>OX421974.1:85004390-85410552 GCA_949128135.1 Parasteatoda lunata | reverse complement strand
TCCTGTTATTAAGAGTTGTCCTCCCTCCAGTCATTTCTCTCCTTTTTCTCTTTTTTTAAATCAAGACCCTCACAAAATTACGAGCTCACCGAACTAGTATTAAGACTCACCACGGAAAACACAGCACAATTAAAATATGTTTAAAAGTATTTTTCAGTTTCCCATCCCTACGTGAGCCACCTAAGCATATTCACCATCATTTTAAGATAAGGTGTAAAGCAAAATAAACAGGCCAATAAAGTGTTAGTTCGCGCTTGAAAAAGGCACGTCGTGAGATGGACTATAGGTATTCTAAGTAGGGTTGCTTATAAATAAAAGAATTGATTGCGAAAATAGTACATATGTTGGGGATGATCAGTGCAACTCTGTGGTTAGTTATTATGGATCATTGCATTGTATGGATCATTGTTAGTATTGTATTATTAAGCATATTTTTGGCCGTTTCTGATACATATGATGTAGGATGATGTAGGGATAGTTATCCCAGAAAAAGGAATAAAAATGTTTAGGAAATAATTATTTACTAAGTAAATATTAAACAGAATATAACCACATTCGAAGATTATAAAAATAAAGAAAAGAAGTCCCTGAAAGGGATTCGGAAAATTATTCTCTTCACATCAAGAATATTATGTCAAGATATCTATTCAACGGTTGGGACAAAGAGGCTCAAAGGCTCCCAGTCCAATCATCAATAATTCAAAATTCAAAGTAAATGAATTGATCCCAACAGACAGCTAGGAGCATGGGAAGAGATACATGGTTGGTGATTTATCAAAAATAAGCCAAAAACAAAGCCAACCCTCCATAATCAGTATTGAATTTAATAATAATTTGGAGAAAGCAAATTGCCAAAAAGACTGGGAAAATTAATATAACTATTTAACTGCAGCATTTTTGTAGCAAGAAATAAAGAATTAAGAGTTATAAATAGATATATCTATTCAGTATAGTAGCGAAAGAGAATTATTGAGTCTTACGATTGAAAGGGAATTATTGAGTCTTAGTATTGATGTAAAATCTTAGCCGCAGTGATTGTTAAGAAAAGAATAAAATATTTTATATTCGCTTTTCATAAAATGTGGTAAAAATTAAACAGTTGGTTTAATTTAGTTAAAATTCGGTTATAAGTGATTAAAAAATATTAGTTTACGTTATAAAAGGAATTTTAAAATCAAAGAAATGTGTAATGTCTATTGTTGCATTATACACTCAAGAGCCAAAACATTATGACCACCCCTACATTTTGCAATGAACTCGCCTGGATGACGTGGAAGGCACGTGATCAGGTGGAAGTGGTATTTAACTGTTGCTGGAGAGTTTGAAGAATCATCCTTTCACTTACTTTTGCGTGTGATGGGAAAGGCTGCGGATCTAAGCGACTTTGATAGAGGGCAGATTGTAATGGCTCTAAGGCTCGAAACAAATATTTCCGAACCTGCATGACTCGTGGGTTGTTCGTGATCTACAGCTCTTAGTACTTATGCAACGTGGATGATTGACTGTGAAACCAGCAGTAGACGACATGGTGTTGGATGTCCACACGCTATCAAGAAAAAGGTCGTCGGAAATTGTCTCGCTAGGTGAATCAAAACCGGAGCCAGACAGTGGCTCAGCTGACAGCCCAATACAATGCATGGTCAAGTAGAATAGTATCTGAACACACTGTTCCACGGACACTGTTCTGCTAACTACGCAGCAAACGTCCCACTCGTGTGCCTTTGCTGACCAAAGCGTCATCGCCAACTACGCCTGCCCTGGGAACATCGTGACTGGTCCATGAATCAGTGGGAGAGAGTTGCCTGGTCAGATGAATCACGGTTTGTCATTCATCACGCAGATGGCCGTGTCAGGATACGTCGTCTTCCATGCGAACAGTTGCTCCCTCAATGTACAGTAGGTCATACATAGGCCGGTGGTGGCGGTATTATGCTTTGGGGGACGTTCTCTTGGGCGTCTCTGGGGCCCGTGGTTGTGGTGAAGCCAACCATGAATGCTACAGGGTATCTGAACATCATTGAGGACCAGTTGCACCCTTACATGGCTTCTGTTTTTCCAGCTGGAAAAGGAATTTTCCAACAGGACAAGGCCCCGTGTCACAAGGCTCAAGTTGTGTTGGAGTGGTATCAGGAACATGATGCTGAATTCCAGTTAATGTCCTGGCCGCCTAACTCACCGGATCTCAATCCGATAGAACACATTTGAGATGTCGTGGAATGGCAGCTCAGAGTGCAAAGACCACTAAGTTGCAATATCTCGGATTTGCGTGACCATTGCCTGATCTGGTATAATCTGTCTCCGGCCATCTACTAAAGACTTGTGGCATCCATGCCAAGGCGGGTTACAGCTGTGTTGAGGGCTAAAGGTGGGCCAACTCGTTATTAAGAGGTGGTCATAATGTTTTGGCTCTTGAGTGTATATATCCTGGTTGGACACAAACAAATGTTTTTTTTAATTTTTTTTTTATTTTTAAATCAAATTCATGGATCTCCCCCATGTACAAAAAACTGTTATGCACTAAGACATAAAATATCTCTGCAGCATAAAATTTCTATACACTTATGTAGAGTTAAATATAAAAGAAAAAAATATAGTATTAAAAAATGTATAAAATGCAGTTATACTTCGAAAACATATTTTCAACACTCATATATTTTAAATCTTACACATAAATGTTCTGAGCTTTTGATGCGAAATTACCTGAGTATATAATATGCAATATTACCTGCGCATTGTCATCATTTTAATTTCTCTCGAATTTGAGAGAACAGCAAACATAGATTATTTAAGATCTCTGTTTTGACAAAAACAAAATTACTTAAGTTTCGTTTGCCTTCATTATTTTATTTTTAATAATTATATATTTCAGCATGAAAAAAATCTAAACTCTGAACATTTTATTACGTTCATCTAAAACTTTATACTTATCTTATCAATCTTATCATATTCATATTATGAACAATTATTGAATTGTATAAAATAGTTCAGTTCAAACATTTACAAAAATTTTGTTAAGTTGCAACAGCTTTTCACGGTAAAGAAATATTCTTAAATCAAAATTTAATATTTTGATGAAAGTTTATGTATGCATTTCTTGTATTTAATAACCCTACTTTTTCCACTGGAAATGCAGTATATTTTCTTATTTTAATTCACAGTAAATATTAAGACATAAAGTAAAGTCTTCAAAATTGTTCAAGTTAACTTATTGTTACTTGAACATTGAAACTTCAAATGTATTTCATCTTTACAGCTATTGTAAAATTTAATTAAAACATATTTTACAGCCGAATTAATTATTACTTATGTTTATTTATGTTGCTACAAAGAAATTATCTGAATATCACTAATGAATTTTCATTTCCACCCGAAGTAAAGAAAATCACCTTAAATCGATCCGCACAGATGCCTCCATGCAAAACAACAGCAACATTGAGATGATTAATTATTTGATGCAATAAATGTCAAATGTGGTCATATAGTTGAAATTCAAGAATATTTATATAAATGCAAGTATCAATTACGAATCACATAATGTTTTTTAAAAATATCTTTTAAAATATTTCAAAAAGTTTTCATGATTTACTTACTAAACCTAGAATGCTTTGTGTTAACATCCATTGTGCGCAAAGAAAACATTTTAGTTTTGTTGTTATTACGAAATACGCTAACTTTAAAAAAAATAATACGTGAATAGTAAAATAGTAATTACGTGTTTTTTTGACACACTAGAAATAAAAAGATATTTATATTAATTAAAAAAAATATTTTACTCTCTGTATATATATATATATATATATAAACATATATTTTTTTAAAATTTTCCAAGGTGATTATCCAACATTTAAATTGAATAAGTTACATTAGTAAATTTTTTGATTACTTTGAAAGGACTCAAAATCTTTTTGTTATATTGAGCGGTCCTTGATTCTATATGTACTATATTATTAGGTTTTAAGCATCTGAGTTTTGATTTTTCATTGTTACTTTTGCTTTGTTTATATTGAGCATCAAAGATATTTTCATAAGTTTCATCTTAAATTTTGTTTAAATCCGAAAGATTTTCATCCAAGTAACGATCTTTATCTATTTGTGGTACTTGCATATCGGGATTAAAAGTATAAAAAAATTAATGACAAATTTCACCCAAAATTTATTATATTTGGTGACAAATTTTGTATTGTATCGATAGAATACATTTAGCCTACAGATTGTCTTTTGTTCAATTGTAAAGTTTCTTGAGATTTATTTTTAAGATAAATATTACAAGTATAGTATTTCTTTTTAGAATCCATGAAAACGAAATTTAATTTCGTCACCTACCAAGTCAACGTTTATTAAATATATTTATTTTTATAATAATAAATTGTGCCATAAAAAAAATTATAAATTATCTCCAATTTTATTAAAGAATAAAGCAAAACTATGGCTGAAAAAATAAAATTCCTAGTGCGAATGTAAAAGGCCTATGAAGCCCTGATTATTTTACTACGAAGGGCAAGTTTATTTTCGTAAAGGCTGCTTCTAAAAGACTTAGTGTAAGATTTTGATCATGAAATTTATGAATTTTGTCATTGTTGTATTCTGTTATGGACCAGCGTTTTTCATAAATGCTGGTATACATCATTTAGTGAACAGGATCCACTTGTTGTCAGATTCTTGAGTTTTGAAAATAGTTCTTGTATCATATTATGTGCACCTTCACATGAAAGAAAAAAAAATAATAACGTTCTGAAACGAAATTATAGCAATACCCATAATTTTTGGACGAATCTTAATTATCAGACACAGCTCAGTTATTAAAACAGGCTTAGATAATTTTTAGAAAATTCTATGGTTGATTTAATTTAATATTCGTTTTTGTGTCCAAATTAACAGTCTGAATTAATATAATAAGAAATGACATTCTCTTTCCCAAATTTTCTAAAACAGCTATTTTCTGCGCAGACGCAAAACTGCCTTTTTTCACATTACTAATTTACTCTTTGTTGAGAATTACGTGATGAGAAAGGGATAGAGAGAGAAGTAAACAAACATTCATTCTCATCTTATTAATAATGTTGTGGTAAAGTTAAATGTCAAATTTTTATGTATATTTTTAAACATGTATTTTTATTCCTTCAATTTCCATTGCTACAAGTATAGATAAATTCTAGAACAGATAAATGGTAAGATATTATTAAAATGTTTTTACATTATACGTTATTTCAAAGTAATTGATATGCAAATTTAGTTTTACATCAAAAGCATCTTAGAGCTTTTTTTTTAATAACAAAAACAAACACCCTAACCAGCTAGACTTTTATTTAAAGTAAATTCATGAAAAATATTTTGCTAAATAATTTTCCGAAAACAAAAACTGTTTTTAATAAAAACAAAATGTATGAAGGAACTTTTATTTTTGTATAACGTTTAACTGCAACTCATTTACTTATTACCATTTGAAGATGGTACTTCAAAATTTGCATGCTGTTATATTGGTAGTTTATATTTTGTTTAAAAACAATATCTTTTTTACAAAATGCGTAGCAATAGTATTAGCACCTAAAAATGTTATTTAAAAATTTTAAACGGCTGAACTTTTATTTTTTTGAAAATATCTTTTACTAGTGTAAAATTTTTAAATGATACCTGAGATTAAAATGTTTTTAAAAATTGAAGTCAAATATAAATGTTCATTTTGTGACTTTATATATAAAGTTACAATAGATAATAAAAATGATTTTTTTTTTTTAAATATGCGCTTTGGAATTTTAAAGTTCTGGCGTCAAATAAAAATTTTCTCTTTGTGTAAAATTTTACAAAGGTTGATTTTTTTAAACGTTTCATTTATTTTTTTAAATGACAAATAGGTTTAGGGATTTTTCGTTTGCGCTTGAAAAACTGATTTGTATTTAACAATGTATGAGTATTTAAAAAGTTATTAAAAAAAGATACATTGCAGAAACTTAATCGTATCAAAATTAAAATAGTCCTTTGCACTTCGCAACTCTTTTTTTTAATTTTTATAAAAATGGTCATAAAAAATATGTTTTAAACTTGTTAAAACTTGTAATGATTATAATTAATAGGAATTATAATAAAGGAATCTTAAAAAATCTTCGAAAAATTATTACTTTATGTTTGTAAGATTTTCAGATTTTATACCATATTAAACTTTAAAACATCGCCTTTTCACTTCGAATATAACTTGTAAATACATATTCCTTAAAACTTCAGTCAACTAAACTTGCCTAAAGTGTAATAGTATTTATTGGAAGTAAGAAAAAACATAAAGCATTTTTTTATTAGAAATACATTTTAATTTCAATTACGCACTAGATTATAGCCAAGCGTTACTTAAATAAAAAAAATTTTACTTTCAAGCATCTTTCTCTTATAAATTGTTAGAATCAAATTGAAAATGTCTCTCCCGTGGCATATTGGTACTTTTAATAGTGTCTTTAAAATAAATTTTTAAAATGATTTACTTCTTAATAAATTTTTAAAATTATTTTACTTAAATTTCAATTTACATAAATATTGCATGATTCTGTAAATGTGTGTCCTTAATAATTTATAAGTTTGCTTTTGTTATTCAATATATGAAATATCAATGAAAATAAACTATGATACAACATTATGATTATATGGTGCAATCTACAAATGTGTACTAATAGATTGTTATAATGCAAGCGGAGATACAATGAATATGTAATGATGCAACGAACACTTAAAAACTGTAGTTCACAATTTGGAATGTGGATTTTTTTTAGTGTTATATTAAATATTTATAAATGTATTATTTAGTGTTAAAGATGTATAAATATTCAATTAAGTGTAAAATATTTTAAAATTTGAAACGTTAACAATATCAACATAATTCCTAAGTGGTAGTCAAAGATCAAACAGTTTATTTTGGCAATAAATGTTCATCTTAAAGCAGAAAAAAAAAACAATTTAAAAAACTCAAAATTTGCATAGTTTAATATATTGTGCTTGTGAAAATGCTACCTAATTTTAAATAAATATTGCCTACTAGTACTAATCACAAATGCTGTACTGCACGCTATAAACAATAAATAGGGCCAGATAATGAAACATTTTCCTAAAACCAGATTGATTACAAAAATTAGAAAAAATTATATAATCATCATTCTATTCACAAAAAATAAATCGGGTCAAGTGAGGTAAAAAGATTTAAAAAAAATAGACCGCATGCAGAAATAGAAAAAAATTGAATACAATGCAATATTTATTCAAACTTTTTTGTATGCAATATAGTGTTTATATTTTTTTTTTAGATTTCAACATGCCTGCTAAAAGCGCATTCGGAAAGAAGAAGATTCAATCAGTCAGTCGCTATGCATCAGTGGTATTCAGAGAATCATCAGTTAATGTACTTTCTGGCATAGTGACAGCAGCAACTATTCCGAGGAAACTTTTCAGAATCGTTGTCTTTTTGTTACTTTTAATTGCATTTATGTATCAATGTGTACGATTTCTTAATTATTTACTCGAATATCCAACAATTTTGAATATCGATATAGCGAGTCCAGATACATATATTGCTCCCGCATATACATGGTGCAATAATCAAAAGTAAGTAGTCATGAAGATTGATGTAAAGATCGTATAAGACCTTATGCATGCCATACCATGTTTAAGTCAATGAACATGAGTTATTATAAATTCCAGATTTAAATAGCAACAGATTTCTGAAAAATATGTAGTATATGTAGTTTCTTGTATCCGTTTCTCTTTAAAAGCTACCAACACGAAATGGATAAATAACTTGATCTATTAAGAATTTTATTCTTATGTATCCTCAAATATGATTCTAAAGTCAGTGACGGATGCCTTTTTTGTAAAATATCTAGCTAGGCAATAGAAAAAACTAGTTTTTCTTAGATGTTAAAATAAAAGTATTTTTGGGAATTACTTAAAATTACTCGGTAAATAAAATAAAATTCACACTGTAAAAATTTTCGAATTAAATTACGGTATAAAGTACCCTAAGTGACCGTACGGTGCAAAGTAAAAAATTGGATTCATCACTCAGGAAGTCCATTTTGTCGCAAAATATTACACCGTAACTTTTACAGTAATATTCTTAAATTAGCGAGTGATTCAGTTATTTTACGGTAATTATTACTGTAAAATTTAGAATTTTTGTTCGATAACATGTTATGGTAAAAATGTGTTTTACGTTAAAAAGATTCTATACTGTGATTTCCGGTCTTTTTTACTGTAATTTGATCCGGAATTGTTAACAGTGAAGCAGAATATTCAAAACACAGAATTAAGAATATTCAAAAAAGATTCTATACTGTGATTGCCGGTCTTTTTTACTGTAATTTGATCCGGAATTTTTAACAGTGAAGCAGAATATTCAAAACACAGAATTAAGAATATTCAAAAAAGATTCTATACTGTGATTGCCGGTCTTTTTTACTGTAATTTGATCCAGAATTTTTAACAGTGAAGCAGAATATTCAAAACACAGAATTAAGAATATTCAAAAAAGATTCTATACTGTGATTGCCGGTCTTTTTTACTGTAATTTGATCCAGAATTTTTAACAGTGAAGCAGAATATTCAAAACACAGAATTAAGAATATTCAAAAAAGATTCTATACTGTGATTGCCGGTCTTTTTTACTGTAATTTGATCCAGAATTTTTAACAGTGAAGCAGAATATTCAAAACACAGAATTAAGAATATTCAAAAAAGGTTCTATACTGTGATTGCCGGTCATTTTTACTGTAATTTGATCCAGAATTTTTAACAGTGAAGCAGAATATTCAAAACGGTAATCATAACGGCTTGTGATTCATAATATTCCAGAAAAAAATTTAAGGGTGTAGAAATGTTCATAATGTTTATCTAAAAATAAGTGTGCCTGTTTTTCCTTACATTCTCCTAAGAATAAGAAGGGTGTAGCTGGTTGTTAATGATGTTCTGCTAAAAATTTAAAAAAAAGTAAGTCCTGTGCTTCACTATATGTCCCTAAAAAGAAGAAGGGTGTTGCCTCTGATTCATGATATTCTCTTGTAATTCTAAAAATTTCCTGTTTTAAGATATTTCAAGTAACTAACTTCAAAAATCGCTTCAAATAAATAACTTTAAATACTTTCATTAATTTGTAATTCTGTATTTTTCAATAGTTTATTCTATATTACCATTGTACTGCGGTTACCTTTACTAAAACCTTACTCTTTCCAGATTTAGCAGAAAAAAATATTGCGAAAAATATCCCGACCATTGTATGGAAATTAACAAGGAATTTTGTAAGGAAAATGTACACTACTGCAAGAATGCAAATATAAGAGTAATTATTAAGATACCTTTGCTAAATATCTGTCAATTATTTTGTCTAGAATAATCAATATATTACAAAATTATGCATTTAAATTAAAAACCAGTAAAATACAATTTTACACAATACAATATATACTATTAATACGCAACTAATTTGAAATAAATCTTACTCTGTTCAATAGATTTTATGACACAATGCTCTTAATACTTATAAATTTTTAATCTCAAATTTCTAGATAAGACAAACTTTTCATTTTTCAAAAGTAAACATTTATTTAATGCTGAATATTTTATTCTTATTTTTTTTCATGATTATTAATAATTCATTAATATTTTTAATCAAGCTTTAAATATCTCCACCCCAAAAACTTAAAAAATTACTGTGTGAAATATGGAATCTATATAATTTTAATCTGTATTCATTTATATCTTTTATCTGATTTTTTAAAATTGAATTAAAATAAAAAGGAAGAATGAGTAATTTAGGAATGATAGTAATAATATTATTTTAATGAGTTTCAATGAAACTTTTGAAATAAAAATAAATTATGAATAATTTTATTTTAAATACATTGAATTGTGTAATGATTAAAACGTAAAAAAAATTAACAATATTTTTTTTTTTTTAATAATGCTTAAAAAATACTCTGAATTCTCATAAATTCAAAATTTTCTGAGCATGCATAATGGCCTTCAAGTCAATATTTTTTTTAAATTTCTTCTTTTATAATTTTAATTAATAGTAGACACCAAATTAATTTATATTTTAATGAATATTGTACACCAGAAACTGTACAAAAAGAATTTTAAATTTATGATTTTCTTTGCATATTAAAAGCAATAGCAAACTCTCTGACATAAAGAAAATTCAGTATTCTCTTTTCAAGTTTTTTTTAATTAAAATATTTATGTTCCATTATTATTCATGTAAAATTTAATTCTGGATTTTAAAAAAAGTTGTTTTTCTGGCGATAAAATTAATCTAAATCAATTACGTATTTTCACTAAAAATATTTAATTTTCTTAGGCTAATAAAATAAAAGACAAACTTTTAGTTTAGATGATATTAAAAATAGAAACAGTTGATTTTAAATATTTTATATTTACAGGTAAAAAGCGAATATCTTCAGAATAAAACTGAGATCGGCGATATATATCATCTTGTACATAATATTGAAGATACACTGTATATATTACTTTCAACAACTGAGTAAGTCTTATTTTTAAATAGCAAAAAATAAATAAATCTGTACAAGTAAAGTCTTGGTAAAAATAACTCTATGTTTAATTTTATTGAATATGAAAAAGTATCAGAATTAATTACATCGTATGGAGTTTGAAACGCGATTCAATTCTCTATATTAATTCATATAATCATACCTGAATAAATCATTTCCTAAAAAAAATATAATAATGCCTTATCAGTTACATGTGCAATGATCGCAAGGAGAAAAAATTCCGATAAAAGTATTGTACAGCATGGCAAAGATGTTTTTAATGAAACAGAAAAAAAACATAATTCTGATAATAAAAACAAAGTATACAAAGCATATTTTAAACCGTTCATTTAGTGATTTATCCTTTTATATGGTAGCAGTTCCCCTGAAATTTCGGATTTCAAAATTATAGCTCTTACTAGCAAAGACTTAGTAAAAAATACAAAATTTAAAAGTACATTTTACCAAATAAGTATTTTTTATACCATGCTCTGAGAAATTGTGATAACATTACAAAATTTTGCCACATATACTAAATTTTATTGCATATTACAACACTATATTTTATGGTTAATTTAACCAAAATCATTACCTAAGTGATTCGGTAAAAATTGGAGCTAATTGGTCTTTCTATAGAGCCAAAAAAACGAAAAATTTAACCATATTCTGGTAGTTTTGACCATATTTTTCCTCAGTGCCGAAAAACATATTGATCTAAATGGTATAGCTTGAAAAACATCTTTGATTTTTTTTAATTAATAAACTTTTTCCCGGTTGAAATTATGTTGTAACTAATAATTATCATATGATTTCATTACAATTTTCTTCATTTTTAAAATACTTTTTTGTATTAATGATTTCATTCGAGTATACAAACCGAAAAAAAACGCATTGGTGGTTTGATAATTAGGGGTTAAGATGTGTTAATTAAAAAACAGATGTTTCAATTAAAAAACAGATGTGTTAATTAAAATAATCTTAATTAACGTTCTTTTTAGGGCACCACAACTGTCTATTGATTTATTGCTTCGGTTGAGATCTTTGGAAAATTTGTTAGATTTCTCAATTTGCTTCAATGCCAATTCCGCAGTAAACAGTCAAGAAATGCCTTTAGTCTACAAAAGATTAGAATATCACAAAGGTAAATACATTTCATTTTATGAACAACTTTATAAGTGTTAACTACAATCACGCTTTAAGCAATCCTTAATATTTTTTTTTTTTTTTAATTTTTGAAAGTAATTTTTTTCTAAAAATATTTAATAAATCTATTAAACAATCCAATAATTTTAAAAATTGAATTTACTTTTGAGTACTAAACAAATATTTTCGAGAAAATCATAACGTTATCCCCATTTAGGCAAATCATTGAAAAAACGCAACGATATATTTTTTTTATTTCCTTTTAATAATTTTATAAACTCCCGATAGATATTTAAAACGTAAACTTTTAGCTCTTTTTGCGCAAAGTTATGATTGAAAGTTTCATTTATGTTTATACAAATTTAAAAAAAAAAAAATTCTATAAATTGAAAATTCTTTTTTATTGAAAACAAAAATGTGATAATTTCAGAAATTATTTTATGGGCACATTATTTTTGTAATAAATGGGCAAAAAACTAGTATTAAAAAATCCAAAATTTTCACTTCTACTACAGTCAAAGCTTTCAATTGATATTTTGCTGATATAAAAACACGAAATATTTAGTTTTATTCTAGTTTAAATGTGGTTATTACAGAACTATTGTGGAAAATATATTTAAAAACATTGTATAGCACCACCCTGCATCTCAAAATGGTTGTTAAGAATGATCGTTATTCCATTAGAATTGTTTTAAGTAACTTAAATATTTTAAATTCCAAATCATATGAATTTATTATTACTATTCAGCTTTTTTCAGAGTTGATCATAAATTCAAGATAGACTGTCATGAAGATGATATATTTGATCCAAATATTTTGCCCGGAATATTATTTGAGGTTCATTCTCCATTTGAAGCTGTGAATCCTTTTCTAACAGGGCATTTTTTACAGCCTGGAAGACACTATAAAATAACAATTCATTTAGTAAGTAAACAAATAACGTTATTGTATCTTAGTTTTTAGAACACTTTTTTAATTAAACCTTATTAAGATTTAGTGTTTATTCATTTAATATATCAATAAAATAAGAGGTAATCTTATCTAAATAACATTAGATCTTTTACTTAAATTCATTCCTAATTCTTTTTTATTAATTGCTACATTTTGTGTTCCAGAAGTTCTCCTAAACATGTAACACATTTGAAAGGTAATCTGGGAAAATTGTTCGAAATTCCCCTACTTTTGCACCATAGAAATTATCTTAGATAATATTAGATAAATTATATCTTAAATGTATTTTCTATTAAACAATATATCCAACTGACTAAAGTCATTTAATAATTAGAATAGTAATAAAAGCAAAATTAATTCTTGTTTAAATGCTTGTTCAAAAAAATTATAAACAAAGTAATATCTATAATTACAAAGAAATGTTTAAATTACTATTAGATATTTAGGTATTAGCTAATTTTGAGCCCAAATTTTGATTTGGAAATCCAAGGACTTTGGGGTCAGAACTAGCTTTACTGCACGTAATCTGGAACCCTATATAAATTTTTTGTGTACTAAAGAAGCCCTAGATTGATAAGAGATATTAGATATAAGAGATATTGTAAGCTTAAACTTATTTCAATTTTATTTTTAACTTATTTGTTGTATTTCAAATTTTACCTTAAAAGTCTGGTGGAATGTTCTCAAAAAAGTAATTAAAATTTTAAAGATCTTTTTAAAATTTGGAGTTCCGGCAACGTGCCTAGTAGAATTTATGAAACATAAGATGCAGATTGTTGTTGATAAGTTATAATTATCTCACAATTAAATTAATCAAATTTGTTCCATGTAACCCAGCCAGCTTCTTAATTTAAAATAAATTTATGCCGTTTGGTGACCGGAATCCTGTATTAGAATATGCAAGAATTATTTCAATATTTCACAAACATTCTGCAATGTCCATTTCCCTTATACTTAGAAGATTTCCAGAAAGACTCAGGTGCGGTGTTCGGGTAAATAATTAGATAAATCTGATTTATCTCAGTGATTTTCTCAGTCAATCAAATTCCCATTCTTAAGACTTACATCAGCAAAGGTCATTTTCTTCAGATATACTTCATCAGAAGTCGTAAGAAACTTAAATACATCGGTAGTTTTATTGTAAGCATTTTTTAGTTATGTTTAATGCCTTTTTTCAAAATATTTTAGTAACTATGAACTTATTGCCAGCATCATGCATTAATCTCAACAACTGATTGTTTTGGAAGCATTTTATATTTTTTCTGGTAGTATAAGCTGATTTCTGAAGCCTTCTAAGTAAAAATATTTGGCTTACTGAAGTTAATATTTCTGCGAATGTTTTCTGCAAAAATTTTGAACATCTTCAAAGTGATAGATTATTAAATACCTAAAAACTTACACGCGTTCAAATTTAAAAAAAAAATATTCTGAGTACTATTAGAGGAGTTGACATGAGGATTCAATGAAATTTCGTTTTAGTGAAGAGACGATATTTCTCTGTTAAATTGAGAAATCGCATAACGGGGTAAAGATGATACTTAATTAATTGAGTTATAGGAGTAAGTTTTACTTTCTTCTGAGCAATTTATGAGAATTATGTGAATTTACAATTCGTGAGCAAGTGAAACTATAATTAATTTTCACTGTACAGTAATAATTTTATTTATTTATTTATTTTGTTAAATCAGCAGACAAATTTGTGGTAAGGTTTCCACATCGGTGTATCATGCTCAAATTTAAATTTTAATAATAAACAACTCTGCAGAGCATATTTTTGTTTCATTTATGCAAGTTATTATGCAAGTTATGCATTATGCATCAGTTGATATAAGTATGAGTATTTCTAATCTGAAATTAGTTTTTCTTCTAATACTACCGATTTATTTATTTTTTTTTTTTAAATTACAGTTTCTGTCCATTTTTTTGTCGAAATGTACAATTTTAAGAGTGTTATATATAACAAGAAAACGCATAAATGTTGCAACTAATAAATAATAGCAACAAATAAATAATGGTTCCTAGGGCACATCATTAGGATTAAATTTTCATAGAAACCCGTGCCCGAAATGTCGTCATGCGCAGCTAGTGGAGCTTCTCTATTATGTTTTGAAATACACAGAGAAACAGTCCATAATGGGAAAACACCTCCAACTACGTAGAACAACATTTCCGGTCATGTATTTCGATTAAATTTTTATCCTCATGATACCTTCTGTCTCCCTAGAAGTTTGTGGAAACATTTATGCGACCCCTTTTATATATAACTTTTTTTTATATTTATACACTTTGACGAAAAACAAACTAAACTAGACTGAATAAGCTAAAATAAACTAAACTAGTTTACTTAATTAAACTAGACGAAAATTGACTAGAAACCGAATGCAGATTTAAAATCATCGATTCAAGAGTATGTGGAACTTCAAAATAACTCATACAACAGAAAACAAAACAAAAAAGTCCCCCTTTGTAATTTAAATTCTAAGTATCATTTTTATCTGTTAGAAAGAAGAAAAGTTGCTTCCTTCTCCCTACAAAACAGACTGTATTGATTATAATAACAAATGGCTGAACAATGGAAAATCAGGTCCCAGATCACAAGAAGTAATACATTTATTTAAAAACTGATTCAGATTTCTTTCCTTTTTGTATTAAAAGTATGTTTTTTTTTACAGTTTGTCACTTTGTATAACATATATTTTAAATTTCAGCGATAATTTTATTAAAGTTATGACTTAATAAAAAGTTTCAAATCCGAATCCATGTCGTAGAGAAACATGCGTTTGCACATATAAGCAGCGAGACAATTCTTGTCGCGTATCTGCGCTTGATTTTAAGTCTTAGTGAATAAAATGTCAAGAAACTGTTATTTTAAAAAATTTTTATATAGATTAAATAAATAATTGGTTGTTTATCAAAATTTTTAGGACACGGTGCACAGTGCGTGAAAAAGAGAAAACTATGGCAACTTTTCGTCGAATGATCGGACTTTCATGCACAAGGACCCAATCCTTAAAGTTCGAAAACGGAATCGTAAATATGCTAATTAACTTATGAATTCGACATTTAAAACTTATGGAATTCGAAATTATAAAATTCGACATTTTAACTTATTTTCGCTGAATAAATAAGCCTATTTTAGGTGTTGTGAGATTTTTGATACTCAAAGTATATTTGTAGCCGCAATCTGTAAAATACAGTTCTAATTGTTTAGTCAGTAGATCTGTTGAAAACTCTAATCCTCTCATGCAATTTTTAGTTGTTGCGTATTTTGCATAATTTTGAGAACTTTTTAAACGGATCGGAATAATTTTTTGCATGCAATTATAAAAATCGTCTGTCCCAAAAAATAATTACAAGTAAAAAAATTTTTTAAGTACACATTTATTACTTTTTAATATTTAAATTAGCAATTGTTGAAACATTTCAAAATGAAAGATTTTCAACATTTTATTACTAAGTTAATTTTGACAATTTTAAATGACAGAATTATAAAGAAGCTATTAGAATGGTTCTTGGGGAATGAACAATTTTAATTTAGCTTCCTTGTGGTAATAAGTGATTTAAAAAGCAAAATTAACATTAAGGGTTTGAAAAGTTTCATCACTCTGAAAAAGCTATCGGGTCCATATTTTCCTGATTGTGGTTACTCTCCCAATTATTTTGAGTGTCAAGGATCTGAATTTTTTGATAAAAAGGTATTTTTATTCAGAGAAAGTATGTTTTTGAGTCAAATTTAAAAATTCAAGATATATCACCGGCTGTAACATATTAGAATTTTAAGGTTACATTTAATAACCATACATTTTTAAGGTTACCCTCGAGGTAATAAGGTTGAATCCTACACTGTTAGAAATTTCACAGAAAAAAATGGTAAAATAACAATTTAGTCAAATGTTATTTTACTATATTCAAACAAAACAGTCAAATATTCATAAATAAGATGGTATTAAAACTGTTAACTGCGAGTAAATCCGCTCATTAAATGCTGTCATCTAATACGGTTAAAGAACCAGAATTTTATCGCACCAACTAAGTCCACCTCATGAAGCTATCTAACTCTTTGAAGCTGGGTACATATTAAAGCCGAGAGGGCTAATCTGTCAGTCTCATGATTATTAGAATTGGAATTCGAGTCCCAGAGTTGGCATAATATTTATTCCAGTCCTTTCAAAGCATGTAGAGTTTTCAGTGTCATGCTCTCCCTGAATTTTGTCCTGCCCACGCGAATGCCCATTACCTAACTAAAGGCCTTGCTCCAATGTCCAGTTAAATTTATTTTTTGCACATTTGAAACCATGCTAATTGTAAACGTTATCGAAATCGCAAAAATGAAAAGAAATAATTTCATTGCCGTAAACTTAACATAACCTAAATAAATCGTCCAAGTTTAGATTGAACTTTATATTTTTTACACACATTATTGAATTCTGTTGGTATTAAATCTCTTATGGTAACGCGGTACATGTTACGTTTGCTTCTGAAAATTTCAACACTTGCTATATGCATCTTAGTCCTACTCTGTAAAAAAAGGAGTATAATTACCAGCACACGGAGAAAAAAAACTGATAAAATTACCGCACTTATTCGAAATGACATTTATAGTTAAGGAAATCCTATAAGTTTGGTAATAAAATCAATTATTTATTATCTATTTATAAACGATTCATTTTCCGTTCCTATGGTAACGGTTCAAAATAAATTTTGGTTTTCAAAACTATACTTCTTACTACCTCATATTTTGTAAAATATGCAGAAATAAAAAGTAAATCTAACCAAATAAATGGTTTTTATGCCATGTTCTAAAAAATCATGATAAAATTACACAATTTTGCCTCATTTACTAAACTTAATCGCACATTATAACGCTATAATTTATTAATTTAGCCTTTCCCAAAGCAGTTCAGTAAAATTTCAAAAGCCTTTTGGTGTTCTCATTGAGCCAGAAACGCGATAAATTTAACCATATTCTGGTAGTTTTGACCATACTTTTTTTCCTCCAAAAGCGTTTTAGGTGTTGAGGTAAACTATTGTTTTTAGCAATATAGTTACATTTTTGTTTATTTATTTACCAAATAAACATATTTTTCTTGTGAATTAGCATCAATTTATGGTTTCAACAACAACATTTCGGTTAAAAAACAAATACAGTTTTAGTAATATGTTCGCAATACTTTTTTCAAACAAATGTTATCTTGACAATTTTACGTAATTTTTTCGCGATAGCTACAGTTCTGAACTTAATGTATTTCCTTTACCTGGTAACATTTATACATCAAAAGCTTATAGAGCATGAGAAACAAATTATATTAGGGGAAGTGGGGCTATGCCGGTTAACTAAGATTCAATGGCTAGTTAGAGTTTGACTGTTCTCCTAAAAACTATCACATTTATCAAGATATTCATTGCTTGGTTGTGTACAATATATCATTCCTAAATAGTCATTGATGAGTTATTTTTAAATGCTTTTTTTTTCCTTCAGAAAAAGTCAAATCATTTGGTCTTACGCTACTAGTGATGTAAGACCAGGTGCTCTCGTTAACTCTATAGTAATTTAGAAATAAAAGAAAAAGTCAGACATTTTAATTTTGTATGACAACTTAAGCGTGCGTGTTAATTATGCGTGTAATTACATGTGATGCTTAAATTATGCGTGTAATTTACATGTGATGTAGTCAAACCCGTGCTCGAGGAGAGAGAGAGAGAGAGGGACAATAGTTCTTGGACTCGGGAAAATTCACAAAATTTCAAAACACCAAAATTTCTTGCAAAAAAACATCGTGTGATTTAATTCATTCTTTCAAAGAAAATTGCAGAGAGTTTCTTCATATCTATATACAAATTACGAGTCTTCAAAATTTGTTGCTGTTCCCTTGAAATTTTGAAATTCAATGTGCAACTTGGTGAGCTCGACAAGATAGATCAAAATAAATTAAATAAAGTAAAATAGCCGTTCTGTGCCTATTATAATACGAGTTTTGACAATAATTATTAGAAAACGTAGAATTAACACAAATTTACGATATGTAGCTTTTAAAAGAGCCGTTTCAAATTTGCAAGATCAACCATTTTGCGAAGAGGTGACGCCTGTAGCGCCGAGTGATGACATTTCCGGGCATGAGTTGCGATGCAATTCTTCATCTTTTGATGCGTCGTAACTCCCCTTATAGGCCAATCAGTGCATTCTATGCTAATATTCAGAAACAGTAAATTGTATTAATGTAATGTATTGAAATTTATTTTTAAAATTCTTGGGAGTGAAATTTCAATATTTTAAATTTGAAATCGTAGAAATGCTTTTTTTTAAAACTTAAAACAATTTTTTCTTAAATTTATTTACAGATGTGCCGTCAAAAGTGCATTGTAGACTTTATTTCTCATTGCTTTAACTGCACGCATTTGTTCTTCACTTATCCTTCTGATAAAAAAGACCTTTGCCCCCCAGGTAGCGTTGCTTTTTGTATAAATGATATTCTTTTTTTTTTCCTATTTATCAGTTTCTTTAAATGGTAAGAGGAAACAAAAAAAATCTTCTGTGCATTCTTTTCTGTAGTTCATATCTTATATTTGTTTAATATATTGATTCTCAAAAAATTATTGATTTTTCAAAAGATTTTTACATACTTTTAATTACATATTTTTCAATTGGAACTATGTCTCCTCTTACTTATTGATGCAATATTTGTTAGATTGGATTGATAATCTTAGCACATACAAATATTAAGTGTATTTCTTAATTTATAATTTTAATTCATTCATTATTTAAATTTATTTTATTTTCCTTCAATTTACAGCAATGCTTTCCTTGTTATCTCTGTATACCTTTTATTATGTTGAGATAAAATATTCATTAGATTATTGATAAACTGATTGTTAAACTCTTGAATAATTTTTGTCAAAGTAATAAGCGATAGGTAAAAATGAAATTTTCGCCAGCAATACACGGAGAATAAATTCTAGTAAAATTACCGTACTGTATGGTAAAGACATTTCAAAAATTTAAAAAAAAAGTACAATATCTGGTAATTTAAACAATTCATTTGGTAATTTTTCCGTTCATATGGTAATGGTTGCACAATGGTAATGGTAAAGCTTTGTATGGTGATGGTTTTCTAAATTATAGTTCTACCCCACATTTATAAAACAAATGCAAAACTGAAATATTAGTTTTCACGAATAAATGTTTTTTATGCCATATTCTATGGCATCATGATAAAATTTCCAAATTTGTTCAAATATTTTAAAACCATATTCTAAAATAAATCTTTTTGTGCTTTAAACAAGTTACCAAATTCATTATCAAATCGCTTTGATAAATACTACTGCTCTGGTGCTCCCATAGGACCAGAAATATGCTAAATTATACCATATTCCATAAGTTTTGACCATGCTTTTTTTTCTCAGTGCAGTTATATATATTTTTAAATCTTTTTATTTTTTAATAATTTTAGTATTACGGTCTCCATATATATACAGGCCACGATTGTCTTTTTGCTCACTTATACCGCATAGGCCTTTCCACCTTCCTTTTTGTTCACTTTGTAAATCTGGAGAGAAATTGGGCAGGGGCCACCCGCTTCTATGTGGGGCCCTTCATGGACACACTGAGTCCTCAAGATATTGGGAAGCAAGAGAACTTTTAAGGCAATGACTTCGATCTTCTTTCTTTGTTATTCTACGTACATTTTTCTATTTATTTCATCTTTCTATTTGTACCTTTTGCCTTGCCATTGGAAATTAAAAATGGTTTCCATATTATGGAATCCATACTCCCCCATAAAAAATTTTTTTAATAAATTAAAAATAAATACAGTGTTATTATAAATATTCAATTTTATTAATAATAATAAATAATTAAATTATGTGAGTTCAGATACATCATTATAAACTAAAGAGCTTAAGAATTCGTTTAAAGGTATCAATTTTGAAAACAAATTAAATGAGCACTGTATACTAAAATTAATTTTATTTTAGGCATGACAAACATGAATATTACAATAAATGATGAAAATTGCTACGAGATGTATCAACAGATAGAAGTTTGCATAATGACATGCAAAGAAGAGTGCTTGTAAGTAAAATATTTTTTTTGTCTCACATTAAAAAGCTTAATTTGTTCATATTTAAATTTTATGCTATGAAAAACCTTATTCAGTAGCAGTTTTAATAAAATTTATCAATTTTCATCGACATGTTTTTTTTTTTTATATTTCAATTCAAGCGAGAGTTTTTTTTAAATACTAAGCATTCCCTTAGTGAGAAACAGTTGGAATTTCGAAAGTAAAAGATAGTAGATTTAATTACAAGTTAAGTTGCCCTCAAATATTAGTTCAAATATATGTTGGAAGCTTTCTACAAGCATTCTGATTTTTCTATTCTTGTTATAATTTTATGATAATAAGAACTTAAATAACTCTTAATATATCTTTGAAAGTTGAAAAATAGGGATAGTTAAAGGTAAAATATTAATAAACAGTAACAGTGATGGATATGTTATTGTTTGCCATAATAGCAGTTTCTAGCCACATTAAAATTTTTTCTAGCAAAAAACTTGCCAAAGTTATGAACCATCTGGTCCAGTTTCTTCAATATCATAGTATAACAGCATTGTACCGCTTGTTAGAAAAGTATTTTAGTTTCTCTAATGTTCTTTAAAAAAATTAACTATTAGGTAAAGAATGAAATAAATGTTGTGTTAAAAGTGACAATAATAGTGGTAATAGTTTATTTTCCAAAAATATGTTTATTTAACACCAGTTTAATATGTTTATTTAATACTAGTTTGCATATATGAACACTTAGAATTATTGTCTCCACTTGTTTTTGAAACTAATTTTATAAGCATGCGGAAAATTAAATCCATACCCCATAGCAGAATTTATTTGAATCACCATTCGGCACTATCTTTCATGACTTAAATTTCATTGCGACTCCAACGCAGTCAAGAAGAAATTACTGTTAAAAAATAGTCTTAGTTAAACATATAAATTTGGAATAGTTTTCAAAAATTTAATTATAATAAAGTTATACTCAAAAATTTTTTGTTAAAATTTAATTTGAATTTAATTATTTATATTTCAGCTATACCTAAGAGGACAAAAAAATTAGACTTATAGTGAGCCTATTAAGGAAATCAGAAATAAAGTTTTCACTTTACAAATATTAATATTAAAACGAAGGATTTTTTATTTTATTTTAACGAAAAGTAACAGAATTGTAATTTGTTGTGATATAATGTGTGCCGACTTAAAATTTTCTTCAAACGAAACTCATGGCTATACCTCAAATTTATTCTTTGCAGACCTCTAAATTAATAACAGGCAAAATGAACATTTTACTTTAACTGTATTTTTCTAAAACAAAGAAAAGGAAACCAGTTCTTTATTTTTGATAATTTAAGATCAAAATTTATTTTCTTTTTCATTTTATCTGATATTTTTACTTGATCTCTACTTTGTCTGCTAGAAATTTTTCTTCCTTTTTTATTATCGGAGGGGGGAAATAATCCCCAGTTGTTGTGCTAAACTGCAGCAGTCGGGGTTTGTGTTGGGTGTTTGTGCTACTGGGCTTACCTATAATGATGAGAATCCACCGAATAAAGATAACTTTCCGATGACTAAATTTTAGAACTAAAGAGAACTTTTAAAAATTTATTTTCAATTCTCAGCCAATAACAGATTACTCCCCTCATGTCACACTTTTTCGATTACGTGAGAAATTTACTGCTGAGTCTTACGGAGATTACTTTAGCTATTAGCTTACAGTCTAAAAAAAAAAAATAATAATAAGTTTTATTTTTTTTTTTTTTTCAAATTCTAAAAATAGTAACTTTTTAATATTATTATTTTGGAGTGTATAGAAATAGAATAAACTAGATTGGAAAACAGAGGTACAGAGTAGGTACAGGGTGTCCATTAGAGGATTAAGTGATTTTAAAATTAAAAATCTAATAATATGGAATAGAACAGGAAATACAGGAATAGAACAGGAACAGGATAAAGGAATGAAACAAATGGTATAATTATTGTGAAATTTGTAAAAAAATATTCAGAAATTTTGGAAATTATTTATAAAAGTGGCCAATAATGGCCACCCTTTGTTTAAGTTATTTTTATTTTGAAGTCAGTTATTCTTCCACTTGACACCTTTTACTTAATAATTTTACTGATTCAGATTTACTTTTTTTTTTAAGTGATCAATTTTATAGGAGAAAAACATGTTAGAGTGGATAAATCATCCTGAGAAAAGCAGCACATGGTTTTCGAAAATCATTTTATTGAACTGCCTGCATGTAAATGTAACATTTTAATCTTTTTGTTTTGAAATTGGCTTAATTTTTTCTTTATAGAAAGGTATCTTTTTATACTGAAGTGAAAGAAATGTACTTATCGAGAAATGTAAGTTTTTTAAAAATTGTATGAAAAATATTTTAAGTAGATGTAAGAGAAATCCTTTAGTATCTTGTACGTAAAAGTTTGCAATTTAAATGCATTATTTTAAAGAAAAATGATTCGTTTGAATAATATACACTAAAATAGAGCCTTCTATTATAAACTAGCTCTATGCTTTTTTTTTTTAATTTTCATTTTGTTAGCAAGTTTCGGTGATTAAAATAGTACATGCTTTTAGCTAATGTTGAATAAATCAAAAACCATTGCATGTACTGATTTCGATAATTATGAAGGCATTACTTTCGTGCTAGGATTATACAGAAAATTGCAATAACTATCAAAAATAACATCAATTCCTCAAAATTTTGAATGACTTGTCTCACATTAAATAAGGTGTTTTAATTCTGGCAATAATCATAAATTACTCTAAGGAAAAAAATTAGACACCTAATTTTGATGTGCAAATTATGTTTTCCAATCAGTCTAATTTAAATAAAATAATCATATATATGTTATGGTAAATTTAACTTTATTTTAATATTAATTTTCTTAGAAACCCGACAACAACTCCACTAGCAGCTCGTAAGTGAATTTTATCATTGTGTGTAATCTATAATTTTTTGAAAAAAATCGTAATTGTTTACACATTAATGTTTTTTTCTCTCCTTAATTTGCAGTCGTTTCATATATTTAGATGTGGACATCAATGACAAAGAAATCACACGTTTTGAATTCAGCCCAAAATATCAGGTATGATAAGCTAAATGTGAACCAAAAATAATAAATGTTACTTTTCTAGGCTTACTTGCATTACTTTTATACTTTCGGCGTAGGGGTCAGGTAATTGGCCTTGCACCAGAAGGATTCTAGGTTCGAATCCAGGGCACGGCTTGGATGTTCTTTCTGTTACGTCAAGCGTTCAGGCATCATAATTTTTGATCTAGTTGCACTTTTTGATCTAGCTGCACTTGTATGATCTAGTTGCCCTTTTTGATTTATTCTATAATTTTTATGACTGGCAACAGCATTTTTATTCTTTAAGTTGTTTATTTTTGTTTCTTTTAGAATTCGTTCTTTTATCTTTGAAAAATGTTTCTTTTAACTTGTAATGTTGTTTAGCAGAATTCTTTGCCGGCTGTTTCCCTGTAAATACGAAGAAATTAAATTAAATATTTTTAAAGTGTTGTGAAAATAATTTTTAGTTGTACAAAGTACTTCATTTGGCGCCCGAACAGGGACCACAGCAGATAAAAAAATGGCAAGCTTCTTCAAAAGCGGATTTAAGAAAGCAGATTTGTTAGTGGTTCTAGAAGAAATTGGAGAGACAGTGCCGGTTGGATCGACTTTAGCAAAATTAAAAGACTTGATTTTGGCTAGCGATGAATATAAAAAGGATCCAAAATTCGTAAAACAGGTATTTGAAGATACTGTTAAAGAGAGAAAGAAACAAGAAGAATTCGAAAAGGCCCAAATGGCTATACTTCAAGAAAAAGAAAAAGAAGCCATAGAATTGGAAAGGCCCGAATGGCTCATGAATTGGAAATGGCCAGATTACAGGCGCAAGATCGAGAATCGACAATTCAAAATGTCGCCAATTCAAGTTCAATTAATGCCGAAGTTGTTAATTCTAGGAGAAAGTTTACGTTACCAAAGCTGGAGTTTAGGCAGTTTGGCGACGATGTCAAGGAATGGCTACCGTTTTGGAGCCAATTTCAGCACATAGATAAGGATGCGGATATTGCCCTTAAAATATCCGATACAGAGCCGCGATGGCTCAGGGGATAGAGCGTTCGCCTTCCAATGAGGCGAACCGGGTTCGAATCCCAGTCGATACGAATTCCGCATCCGGCTTGCACTGACCACAGTGCTGACGTGAAATATCCTCAGTGGTAGACGGATCATAGGTTAGAGTCCCCTTGCCGTCAGACTAACCGTGGGAGGTTCTCGTGGTCTTTCTCTCCATGTAACGCAAGTGCGGGTTAGTTCCATCAAAAAGTCCTCCACGAAGGCAAATTTCTCCCAATACTCGATCCAGGAGTTCCCTTGTCTTCTGGATTGGGTTTAAAATTACAAGGCTACGGAGTTGAACATTAGTAGCCGTAAACCCATTAAGTTGGGTCAGCTGTTCAACGACGGTTATAAAATAAAATATCTGATACAAGGGGCCGGGATAGCCTTGTCGGTAGGGCGCTGGGCCCATATCCAAGAGGTCGTGGGTTCGATCCTCGCCGGCCGAAGACTCCCCGTGTAGTAAATGGTGACTGATGTACGTTAAATCTGTCGAGTCTCAAAGTCCTCCATGTTCCCATAACAAATCAAAACCTCTGGGGGTACTGATCCAGGAGTTTCCTTGTCTTCTGGATTGGCTCAAAATTACAACAAGGCTACGGAGTTGAACATTAGTAGTCGTAAACCCATGAAATTGGGTCGGCTGTTCAACGACGGTTATAAAATAATATAAAATATCTGATACAGAGGGCCGGGATAGCCTGGTCGGTAGGGCGCTGGGCCTATATCCAAGAGGTCGTGGGTTCGATCCTCGCCGGCTGAAGACTCCCCGTGTAGTAAATGGTGACTGATGCACGTTAAATCTGTCGAGTCTCAAAGTCCTCCATGTTCCCATCACAAATCAATACCTCTGGGGGTACTGATCCAGGAGTTTACCTGTCTTCTGGATTGGCTCAAAAATTACAAGTCTACGGAGTTGAACATTAGTAGTCGTAAACCCATGAAATTGGGTCGGCTGTTTAACGACGGTTATAAAATAAAATATCTGGTACAAAGGTCGTGATGGCCTGGTCGGTAGGGCGCTGGGCCCATATCCAAGAGGTCGTGGGTTCGATCCTCGCCGGCCGAAAACTCCCCGTGTAGTAAATGGTGACTGATTCACGTTAAATCTGTCGAGTCTCAAAGTCCTCCATGTTCCCATAACAAATCAATACCTCTGGGGGTACTGATCCATGAGTTCCCTTGTCTTCTGGATTGATACAAAATTACAAGGCTACGGAGTTGAACATTAGTAGTCGTAAACCCATGAAATTGGGTCGGCTGTTTAACGACGGTTATAAAATAAAATATCTGGTACAAGCTACTGTGATGGGTTCCAGAGCGAGAGAGATTGTAGTACGTTTCCCGCCAACTGGGGCAAATTATACTAAAGCCATCGATAGTCTGAAATCGAGATTTGGAAACGAGGATCTTTTGGTGGAGATATACGTAAGGGAACTTCTCAAATTAATTATTAATGTTCAGGTGAATAGATCTTTTCCTCTTACATCCTTATATGATAAGCTGGAAACATATTTAAGAGCATTAGACACTCTCGGGGTTACTACAGACAAGTGTGCATCTATTCTCTACCCGATGGTATAATCCTGTTTTCCGGAAGAAATTTTGAAGGCCTACCATCGGAGTAATTCTTTAACTCCAAAATTAGAAGCCAAGGAAACGTTGAACAAATTGATGGTGTTTTTAAAGGCAGAAGTGGAGGGTGAAGCCCGAATTAATTTAGCTATGGATGGTTTTGGCCTGCTCAAAGATGAAGATAACAAGGTAGCTAAGAAGAAAAAAGTTGAATATGAAAAGAATAAATCTCGAGCACCATCAACAGCCGCTGTTTTACACGCAGTTTCTTACGTAAAAGAACAAAGGAGAGGTTGCCTATTTTGTGAAGGCAAACATAATAGTTTCGAATGTTTTTCCGCCCAGAAAAAGCTTTTAGTTGCGAGGCAGGAAATTGTAAGAAGTAAAAAAGGATGTTTTACCTGTTTGGCTCCCGGTCACGTAGCTAAGTACTGAAGGAATTTCGTAAGATGCCTGAACGCTTGACGTAACACTTTCATTCTCTGTATTATCTGTCCTTACTGTGGGAGTAACGTTGGCTCACCTAATTTGTTACCCTTGAA
Organism: Parasteatoda lunata; assembly: GCA_949128135.1. Taxonomy (NCBI): domain Eukaryota; kingdom Metazoa; phylum Arthropoda; class Arachnida; order Araneae; family Theridiidae; genus Parasteatoda; species Parasteatoda lunata. Next base: position 85,383,648 of record OX421974.1, on the reverse strand, counting down.
AAAGTAGCCAACACATCTACCCTTCAGATGCCTGTATGGCCTAGGTCATTCTCCCGGTGGGCATTGCAAAAAAAAAAAAAAAATAAATAAATAAATATTGTGTTGAAATATAAAAATTCATCTATTTCTCTTATTCATTTCTTGGGCTTTTGGTAGATTACCTGCATGATCTTACAAAACATACCCGTAGTAAGTGTAAGATCCATTAATATATATTGGATTTTCTATTATAACGAAAGAAACAAATTCTCCCTTCTGTTTTGTGCTGCCATATATAATGCGAGGCATGCTTAGATAATCTTAGTGATGATGTTTAGTTAGTTATTATTGTGGGAAATCATATACCAAAGATGGTTTTCATCTTTAAACGATGCTGGAAACGTAACCCAAATCTACAAGAAAAGAGAACTCGCTACATGTATACAGAATGTGGTGTACCCTTGTTCATTGCTACATTCTTCTAGCTTGGCAAATAATCACCATTTAATTTAATATTTTTTATGACTGTAAATGGCTCTTTGTTATAGGTAAACAAAATAATGGCAAAATAGAATATACTTCTTTAAATGTTATTGTTTGTAATGTTTGTATTGTAATGTAATGTTATTGTTTAACTGTTTATAATCTTACTTAAAATAAATGGCCCGCGAAAAGGTTAAAGCAATTTGACAGCAATATGTTCAAAACAGAGACTATGCTTTAATTATCTTCCGACATGTTTTTTATCCCCAACAACCAAACATAAAATCAACAACACAAACACAAAAAAAAACATGCACAACCCACAATCAACCACGGACTGGCTCACAATGGCAGCCAACGTGGTTGATCCCCACACTCGCCTCACCACTGGACCTACTCCTAGTCACTAGAAGAGGAAGGAAACGGAGGAAAGTCAGTTGCCCCAGGGCACACAGGACATCCCTCCAAAGTGTTATCGACGCTTCAACACACTCCTTAGAACAGCCTAACTTTTCATTTTTTTATATAATTTTTAGTGCCACAACAACAAGCTGGCATACAAAACGTGTAGTCATCACCAAATCTCCAAGTAAGAGTAGGTTGAAACATTGTACCAGTTACAATGCCACCCGGAGGTGAAGGACCAATTCTATGGATACGGTCGTCGGTACTGCGGGAGGACAAAAGCGAAACGCTGTTTTGCTTTTCCAGAGACCACGTTTAATAGCTAGACCCTTTATTTTCCTCGACCAAATCACCTACGGCTCTACATAATCCTATCCAATTAACAATTAGCATCAATAGTCTCAACCAGCAATATTTAAGCTTAATAGTTAATAGTAATAGTTAGTAATCTGTCAATGTAACAAACTCAAGTAATTGTAACTGTAATGCAAAGTAATAGTATATAACCTGCAAATGCAACACACCAATTGACTGTCTCAAATTTCTTCCAACTGATACTGACAATAGCAAATTAACTAGTACTGGTATCAAAAATCAATAATAAACTGGTAACAAAAACCCCAATATTTATGTTAATAAGTAAGTTTATAAGTTATTAGTTATAATAGATGGTTAATCAATAAATACTTATACTAATTATCGCAATTTGACATTTAATAGTCAGTAGTAGTTAATCATTGTAATAGATATAATTTATCTACTACAATGCAAGTTACTAATTAAGCTTATAATTATTTAATGGTTTTAAGTAATAATTAATGTGCTAATAGGAATTAAGTAATACATACCTTTGTAATAATGTTGTAATAATTTGTAATAATAATTTGTAATATATTTGTAATAAAGTAATAAGGTAAGCTACTAAAATAAGTAAGTATAATCTATATTATAACTTAGTGCAGCGATTCTCAACCTGTGGGGCGCGTCCCCCTAGGGGGGCGCGAGCACACTAGAGGGGTGGCGCGAGAATATTCAATAGAAAATATTATTTAAAAAAATTGATTAACTGGATGAAAGGAAGGCGCACATACACATAGAAAACAAAATACATATCGACATATTTAGTAACTTATTAAAGTGAAACAACTTAAAAAATCAAAACTTAAGGTGGGGAGCCAGGAGGCTTGGCTTTGAGGATTTTTCCTAATTTTCTGATTAAGTCTGTGGGGCTGAATTTTTGTCTGTAACATCTTACACCTATCTCTAATATATACCACGTATACTTTTAATTGAAAAATAAAATTTCATTTATTTTATAGTACAATTTCAAAATTTTAGCTTCTAAACCTAAGGTTTCCCACAGGTTCCAAAGGTGAGCCATATATTGAAATCACTTTTTCACTTACTCAAATTATCTTTAAAAAAACACTTATACTATCAAACGTCTTTTAAATAGGCATTTTAAGTGTCTTGCTGGTAGGAACAAGTTTCCCGACTTTAAAAAATCGTGATGAAAATTTTGATTGAAAACTGGGCCGCGAATACTGAAAGGTTGAGAAACGCTGACTTAGTGGGCTGAGTGGGTCTGTAGGGTTGTAGGATTGGGCACTAGGTGCGCAGGACTGCACACGCGTCTTCTGGGTGACGGCTGTGTGGTTTCCGTGGCCGACGGACCTGGGTCCTGACGACCTCCAGACGTGAAGGGGAGAAATAACGCAGTGGTCGCGAAAAGTCGTAAGGCTGGCGACCTGCGGTGACCAGCCTTTTATTCAATTAAATAATATTACGATATCGTAACTTAAACATGATTAAGGCACATAAATAAATTTTATCACATCAAGTTGAAAAATGTAATACATAGCTTCTAGTATAAATATATTATTTCAAATAAGAACTATCAAGACATCAATTTTTACCAATAAATGTTCTATAATACGTTGTCATTTCCAAATCCCATGAGGATTTTAACTATAGCGAACCTCTCAAGAAGTTGAATTTATTTAGATAAACACAAGTTCCATGATCTCAGAACCACTCTTCTTTATAATCATAGATCTTTTTGACATAGCATAAGGAATTGATCATTTTTATAGCTTTTTTATAAACATCTTCAATTTAAAATCTACTTTTGTGACTGATTATTTTATATTCTCATGAGAACGTGATGGTATTTATATTTGACGTAAGTTTTAGCTTAACTATACTTTCATGCTAAACATAAGCCCTTATGAAGAGTTATGCGCATCATTTGCATTAATCTTAAGGAATTTTTACCGCAACAAATATAGTTTTTACTATAAGGAGTTGTAATTTAAAAGCTTTTTTTTTTTTTTTTTTTTTTTGTGTGTTTTATTTGAGAGAAAAACATACGTAATTAAATAACATCAACTTTTCGAGAGCAAAACGGGCTGTTTTAATTGTTACCTGTCAACCATGACTTACATAATATCCAAAAACTTTATTTATTTATAAGTTATTTATTTATTTAAAGTTTCATTTAAAAGTTAAGAATATAAGACCTTCGTAAAATATTAAATTAAATATTTTTAAGTCATGGCTAAAAGTATTTTTGTCTTTAATTTTCTCGGCAAATGTTATTGCACATTTGTAATAAAAATAACATAGACAGGAAGTTAAAAAATTAGAAATAGTGTTTCGATTTGCAAGCGCGTAGTTATTGCATACATATTTTTTTAAATTTAAATACATGAATTTTCTCCATTTTTGTGTTTTTTCAGAACGTTGAAGCATTCAGTTACATTGGTGGATTTATTGGTATATGGCTTGGTGTTTCATTGGTTCAATTAGCAGATTTCCTAGAATCTATATTTCTCATCATCCGCTACTTTATCAAGAAAAAATTGCAAGCCCCTGAAAGAGATAGAAAACAGTAGCTGGGATTTTGTGAACAAAACTAGTCTTCTTTATTTTTGCAACTATGTGTAATTTCTTTTCATGATAAAAAAAATTTCAAAAGGTGAAAAAACTATTCAATTTGTCTCTGTCGCCTGAAATTTCAAATTTTCTAACAGCTTATTAAAATCTTGATGTTCCGTTTCTGAAATGTAATTTAGTAGTGAGGGAAATATTCGAAACTCAAACTATTTAAAAACAAAACTATTAAACATTGTAATGCTAGTTAAATTTATTTTTGAATTTATTTTAATTTTTTTTCACGGTAAAAAGTTGTCTAAATGTTCAGAAACTTTTCGATTTTAGTTTGATGCAAGGCATTTCATATTTTCTAACAGCCTTATTAAATACTTGAGGCTTCGTTTCTGAGATGTAATTTATCAATGATGGAAATGTTCAAAATTCAAACTGTTAACAAGAATAATAAATATTGTGATGCTAGTTTAATTTATTTATTTACTGTAACTATGTGCAATTCTTTTTTTTTTCACGGTAAAAAGCTCTCAGAAGGTTCAGGAACTTTATTTCTGACACAGGGAATTTCGAATTTTTAAAAAAAATACTATTAAAGGGAAGATTATTAAACATTTTAAAAGCCGATAACGTAAAAATGTGGTAGGGTGCTGCCTTTATCTACAAGGTAAATAGTCCTCAAAGGAGCAGTGTCAGATGTTCAATGTTTAACATAATTGCAAGCATGTTTGTTAATCAATGTTTACCGACCTGAGTGCGTAAAATATCCAAAGTGGTAGAAGGATCATGGGTTAGACTCTCCTTGCCATTAGGCTAATCGTGGGAGATTTATGTGGTTTTCCTCTCCATATAATGCAAATACGAGTTAGTTCCATCAAAAAGATTGATTTTTTTTTACCCTGAAAATTCATTTGCAAAATATTTTTTTATTTGATTGTTTTTTTTTCTTCTTTTTTTTATATAAAACCTAAATAATTCCTATTTATTCACTTACTTGTATTTTTTTCAATTATTACAAATAAATCTACTCCCTTTTTTTCTATAATTATCTCAGAATAAGTTTCATGCGAATAAATGTTTTTTGTATTAATTTAACTTTTGATTTTGATTATTTTTAAAATAAGTAAATAAAAGTTTCTCCCATAACAAAACTGTTATGCTTCTAAAAACACATCACGCAAACATGCTTGAAAACAATTTGAACTTATGTTTCCTTTCCAGTTGATTGAAATATTTCTAAAACGCAAATTGAACTGTTAGTGCCCTATAAAAATTCGTTTGAGTGCATAATATTTTCATATAATGATCAAAATTAAAAATATAAATTGAAGTTTTACTGTTTTATGAAGCATATCTTAAAAATATGATATATGTAACAATTTGGCTAAGTAACGGAATCAAAGTTAAGGACGTACATCAGAGTGAATAACCTACTTTATCTATGTAAACACACATTTTATTTTCTACAGTTTAGATTTTGGATTATTTTTCAAAATGTAGTAAGGAAAAAAATGATTCTGAAGTGAATGAAGTTTGGAAGTTCCCTCTTTATGTTTACATTTTCAATTGCTTGCCATATCTTCAAATCTATTTTTACCGAATTGAAGTGTTTAATTACAGTAAAAATCTCGTTTCCCAAACCCATTTCTTTTCTAAATTTTTAAAGCATTTATTTAGTTATCTGAAAAATTAATTTCGCTCAAGTTGCGGAACTTGATACTATATTTGATACTATAATTTTAAAATAGGAAATCACCTTTAATTACAATTATTAGCACAATCGTGCAAGCAAAATTAATTGCCAACAGCAATTTCCACAGCTCACTCACACAAACAATATTATAGACATAAAGCTAAAGAAAAGTTATTATTTTCTTATCTCTCTGTACATAAAAAAAAAAAAATATCTAAATTCGTTTCTCATTGTTGAGGAATATCCTTATTCATCAGTAAATCTGTATGGCGGCAATAAAATTGGAAGAAGAGGGTTTCTTCAGATTTAGCAAATATTTATAAAGGTATTTTTTACTAGCAAATTTGTTTATTCCTGATCTGTATTTTCCAGTATAGTATAATTTTCTGCAATTTTTTTTAATTTTAGATTTTAATTATTATTCTAAATTTGATGTTTAAGTCTAAGAAGAGCGAAATTTTACTGTTAAAAAAACTTATGACATTTCCTTATATAAGATACATCTTATGATAACCATATTTAAATTGGTCTCTAGCTTATTAAACACTTTGCAGTTATTAAATGTTAAATAATTCATATTTAATTTTGTAGTTGTCATCAGGTAATACTGCGTCTAGTTAACATGGGGAAATAAAATAATTAATATAAAAATGTAAAACAAGATTATGAATCATTATTTCTTATAATTATGTAACAAACTTTAAGGAGGAAACGTTTTAAGTCTTTTTTACGAGTGACAGATAAAAAAAAAAGCTGCAGATAAATTTACGATATCAACCGAGCAATCTAAAAAGGTTTCAATTTTATCCCTAAAGAATCGGAAACTGAAACAGCATTAACACTATAAAATCACCAGGATATTTTAATTGAAATTTTTTTATTCATGTGGTGCGCACTGGTATTTACATACAAGAAATAATTTATCTTCTCACTGGTCAAAAGTATCTTGACACCCACATGAAAAAAGTAGATGTATCATGGCGTTGGATTTTCCATGTTTTGGTCACGGTCCTTTAGTTTCTGTGGTTAGAATCATGAACTCTGAGATATAAATAAACTGTTTGCCTAACTCAAGAAATGCCAATTCCTCTTATAGTAGGGTAACTACTTCATTAGTAGAGTAACTACTTCATTCAGGAATTGAGACTTGCGAAAATGACGAAATGTTTGCACAAAAATCAGACTGACCTTTTCAGAACCACATTCAAAATCTTGTAAAACACTTTAGGGTTGCATAAGAAAGCAGATTGCGAATTAGAACACAGATTACGCAGTAAGCCAAATAGACTCTTCTCACTACCAGCATTCTCTTTAGCATTTATGAATGACTAGAAGACCATTCATATGGTCACTTTTCAACGATTGGTGAGATGTCTTCCCAGACGTGCAAACAGTTATCGATTAAAAAAGGGAAACCAACGTCATACAATCTGTGTTTCCAATTTTTTCTGTTTTTCTTATCATTTAAAGTGCGAGTAAGCCAGCACTATCGTAGGCAAGGGGTAAATCCCTTTTTATTTCATCTTACTCAATTAACATCGTCATATTCAATATTGGATACGTGTATATTTATCAGTCTAGGAAAGTGGTTAGAACTTAGTTCTTGGAACTCCATTCAGTGTAGTTTGCTATGGTGCTACTACGTCTTATTTATATACGCCTCAGAATTGTCCGATTCCTTGTAAATGAGTAACCGTATTTTTTTTCTTTTGCTGATAGTGCACAATAGATAAAATTTAAAAAAAAAAGAACAATTTTTTAAAAGTAAACCTAAAAAGGGGAAAATAATTCTGTTGTTCTTACTGTTTCTAATGCTACTTGCTAATATCATCAGGACTGCTTCAAATAATTCTACTTTTGCTTGACAAAAAGCAAATACATAAAGCACATTGACTATGGAATAAACTTCTTTAACCAGATTAATTCTCCCCGCATGGCTTTCGGAAGTGATGTGCCTAACGTTTTTCATATTTGGTCTGATAAAAATAGTTAATACTTTTAAGCCATTTATAAACAGAGAAAAAAATATCTGGTACAATTAACGGACTGCATAATATTAAACTATTCATTTAGTAATTTTTCTGTTCATGTAGTAACGGTTTATCGGAAATACTGCTTTTTAAAATTATAGCTGTTATTATTACGCATTTAATAAAAATACAAAACTGAAAACTAAATTTAACCGATCAAATGAATTTTAATGCCATGCTGTAGGTTAAAATTTCTCGGGCCTCAATAATAAAATTACCACATTTTATCACATTTACCGAATTTTATCATATATTATAAAAATAATATTTTATTGATATTTTCTTTGAAAATCATTACTAAAGTGCTTCAATATAATTTACCGAGCTTTTGGGTGTTAGATAAATATTTTTTTACTATAATTTTTTTTCAGTGTCAGGCGTATAGTTCTTTAAAATTTTATTTCTCAAGTTACTTTCCATATGCAAATCAGCAAGAAAGTAAGAATATAAAATTTTAAGAAATCGGACGTTTATAAAAATCATTTGTATTTCATTCACTTGATTTTAAAATTCAATATTATTATATTAAGTCATATCAAGACACTTGCTGTGTCCAATATTGCTTATCTCATAAAAAAATGACAAAAATTCTGCAAACCTGCAACACCTATATTGACAAATTATGTAAGCACGGTTTTCTTACACTTTTTTTATAATTTATATATCAAACTTTAAAAGGTAGGCTTAAAACGTAATAAAATTAAATTTTAGTACCAGAACAATTAAATGTAGCAAGTATCTCTGAGTAATTCCAATGAGAAGGAATATATTTCATGCATTAGTCTTATATAACTATACTTAATATATCTCTATATATTTGAAAGATTGCACTTTATAAATCACATTTTATGTCCCTCATACTTATAATAATCAGTCCATTGTGCTAAATGTTTGAATTGAAACGTTCGTCATTCTCATTCGTCCTTATATTTCATAAACGACAGTTTTAATGTGTAACTTGACAATAGATGAATGAGAGAATACGCTAAGAGACTATTCTCTTTTATTCATAAATCTGCTGACATCCATTTATGAATGTGGAATTGAGAAACTCAATTCAGTAAATATTCAAAGCTTAATCTTACGATATACCTATCGTTAGGAGTTTGATATTCAAATAAAGATTTAGGTAAATATTTCTATATATCTAATAGGTTTTGTGAAAAGTTATGCATAACTTACAAATAAATGTATTATTAAAGTAGATAAGAATGTAAAAGAAATCATTTTTTTAATGAAAATGTTTCAGAAATTCATTAACGTTTGTAGTAATTGGTGCCAAATTTGAATTGTTTAGTTATTGAAACATATAAATTTGATTCTTAATTAAGTAATTATTCTTTTTTTTATTGATAATTTAATATATTATTTTAAAATACAATTATAAAATATGAAATTTAAATATTTCATGTAACTAAAGAAAATTTACAATTCATGGAATATACAGCCTTTTACCTTTTTCTTTAGATAATTTGAAAATTACTTTAAAATACGAGCATAAAAAACACAATTTAAATATGGCATGTAATTAAACAAAGATTTACAATTCCTGAAACATACAATCTTTCCCAAATTTTAGATAATTTGAAAACTATTTTGAAACACAAGCATAAACAAGCTAATTTAATTATGGCAAGCAATTTAAGAAAAGTTTACATTTTCTGAAACATATAACCTTTTACCTTTTTTTTAGATAAATTTAAAATTATTTTCAAACAGAAACAAAAAAAGATTCAATTTTAATATGGCAAGTAATTAAAGAAAGGTTTCTGATTCCTGTAATATACAAACTTCTTCTTCTATTTCAACAAACGCTCATTTACATTTCTAGATAGTCTTATTAATATTGTAAATTGTTTATCATTTCCATATTATATAAGATTTTATGACGTGAAAAAATTGTTCTGCTATCTATTCATTAGGCAAATAATTAACTTGATATCAATACCGAGGATCACGTTTTATTCCAATTAACGAAACAAATTAATTAATGAATTTCTTCACATCACATTCAAATCTCTACTAACTATGCATTGCAATATCACTACAAATAACGAAAAAAACAGCTAAAAAATGTAGTTTTACTTTACTTTTGAAATATGATGAGCCTACTCGTACTTTTTCTTAAATTGAGACGAAAAAGAGCTATTACTTTTTTTCAAAAATATCGTAACGAAGCTTCATAAAATTTCTCAATTTCCATTTTGTATTTCAACTGATTCAGGTTTATTAAGAGTGTTTCAAATTAGGCTGGCTTTTCTGCGAAAAGAAAAATAAAATTAGGAAATAAGATGAAAAGCAAGAACCAACTATTAAATTCACATTTATGAGAATTGTACTTAGGAAAGCTACTTTTCTTTTCTTTTTTTTTCAACAACAAAAATTTGTGCTAATATGAAAGAAAAAAAAAGAAAAAATCAGTAATGGTTCCAAAAACTAAACATAGTGATAATTGATACTGTTACCGTAGAATAAAAATGAGAAATTTTAAGGCTTTCCATTCTTTGTAATTAAAATGGTGATTTTTTTTTCCTTCAAAAATTAGACGCAAGTTTTAAATTACATAAAGGACGCGAGAAAACTATAAAAGACTTTATGTACCAAAAAGCGGAGCATATTTTGTTGATTCGTGTGATCAATTTACTTGAACTTGAAGGTAGTTAATAAAAGAATGTGATGTTGAAACAAAGGCAGTAAATAAATTGGAAAAAACAGAAATAAAGAAAATTAAAAACCTAGTCGAAGAAACTAACTGCCGCTCTAATTGTTAAGTATGAATATCATATTTTTGTATGCAGTATGCTAATTTATATTTATTAACAATGCAACAAATATCTGCTTATAGATTAAATAATTAGTTTTTTTTATCTTATAGACGTGTTTTTTAGAAAACTTCGAGAATTTCATTTGCATTTACTCTTTGAAACGTTTAATCCAAGAGCAAAATTGTACTAAAATTTCCCTTTTATGATCTATTTTCCCCTTAAATAACGTAAGAATGAATAATTCTTGATTAAGAAAAAATCAAAATGTATTTTTATATCGATATAAAAATATATTCTAACTATTACCTAGGAATAAATTTTTGACATTCATAAAGGTAACATTCAGCTGTATGAGTAGTTGAATGTTACCTGCATGAATGTCTCAAATTTATTACTAGGTGATAAGTGAGAGAATAAAGTGATTGAACAATATTATTTTTAGAGACAAAAATCTATGTTTGTCTCTATATATTATGATTTACTAATATATTATCATTAAGTAACATTCATTAAAAATAATAAAAATCTTTGCGAAGAAAACTCGGTAATGTTGAACAAAACGAGAAGCATAAATAGCCTTAAAAAATCTGACAAATTCAAACATCAAATCATAATTTTGACAAAAATTATCTGCAGTGATAATTGCATCAGAGATTAAAGTCTCAATGTTTTAAGGCAAAATTGAGATATCTTACATGCTCTTGCTATCTATAAATCATTCTTAAAAAATAACATCCCCATATATATTCACATATAACGTTACATTGCCTACAAAATGTTCACAATTTATTAAAAAATTAATCACTATCATGGGATTATATTAAATCAAATGCAAGAAAAAAGTATTTTTTTATTTTTAATATTAAATATAATTTAATATTTGGAAAAATGCCTAAACCACTTTTAGTTTTCCATAAAACTTTTAAATAACTTTCCTTTTTGAACTTTTTTATTAAACTGGCTTAAGTATTTTCATTAAATTTCCTATTTTAAATTCTGCTAAAAGATATTATAGATAGCTTAAAGATATTATATATTATATATTGATATTCGAGATTATTACGTATGTTGTGTATAATTTAAAATGAGCAAGAGCAACATGCAAAGCATTTATATAGATATAAATTTTCCTATGCATATGTCTTAAGACAAAATTAATTTAATGCTATAAAATTAAGTTTATAAAAAGAATAAAATCATAAAATGTTCTCGGATTTTCCTCTTTGAAATAATTCATGCTGCCATCTATATATGCTAAACTAAACTAAACTGAATGAACAGATTTCTTCAAAAAAATTATCTATTTATTTTTATCTCCATCTGCTAAATAAATCTAGAAATATCAAATAAAAAATAAAAACAATTCTCCTCGGCTTTGGGTTAAAACATATTGATATTTTTGAATGGTGTTCCGGACATCTAAATAAAAATACATCGATACAGATTTATTTTTATTTAATTATCTGACGCCAGTCCTAAATTTTATTAAGCTATTTGTAAAGTGATAAATCAGAATTGAATTTATTTAAACTTAAACATAATAAATTAAGCTTAAAACTACCTATATATATTTACATTTTGTCTTAAACAAAATTAAATGCTTTATGACGCATTATAGGACTTATCTACTCACAGCATATTGCATATAAGTTTATTCTATTGCTTATAATTGCTAAATATAGTGGGGTAGTATATTTTTCTCTAACTTATAAAGTTATTATTTCCAATTTTAGAATGAATTATTATAATAAAAACGATTTTAATAATAAGAATAAAATCAATACTCTATACTATTCAAAATTAAAATAATTTTTCTTCAACAGCTAATTCATGTTATTCAGTTTTCTTAATATTTCTATTCTAAAAATAAGATAAATCATGGTAAGAAAGGACATTTCTCTCAAAAATATTTCTAAGTATTTTTTTTTCTGTTGGTACAACACTGTATTTCTGTTGTTATGCTATTTAAATAGATAATGCGATTTGAAATGAAAATGTCCTAACTATATTCAAAATAAAAATTGAAAATATTAAGTACAATCTTTCGAAAATGTCTTTTGCCTACTTTTTTGCAAGCATGTTCGTAAATGCATATCCAATAAACAAATGAAGAAATAAAGAGATACAACAGAATATTTCTACATATTGCTCGAATTCTACTTTTATACTGCAAAAAAATCTATTCCACTCTCAGACTTAAACCAATTGTTAATTATATTTTATTAAAGAAAGTAAGAAAAACTCAGAATATTTTTTACACTTTTTTAAAACTATTTCATATTGGAATTTAATAAATAATTTTATAAATAATTTTAGATCATTTCTTATTGTTGATTGGTGATATTTAGATTTAGAAAAATCCTTATTAGTTTTAAATAATGCTCTGAATAAAATAAAAATATTTTTCCTTAAAAATTAACCTTATAGAGAATTAGGTCATTCTATGAATAATTAATCATTTAAATCATGAAAATCCATTTGTATTATAAAAATCTAGACTTTTTAGAAAATTATACCTCATTTAAGATTTATGTTAAGTATGTTTTCCTATTGGGTAAAATATTAGATAGGAGAATGAAGATTTTTCAGAACTGTTCTCTATAATTTTTAGTGACAATTTTTTTTCTTCTTTTCACGATGAAAAAAATGTCAGATATTAATGATTAGAATATTATTGGTATTAGAGTAATAGGTGCTGCGGTAATAGGTACCTATTATATTTGCTGTAGTAAGGTCACTTCTATTCGTAGCCAAAGAAATAATTCTATCACCATGTGACTTGATGGATTATGTGCAATATCTAACTTATCTGTGAGGAATTTAAATTTTCGTTTTATACTGCTATTGAGAAATGATGTTTTACTTAAGTGAAGAAACAAATTCTGCACATCATCGATATATAAATTCATGATAAAAATTGTAAGTGTTATTTTACATAAATTTCTAATGCAAATTATTACAATGTGGTTAACAAAGTTGGAAATCCCATTTATCAACTAAAAAGCGTATAGGATGCGTGGAAAAATACTTTTTCCATATTATTTATACGACAACGACACGCCGTTGTCACCAAAAGTTGATTAGAAAGATTTGGAGCAATTGGGTTACCCGAAAAAATTACTCACACTGAACTTTAAAAAGGAGTATTTCGAATACATTTCAAACTCTTTAATGAGATATAAGCTTGCAATCGTTAATAAAAAAATAATAGCGACACAGAAGTATAACAGCATCAGATAATTTTAAATAAGATTTATATTTAAGATTCGATTTCTCAGATACTATCTGACCCATTTCATACAAATTTTGTGTTTCGCGTTATAAAATTGCATTCCTTAAAATTAAGTAAAAATCTGTATATTTACAATTCAAAATTTTTCAACTGCTATTAATGAGAAAGAATAAATAACTATTAAAAATTATTTTGTGCATGGAGTTGTCGTTGATTAGACAAATTTTATAATTGCGAGCAAAAATGTTTTTGATTCGCTTAAAAAATTCTGCATAAATAATAATTTAAAGCATACTTCTTTTAAGTTGTGAGAAATATGCATTTATAAAATAAAATGCTTATGGATTTTGTGTTATGACCAAATGTGTTAAGTACTTTTTATCAACCTTATTGTGATTGATATCATTTAATCGATATGGGAGGGATAGCATTTTGCTAGGATCTGAAAAAAAAGACTTTAAAAAACTGAAATCGGACTATTATATAAAAATTCATTTTAAATTTACTTTTTATAAAAGCCATAATTAACCAAAAATTTAGAGCATTATACGATAATGCTTCCTGTGACACTTTGTTCTGTAGCTATTATTAGTGGATTCTCACTATTATAATTCAAAATCAACACGATGAATCAACAAGATGTACCTATATTTTTTTTTTTTAAAAACTAAAACGTTTTTTAAAATGCATCATCAAACTACTGAGAATTATCTGAGATTTTTTTTCTTATAAAGTTTTAATTATTTATTTATTTAATTTTTTTTAAGAGGGACACTATTTCTACTTGAAACTTGTTATCACCTTCATGTTTTCAACAAACTTATCAAGTAGTTTTCTATAAAAAGCTGTAGACGGTAAAAAATACATATTTTAAAGCTTTATATTTTTTTAAAAGTAGCATTCAAATTAAGCTATCCTAGAAAACACTGCATAATTCTTTCCATCAACAAAAGTGCTTTTGTCACTAAGAGGGTGTCGTCATTTTATGAAACCGTGAAGTAGCATCCTTCTAGTGTATTGTTATTTTTATTTTTTTAGGATGTATACCAGGGCTCGAAAAAACTCGGAAATTTTAACCGTCTCCGAGGACGGCTTGTCCAACAATGTACCCGTCCTCCTTTTAAGCTAACCCGTCACTTCTAAATAAATAAAAATATAATTTACTCTTATTTATTACAAACATTTATCATATAAATTGCACAATGAATTAGTAGTTATTAGGATTACAAATACTAGGATAACATTATACAGTTATAAAAGAAATACTAGGTTACTAATAGTAACCTAGTATTTATTTTATGAAATAATTTATTTCTTATATGAAATAATTTAAATGACAAAGGTCTAGTTATCTGGAATGTCAATTTATCCGAGGGTACTGCGTTTTTTAAATGAATCAAATATGACGTTTGCCAGTTCCACAATCAATCTAATGATTTACAGAGGCTTGTGCTCAGAAATCTGAAAGGGGTTTTCCATTTAGGTAGATGTTCATAATTGCGTTGAACGCCTCTTGTTAAGGCCAGTACGTAATGTGTTTTTTTGTAAGTTCATTACTGAAAAGCTCCTTTCAACCGCTGCAGTACTCCCAGACAGAGAAAACATCAATTCCACCAAGCGCAGTATGCTGCTGTATTTCTAGATTAGAAAGTCATTATATAAGTGAGGCGATAGACTCTTGTAAGATAACAAAAATTGAAAATGTATCACGAACTTTAACGGGAAAATGGCCGTCCGCGCGGACGTCGGATTCGAGAAATTTGTTGTCCGCGGGGAATTTTTGACCGCCGAGGACGGGCGGACGGGTGGTTTTTCGAGCCCTGATGTATACTATGAGTCATATGCAAAATATTTGTCATGGGTTATAAAAAAAAGTTTAAATACTTTAAATAAGAAATATACGTATATTTCTTACATTGTTAAAATCTCATAAAATATGCTTTTATGCGCAATGTTCTTATTTTGCTTGAAATGTTAGCGAACATTATCAAAAAATAACAAAAAACAATTAAGCTATTTTGGTAATATCTCTTTTTCCCCTCAAAACAATTGTACAGTGCAAGCGCCCCAAATCGTTTACAATTTGTGATTCAAAATAGTCTGAAGTCATTCTAGAAATAAATTTTTATGCGAAATAACTGTAATACTTCCAAATGCAAAATAAAAATATGAACATCTTGAATAACTTTTATTCTAATGAACGGATTTGCTCGTACTAGGACTGAATGTTAATGGTTTATATGAGCATATTTCAGTTTACCAATAAGATAATTATAGTTATAGGTTAACTTAATTACTTATTTGAGAAAAGTACTTTCTCTGAATAAACATACATTATTTTTAGACGGTATGGATTTCTGACTCTTTTAATAGAATTGGACAATTTTTCACAATTTTTCTTATCAAAAAATAATTTGCGTTAAAGAAAATTTTTTTTATGAAACAATAATCTTCTTTAAAGATAATTTTTTTTTAAATATTCATTAATTTTTAATATTTTATTTAATAATAGTAGAAAAAAATCGAATTATTAGGTTTACAATATTTTCACATCGTTTGAAAGTAGTTATTTTAAGCGGAAAAATGTAAATTCTAGTATCAGAATGAATTAAAAAATTCATAATTGATATGAACTTCAATTAATCTGTTAATCAATATAGGATACCAATATAGAAAAATAGATGTGTAATATACTCTATGAATAAATTTTAAATTCAAATGAAGGATATTGATTTGTGTAAATGGAAAAATTTTAAAAATGATTTATTTTTTAGTTATTAATAGTCGATATAGTTAGCGAAAGTGGAGATTCTGAAGTGTTCAAATATATGATCATTATGAACTGGTCCTCATAACGTATGCATTTCTCCACACCCTTAATTACCAAATGTATTTTTGTTCTATTACCTATAATGATTTTAGATCCAACTCAGATTTTAAGTGAACATGTAAATATATTTACCAGGAAAACTCTAATTCGTGGGAGAATTAAAAAATTAAAATCGGTAAACAATTTTTATACTTAAAATTCTTTTCAATTCAGCGAGTTGTATAAATAGTTGCAACTATATTTCGAGCTATATTATATACGCTATAAGCTTCTGAAATCTGGTAAGTTATGCAAATAAAACATGAATAATTTTTAAGGTACAACAAATTTTCGACTGTTCTTCTAACATGACTTCTATGACAATCATGTTTGGCTTAATGGTGAAAAGCAAAATTTCTGTTAAAAGGGAAAATTAAGACATAATACGTCTTAATGTCTAATATCATGACTTAAATTAATATATGCAGTAGTTAATTATCATATCTTGAACCATGATTCATCACCCGTGCTGTTTTTTTTTCTTATAGATCCAATCGTTTGTTCCAAAGATATTCAGGATATGGTTTTTTTTTTTTCATTTCAGATACTATACAACATGACTCAACAGTTTTCTTCGAGCACAAACCATCCTTATCTTCAAACCTCCAAAAACTTAAATGATAATGGCAAATGGAGGAAAATAATTATCGAAAGATGCATTTTACTCGCTTCTAATAGTATCTATATAAAATGTTAGCATGATTAAGTCAAACGTTAAAAACCTGTATAACTGTTAGGCATAATGATTATATATAAATTTTTTTCTCTCAAAAATTTTACTAAGAAATAAGCTAGAATTACATAAAACAATCTTAACTCAAATCAAAACAGTTTCCGCACCGTAACAAGAAACCGCTCTTTTTCAACAGCGGTTTTTTGTTACGGTACACAGTGATTCTTATTTAAAGAACAATTTTTTTATCATTTATCTTAATTTTGAGCTTATTTCTTCGTGATTCTGTAACACTCTATTTTTTTTCTCTTTTAGTACCTGTTTGAAGATTCTTTAACAAATCATATACAATGTATTTGTTGTAAAAAAACGATCTTGTTGTAAAAAGTGATCTTATGGAACGGATCATAAACCACCGTGGAGACAGAAGTCCACGTAGGCCAGACGTTGCGCAGACGATGACGGCGGAAGTTGGTTTAAGTTCTTAGTGCGTTTGTTGAGGAGGGTTTTGCTTTCTAGTTTATTTTATACCAGCGTATGAGAAAGAAAATTAAGGAAATATAATGTGTCGCAATTTTAAAGACACGTTAATTTAAAATTTTTATATAAAGATTGAGCCATGCCTTAGACTCCTTAAAAGAAGTCTTAGAATATTAAATATTCAAGAATATATATGAGCTATTTGAAGCAAAAGGTAATTTTTATCATTTAATTAATAGATAATAATTTATTAAGTAAAAATAATTTTAATTAAATAAAGTAAAATTTCAAACCAAATTATCAAATGGCAATTCTTAAATAATAAAAATTGCATGAAGTGCAGAAATTCTGTTTTAGATCTTTCTAATTTGTTTGAAAAATTCATTAAAACTAAATAGAATTTAGAGATGTTATACAGAATATGATTAAAGAAACTTCAGTTACAGTTTGAAAGTGACTAATTTAAAATAATTTCTGCCATATTTTTGAAGAAAAAACTGTTTCTGTTAGCTTATGTTGAATTTGTAAAACCGATGCTAAAATTGAAACGCTAGTTTTTAACGCAAATGAAAAATCTTAAATTAACTTATATTAGTTTAAAGTAAAACTGAAATGTTTTTCAATTTTATGCATACAGAAACTGTATTTCAAAATTTCTTTATTTATTTAGTACGAAACTAACAATTCACAATTTTTGTACCTTTCCATGAGTTGAAATTTTGAAATATATTTATAAATTAAAAAAAGATTGCACAAAAGTGATCATAACATGAATATATTATTAATATTTAGTTGGAACTCTGTTAAAAACTCTGGATCAATTACGGTATAAATTACTGGAACTTTGGATACATTATCCATGGAATCAATTTGACTGTAAAATGTTATATCGTAATTTTTAAAGTGATAGTTATTTTATTAGAATGAATCAGTGGTTTTACAGTAATTATTATGGTAAAAATGAAAGTTTATAAGATTTTTTTTGTTCTCTAACATGTTCCGTAATACTTCAAGCAAAGCGTGTTGTATACAAGCAATTGTGAATTTTGTAGGTTTCAACATGTCTGAAGAAATATCTAACGAAAGAATAAGCAAAATGTCAGTAATTAAGTACGCATCAGATATTTTTAAGGAATCATCATTGAGTGCTTTAACTGGAATTTTGACAACAGGAAGTATCAAAAGGAAAATTTTTAAATCTTTTATTTTTCTGATATTTACAATTGCATTTATATATCAAGTGATTACTTTTCTAAGTTATGTTTTAGAATTTCCAACTGTTGTAAATATTGACATCATTAAGCCCGAAAAATACATAGCCCCAGCATACACATTGTGCCATAGCCAAAAGTAAGTCACAATTTTACAAAATAATTTTTAACATTTCTTTTACAATGTATAACAATAATTTTAATCATTCGCAAATGCTACAAAGAAAACGTAATGACGCTTGTGATAATATTTTCAGTGGGTTGTTTAGATTAAAATGCAAATTGTGTGTAGATAAGTAATATTATTTTAAAATAAGACAAATGTTTTCTCAATAACAAGCAAAGAATTCAATGGGAATAAGTTAATAATATTTATTAAAATATTGAACCTGCTGGAAAACAGCAAAGTAATTTAACATAAATTATTTTTTTGCAAAAAAATGGTAACTACCGTAAATTTTTTCTATTAAACTCTAATTAGTTTTAAAGTAAATGTGTAGGTAATCGAAGCAAATATCCGCGGAGTTTAAACATAAAGACAAAGTTTTTTCACTATTAGGTGAAAATAATAATTTTTTTTTCATCTAACACGACTAATTTCAAAATAAAATATATTGTCTTAAAAAAGTTGAAGCACGATTAATATAGATACGTGAGGAGAAACTATTTTATACTAATTTTGAATTAAAAAGTTAAAACTATTGAAAGTTTATTTTATATTATTAATAAGTTTATTTATATAAGTCACAGCAGCACATGACCACGCACACACACACAAACACACAAATTTCTATTTTTTTTCCTCTTAAAAGAGTCACTCATCACGAAGGACATTAAACATTTATTTAATTTTTATAGTTAAATTTTCTAATTTTTTTCCCGAAGCATTTAAATGGTTCAGATAGATTTATTTATATTGTATCTGTTTATGGTAGTATAAATATGTATTTTAGAATGAGAAGAGGTAAATACTGTGAAAAATATCCAGACCATTGTTCTCCAACGGATGATAATTTTTGCGGAGTGTACAAGGATTACTGTGAAGACACAGATATAAGGGTAAAAACTTTCTTGATTTTATATTATCTAAGGTGAAATTGTCGCCACCGAAATTAAATAAACAAGCAGTCACTTTTTTCCATTGCTTTTTTTAAAAATCGTGTAATGAAAAAAGTACATCAATGTAGAAAGATACTCTGGAAAACAGAATTTTTATTACAATGTCCAATGTCATCATTCAAAATTTTGATCCTTTAGAATCTATCAATTTGAAGCGGAAAGATTTATGTAAAAGGAGATTTCTTTAACAATTCACAAAGTTATAATATATACATACATTCACTGTATTTTGCCAATTTAAATACTTTTTCATATTGTTCTTTAAAGTCAGTAGGGGAAAGTGGGGTCAATTGTAACAGGGTATGATTGTAACAGAGCAAAAATTTAGAGTGTCTGGTTCTAGATTTGGTTCCTAGGTGGCGCACAAGGTGTATTTAATAAATCTACATGTACACCCCTGCTGGAAACCATTTTTATGTACTTTGAAAGATCTGCCATCTATATATGCTAAACTAAACTAAACTGAATGAACAGATTTCTTCAAAAAAATTATCTATTTATTTTTATCTCCATCTGCTAAATAAATCTAGAAATATCAAATAAAAAGACCATTTTTATGTTTTTTGAAAGATTTACATCACAAAAGATATTTTCACGCTACGTAAGTACTTTTTTTGGTATTAGAATATTATATTGTAACAAAGTAATTTTTTTAAACAAATAAAAATTATTAACCGAATATGTAAGTGGACACCTTAATTAACATTTCAAAAAAAAGAGATTAGTTTTGTTAATTGACTAGTATTGTTTTTAACAAATGAAGCTAAAATGGCGTCTTGGGGACGATTGTAACAATAAGTAAAGGGACGAATGTAACAGCTAAAAATAAATGATCTTATGTTTACAAACCATTACTTAACTCTTTAAGAATCACCAATAGTTTCCTATATCATTTATATTATGTTGTATGTGCATTATTTTATTTGTCACCTTTCACAACATAAATTAAAAATTTTAACCCCTTAAAGTTAAAAGTTTAACTCTTTAGGTCTCTGCTCATTATTATTTTTACTCCTAAAATATCACTACTATTTTGATCAATAAAAAAATATATCACAACTATGATAATATGTATAATTAACTATGTTTTAGTTGAATTTATGAACTGTTACAATTGACCCCGTAAGTGGGGACAATTGTAGCAAATGCATGACTGTCAAAAATTGTTAATAACTAATATAATAACATTTAAAATAAGATATTTATTTTTTTTTTCTAGTAGAGGATAGTCTACTTCACTCATCTGTCAATTAATACTAATAATATATTGGATTTTTTGTTAGTTAAAAATAGTCAAGTAAAAAATGTTACAATTGATCCCACTCTCCCCTACACTGTAAAAATTCGGTTTAAATTAAGGCATTACTTTGGATTCATCATCAGTAAAATCCTTTTACCATAGAACCCATTGTTATCGTGAAATTTTATATGGTAATTTTTACAGTAATATTTATTTCATTATGATGATTCAGTGATTTTACGGTAATTATTACAGTAAAAATACAGTATATCAGATTTTCTGTTCCGTAACTTCTTGTGGTAAAATTGATTTTCGTTAAAAGATACCGGCACTCTGACTGCTGGTACTTTTTACCGTAATTTAATCCGGAATTTTTCCCAATGAATAGGTTGCAAATAGTGTATTCTAATTTTACTTAAAAATTAGTTGCATTACTTTTTCTATTTTACTTCTCAAAATAGGTTTTCAAGAAAATTACCTTTTGTTGGTGTCTTACAAAAGTTTGAATTGAAACTTTGGCATGATTCATATCTTTTCCATTTTTCTTAGCAGCAATTAATAATATTTTTTCCAGTTCCAAAAATTTTTCATGCGTTAAAAGCCAACGAGGTGTTTCCGGAAGTACCCTAGTTTAGTAAGAAACAAATAAAAATGCATGAAAAGTCATGTATATAAATATATATTTATATAATATTTAAAATAAGGTATTTATTTTTTTTCTAGTAGAGGATAGTCTACTTTACTCGTCTGTCAATTAATACTAATAATATATTGGATTTTTTGTTAGTTAAAAATAGTTAAGTAAAAAATTTTACAATTGCCCCACTCTTCCCTATGTTTAACTAAATTTTGTCATATATTTATATAGTATTTATTGTTGAATTAGTATTTAAAATGATTTTTTTCAAAATACTAAAATTTATTCCAATGAACAATAAGTTTGCAAAAAAAAAAAAAAAAACGGCTAATAAATTAAAATCTATCAAATTAGGCAATTAAATTAGGATCTATCAAGATTGGTCAACAATTTATTTGGTTTGAGAAAAAAAGTGGCTACTAAGTCATTTAAACCTAACAGCCACTGGTTACTAGCTTAAAATTTATTTTGCAGGACTAGTTGGTAAATATGTCATTAATTAGTTATTTAAATGCATCACATTAATGAAACATATTAATAAAACGCATATAATATATATTAATGAATTAAACCGTTTGTTGGCTGTTCCGATTACATCGCATATAATCTCTGCTTGGAGTTACTTGAAAAATATCATATTCAGCTTGATTTAAGAAGTAATTGTATAAAATACAATTACTACTTACTTTTTCGTACGCTACAATTTTTTTTTTTTTTTTTTTTGTAGTAGTAAGCTCTTCATTTATTTTTTATAGGTAAAAAATGAATATCTTCGTAATGCTTCGGAGACGGACATATTTCTGTTGGGATATGGTTTGCACGAAATGGTATTGCACATCGAAAGGTAAATACAAACTTGAAATATAAGTTTCATGCATTGATACATTGAATTCACATTTAGCCTTATTATATAAAATACGACAACCTACCAATTTTACCTAGGCAGGCGCGTCTCATAAAGATCACCGCAAACTGTATAAGAGCTGATAGCTGCCTAGAGAGAAGTGGGATAATATCCCCCACAGGATCCCCCGATAGATTTAGAGGTTCGCAATTATAACAGATGCAAAACATGCATTAGTGTCCGAAGTAATCATACATCCTACTGAGATACTCATACATGTTTCATACTGGTCAGAAGACCTATTTTCTGTGGCTCTTAAATTCCCTAAAGCGCATATTTTTCATAATAAATTTTCGTATTTTTCGATATCACAATATTTGTACCCTTTTGCATTATAATAAATCCACATTGCCTCCTCTAAATATGAACTAAGTTTCATTTTTTCTGTCAATTATTAATTATACAAAAAAATGCAAGCAATTGTCAAGCAGTATATATTTATATATATATATATATATATATATATATATACATATATATATATATATATATATATATATATATATATATATACATATATATATATATATATATATATATATATATATATATATATATATGTTACGGCCAAAAGTCCGAAGTCGGCCAATTCGCGATCTGGCCGAGGATGGCTGGCCAAAGTCCGAAATTGCTCTTGATTTCGGGAATTGAACGGCCAGATCGCGAATTGGCTGAGGATGGCTGGCCAAAGTCTGAAACTGTTCTTGATTTCGGGAATTGGCCGCCCAAATCGCGAATTGGCGTGGGAAGATCAGCCAAAGTTGGAAGAAAAAATCATTATACCGGGCAAATGTTTACCGGGCAGGGCATTTGACCTTAAGAAAACATCAATGTAGGATATACCAGGCAAATGTATACCGGGCAGTGGCACTGAACCTTAAAAAAACATCAGTGTAGGGTATACCGGGCAAATGCATACCGGGCAGGGGCACTGAACCTTAAAAAAACATCAGTGTAGGGTATACCAGGCAAATGTATACCGGGCAGTGGCACTTAACTAGACCTAGTATGACAAGACCTTTGGTGTATGCATGACAATTAAATAGACAATTTAATAATGATTATTAAATTAATGATTGTTTAATAGACATTTTAAAAACTTCTATTTTTTATATTTTTAAAGTAGAAGATTTATAAGAATTATTTATATAATTATAAAAGGCCGCCAAAGTAAAATATTCACTGATCGCTTCAATTATTTCGGACTTTGGCCAGTCATCCTCGGCCACTTCGCGATCTGGCTGGCCAATTCCCGAAATAAAAAAAATTTCGGACTTTGGCCAAGAGGGCCGGCCAATTCGCGATCTGGCCGGACTTCGGGCTTTGACCGTAACATATATATATTACTCAGAATGTAACGTAGACTCTCTTAATCAGCATCGTCTGTATAAATATTTAATTATTTTTAGAAGAAGAGTTTCGTTTTCAAAGGACCCAGTGCTAAGACAAAGGAGCTTTTCGTATTTTGGTGAGGATTATGTCAATGACTTTTCGTTATGTGTAACAACCGAATTAGTTGTAAATTCTCAAGACGATCCTCCAATGAATGAAAGGAAAAATTATTTTATTCGAAGTAAGTATAATTAATATTTTATATAAAAAAATTATTGGTAAATACGATTGACAGAGATTTATTTATTAATAAAAAATAAATGTAATGAAACTTGTAATGTTAAAAATTAAGCTGATGTTTAAGGTTTTCAAATGAATTGATTTTTTTAAAAAAATATCTTAAATATTTAAATTTCCCTCCTGTTTCAAATAAATGGTATAGTTTCCTTTAAATTTAATATAGTGCATTTACTATTTAACCAAGGAAAAAAAGAGTTATATGCAAAAATATGTTATTAATTAAATAATAAATATGATTTTAAATTGTAACCAAATTACAAACAAGTGGTATAAATAGTTTTTACCCCAATTCATATGATATTTTTTACCCCATTTCGTTGCAAATCATCAATACTCATGATTGTTTTGCAGTTATCATTGATTTTTGGTTGCAGAACAAATTTAAAAAGAAATAAACAAAATAAAGTACTTTCCATTATTTGAAAATCTAAAAATATATACTTTGGAGATATATAAAAATATATATTCATATATTTGCAAATGTTCCAAATTTATTTCGTCCCCTAAGATTTATTTTACAATTTAATTTAAATCATTTTTTTAAACCTTTCTTTACCTTAATCCTTCTTTTTAAAATTTACCGTATTAATAAATCGCCTAATTTCTTTAAAATGATGTATTCAAGTTTTTAAAAGCTGGAAGAGTACCTAAGGTCACGGATTTGAATTTTCTTCAAGGATTTGACTTGACATTTGACATAACTTCACATTTTTTTTAAAACTTACATGTAACTTCAATTTTTTAAATGAAATTACTATGTTAATAAATAAACCAATTATTGCACTGCTAAAATTTCCATTCTAAAATTACGGTAAGCAGTCTGTCTATCCAATTAAAGAACATTTTTTACCTTTACTGTTTTAAAACGGTTTTCTACAAGTATATTATGTCATAAGTAATTATGTTTTAAATAAACCCAGTATTGCACTAGTAAAATTTGCACTCTAAAATAACCAGAAGTAGTATTTCTATCCAATTAACCAACTATTATATTATGTTACAACTAGTATTATTATACAACGTATATGGTTAAAAAACTATAAATGCAAAACTACACGTTTTTTTAACCATTTACAATTTTCTTGAAAATACTAGACTTTTTTGTGTTAAGCAGCATTATAGTGCTGATATCTATGTGTGAATGACAGTAACTTATTCTGATAGTCCATGGTCACAAATTAGGGTGTACAGTACACTGGAAACTCGTCATGTGTTGAGGGGAATGGAGGAAATGTGGTGTCAAAAATGCGACTTTAACCTCCATTTTGTCGGTTAGGAGACTGACAGATTAGCCCTCTCAGCTATAATATAAACCCGCCTGCAAAGAGCTAAGTGGCTTCATTAGGTCGACCTAATTGGTGCGATATAGTTCTGGTGGTTTGACCGTATTAAATTAGAGCAGTTAATAAACGGTTTTTCTCACGGTTAATAGTTTGAATCAATTGTTTCAATTTTTTAGACTATAATAATTTTTTTCTAGCATTTGTGGGGTCTGAACGGCTTTTTCTTAATTCCCATGAAGCTGATATGTTTGATCCTAATGTTCCACCAGGAATATATTTCTCTGTTCACACACCATATGATGCAGTAAATCCTTTTCAAAACGGACATTTCTTTAGTCCTGGTATGCAGTATAAAATAACAATTAAAATGGTATGTATTTTATTTTTCAAGTGTTGTATTTTTGTACTACCAAAATTAATTGTCTACTTAATTGCGTTTGATTGAACTAAAAAAAAAGAAAATGTTTTATTCAATGTTTGTTGCTACGTGATCAAAAGCTTATGTTAAAACGTAGAAATAAAATGGATAAATAAAAATAAAATAAGAACTTTATCTGTAAAATAGAACCTTTCGTATAAATGAGAGTCATTGATAATGCAAAGGTTAAAAAACTGAAATATAATTGACCTGATACACTATACATAATATAATTGATAAATAAAGTATTATATTTTTGACTATTGTTTCTCACTCTTAATAAATAATTCTGTTCTACAAATAGTAGCACAAATGCATAAAATTTACATATTACACTACAATAATAATTTTTAAAATCTGGAAAAATGTAAAACTTTGTAAAAAAAAATAGAAGGAATCGAAAAACGTTAAGTAATTCCTACTGATTAAAAAAAAGTTAAAGGAAATATATTTTTCGGAAATTCAAATTTTACAAACAAGAAATAAATTAGAAGTTTTAACAACATTTTCTCAATTTTTTTGGAATTTTAAAGTTTTTAAAACCTCGTGAAACAGAACTCTTAATATTTGTCATGACCGTTTAAAACCTCCTGAAAGAAGTTAAAGCTAGACGCACTACTTTTTATCTCACCGACAGTTAATCTAATGCCACGAATGTAAATGGTTGAAAGCTCGCAATAATTTATAAAATTAGCATATTTCTCGCTTTTAGACCAAAAATTACGAATGAGAAACTATAGCAAGTCGGTTACACAAGTTCATCCAAGACTAAAAATGAATTTTAAAAGAAATTTCAATTTTGATAGTTTTTCGAAGCGATTGGAATATATTCACCAATTTTAAAATTTTTTATAACAATTTTCTTCGTTTTGCATAAAAATTCCTTTTTGCACAGTAGCTCACTTTAATAACATTTTCCCGCACTTTAATACAGTAAAACTAAATACCAAATTGTTGATTTGTAATAGAAGGAAGAAAAATTACTACGTGCACCTTATAAAACGGATTGTATGGATTATTTTGAGCTATGGAAGGAGAATGGAAGAACTGGTCCTCGTTCACAAGAGGTAATTATTGGCACTTTGTTATATACTAAATTCATACATTTGCACCGAATTCATTATAAAAAGTTGAACAGAGCTAACTCTGAATTGATATAAAAAAAGACATTAATGGTTTTAAATAAATTTATCTAATTATTTTCTATCTGTTAGTCTTTGAAGCGTGAGAAAAATTTTACATACCTTTGGTAAATTCTACGTTTGATTAAACGAGAAATTTTCAAAGTTTGACAATACTAATTTTATAAATGTGAAAAAGGGAATTTTTCAGGAAAAAGAAAAAAATGATTTTTCAGGGAAACAGAGATTATTAAATTTCTTTAATAATCTCTGTTTTTAAGAAAATTGAAACTACAATTATGTAAATGTAATTTTTTTGCAACATAGGGTGCAGTATTGGCTAGAAACATAATTTAAAAAAATAATTAAAACACTTAGAAAAAGTTTTGAAATTATTTTTATTTTAAATAAATTTTTTTTCTAAATGCTTTTAAGTTTGATTTAAGAAAATATGTAATTTTATGAATATATTATTTAAAATAATATTAAAGCTATGATATTAGAAGGTGACATGTAACTGTAGAAAATTTTCTATTCTAGTAATAGTGACTAATAATTATCATTTTAAGAGAAAAACGAAGCAAATACAATTTTGGATAAACTTTCTAAATAAATGCAACTTTTTATCATTATTTCTCAAATTAAATATGGGTTCGTAGAACTCTTGATTAAAATAAAATTCTCACGTGAAAATATATGATTTAAACTTACTACAATTGCTAAATTATAAGTAGTATTAGAACTGCGAGAAAAATTTGGATAAAAAAATGCAGCGAAAAATATCTAACATAAAATGAGTTTCTCAATATTAAAAAATAGACAAAAGCTCAATATTATTTATATTTTTCATGTGCGATTTCTTAAATCATTCTTAAACATTGATTTTTTTTCGAAATAGGTTTACAGTTTTATTAAAGAAAAGTAAAAAAGAAAGCAGGGAAAATGAAGGAAAGAAAAAAATAGATGAGGAATGAAAAAAAGAAAAAAAGCGCTTAAAGAAACAGTAGAGATAACTAGATGAGTCAGTTAGTAACTTAAAATCTAAAAAGTTAAATAAATTTTGAATCCCATTCATAATTAAGTTTAGGGAATAAAATGACCACCTGGTCGTGGAAGAAGTGCTTACAGTATTATAAACACTATAATAAAAAAAAAATGTAAGCCTCAGGGAAAATTAAAAAAGAAAATATATTTTTGATTGTATTTTAAATAACAACAGAAATTCTTGTTCAACATTCTTTTTAGTTGGGGTTATTTGATTTAATTTATATCTCAAAAATATTTAAACAATTACTATAAATTTTTAGAAATAATAAAAAAAGGTGATTTTAATTTTATTCAACATCTTCTACTTAAATTTTTTTACGTAATATTTGTTTTATTATTTCAGATGTGCATTCAAAAGTGTGTAGTGGATTTCCTTTCACAGTGTTTCAATTGCACATTCGTCGCTTTCACTTATCCTTCAGAAGCAAGAAGTGTATGTTCTGAAGGTAAAAAATAATCTATAAAATCTAGAATAATGCTCTAAACCTCAACAATAAAAATAAACCTTTTAAAATCTTAAATTAAACAAAGTTAACCAGAGTTGTACACCACAGTCAGGGAGAGTTAGGAAAATGGCGTTTTAGTTTGAAATGATACACCAAGACACACATTCCATTAGCTTAATAATTTTTAAAAGATAACGAAATAAGCAAAGAGTGAAAAGAATCCCATAACTAAGCTATTGGAATATTTTCCAAATTGTAACTCTTTGTACCATTGAAATTGAAAATTAGTATGTCTTGTTTTGTCTTTGCGGCGGCCGCTATATAAAGCATCCCAACGCATCCCGGACTGTGGTATGTTGCTACTTCGAACCAGAAGATTTTAGGTTCGAATCCTACCGTCAATCAAGGAACATCTCTCACACATTTCTACCTCCACAGGTATTTTGCTCAAAAATGAGTATATGCTGTTTCAATTTTGAATACATAGGCTTTTCAAATTCGATTAATATTTGTTTCAGAGCTGTTTTGGCACATTTTTGTTTAATTTTAGAAACCTCTTTATAACAGTGTAAGGCTAATTTCCACAAATTTACAAGAATGTTACTTACAGTTTTCTTTCACCAAGCTCTTTCACTGCAAAACATTTTTTATGACAAATCGTGTTTAATTTTTACAATTTCCATGGTATGAACATATATATTTTTTTTCAGACGTCCTTCCTAAGTTGGGTACCCAGTGCAACGATGAAAACGATAAAGTATCGAAGTGCGTCAATGAATGCAAAGAAGAGTGTTTGTAAGTATGGGTATTTAATCTCTCCATGATTTATGTGTCATTTTTTTCTTCATAATAATGACACAAAATTTCTTTGAGTTATATGATCTAAGCAATATTGACTGCTAGATTTCTATCAATGACAGTAAAAATAAAATTATACCCCGTAAAACAATCATGACCATAAAGATCAGCCGTAAATTTTTATTTGTGAAATATACATTTACTACAATCCATTCCCATTGAAGTCGGCTGACCTTCAGTTTTAGCTTTGGCTACTTATTTTATCAAATCAAAGTGAACTATAGATGACAAGAAGTAGTGTAGTGCTGTTCTCTATGGAGGAGTGTTTTCGTTGTTAGTGGTGAATTGGGAAGTTTCATACGATGGTTGGCGCAATATGAGGTTGTTTGAAACTAAATAATAAAACTAATTTATTTCGATTCGACAAAATGTTAAGCCCAGTTTTGATCATGAAATAGTTTTAATTTAAAACAAGTTCGAATAAAAAATAATCAGTTTGAACAATTTTTGTTTTGTTCTTTTATTTTTTAACATACGTTTGTGTAAGAGGGAAATGTTTTTCGAAAGATTTTTAATCCTCTGAATATGGAAGAGAGCCACAACTGGAAACTGTGTTATTCAGTCTGAAAAGTGAATACAAATTTGAACTTCTAATATTATTTCACTAATTTTGCGTATTCCCTCCGAACCATTTGAGTTAATTAAAAAATATGTGATCACCTATCATGCTTATTCATGCGAAATGATCTAATAATTTTTATTATTTTAATTTAGTAATTATCAAAACATTTTTGATTTTTTATCTAAATAATTCTGATATTTTATGCATCAGTATTTCATGCTTTAAGTGCTTATCATAACAACATTGGATATTACACTGTTAGTCTTTTCCTCGATGTGAAAATTTCCATTTCATAATTTCTTCAGATTGTAAAAATAGATTTTTGTTTTCAGTTTGAAATAAATGCCTGTCGATCAAAGCTTCAAATTTCACATTAATTGCTTAAAGGTCCAAAACATCTCCATCATCATTATTTTGAACCTTCCAAATGAGGTCAAAAAATTTTTTGCAATGCTAATACTTACCGTTTATTTTTATTCAAAAGCAATAATTTTATGTTGCACTTTTTTTTGAAATAGTGATGTTTTATACTAATAAAACTTTTTCATAAAGCGATAACGTTCAATGAGTGATGTTTTAATGGAACAAAAATATATTTTCAACAACAAACAAAATCATTTTATTCTTTTTTTACTTAAACGGAGCTTATTTTGAAAATATATGTCAATGACTAGATTTATTAATTAATTTAAAACACTTTACTTCATTTCATTAGATTTATTTCATTAAAAAAAAAGTTAAAGAAATCTTCCCAGTGTTTTCAATAAGCTTAACGCAATACAAATTTTTAAGCGATAGTAGACTGTAAGTAGACCTCCATTTTGCAGTTTAATTTAAGTGCAGGTTGATTACTTAACTATGCCTCCACCATATGAAAAGCAAGAGGGGAAAACGTTGTATATCCATTAAAGCTGGTTCTTAGAAAATCGAATTTCAAAGTTTGAGAATTTTCAGAAGCAACTCTACGGTTGAAATTATAAAAATAAAAATACTCATGGATGTCACAAGTATTTAATTTCTTCCTATAAATTTCAAAACAAAATTTATAATTGTTGATGGTAAAAAAAATAACATTTCAAAATTAGTTTTGAAAAGAACCCTTTTTTCCTCAAAATTCCTCGTCAATCATTATTTCCTCGCTAATTTTCTCTCTGTCTTCCTTACGAATCGTTTCTTTGTTCTTCTTGTCCAGGCATGGACAATAGCCGTTTTTCCCAAGAAAGGCTCATCTTCAGTGTGCAACACGTTGTTAACACGTTGTTAATCTGAGGAAACTTTGTGATCCTCAAAATTCACAAGATGGCTATCCAATAGCCATTCTTGTGAAAAATGTACATAATCGTTTCCCCCCTTTAATCTCCATATGTAAACCATGTTATCAAACTTATCTCTTCTGTCCTTGTATATTTATGCTGACATTGAAAGTTTAAATTGATAGCTGATCACTTTTACTATTTTTATTTTTGATAAAAGAAAAAGTTTAGTAAAAAGTTGAAAACGAAATTTTAAAATTATCTCGTGAAATTTATTTTGTTTTATCCTTATTTTGTTTTATTATTTTTTGAGTTTCGTAATTAATGCATATGTATTTTCAGAAAAATTATTTACACTATTGATGTCCGATCCCGGAAAATTCCATATGATGAGGTAATAAGTTTTGAATTATTGAATATATTAATTCTATCTACTCACGCAATTTTCATTTGAAGATATTGTCGTTCATTTAGTAGGTAATTCTATACAATGTAAAAACTTGTAATTGACAAGCCTAAATTTTGTTTTTGATAAGTTCTTAGAAAGTTCAAACTTTGAGTTCTGATTTGAATTTGTTTGGGATTATTATGCGGTCACGCGTGGTATTCGTTCAACTTTTAGATACTGTTAATCTATCTAAATAGGCATTTACTTTCCCCACATATATTTATTAGTTAGCTTAAAAATAAAATTAGACTTGTTTTATTTTACACTTTTGGGGGATTTAAAGAAGGGAATTTATCCACGGAAGGGGTTTTTAATCTAAGACTTTACTGAAATCCGAAGCCAACTTTATGATTATGTTCTGTGAATTGTCCCATTCTTCTTATGGTAGCGATGGTGCATATGGAATAGCGATGTTGTCCATCTGGAAATAGATTCAATGTTTTCCAGTGCCTGCGTTGGCCCTGAAAGATTGTCTTAGAATTATAAAAATAGAGAAATTCTGTATAGCTTTACCGTTCAAATCAGTAAAGAACTGTAATACATTGCGGAATATTTCTATTGTGAAGTGATAAACCTAAACTGTTTAACAATGTACAATATTTTGGGTACCTACGTATTAACGCAACCAGGACAAAATTCGCATAAATCGCAAAATTTGGCTACCCTACTTACGGCAACCCTAAGTGATTTATATTATTTTTCTTCACACATCTTGAATAAATGTATACCGGGCAGTGGCACTTGACCTTAAAAAACATCAGTGTAGGATAAACCGGGCAGTGGCACTTGACCTTAAAAAAACGTCAGTGTAGAGTATACCGGGCAAATGTATACCGGGCAGTGGCACTTGAACTTAAAAAAACATCAGTGTAGGGTATACCGGGCAAATGTATACCGGGCAGTGGCACTTGAACTTAAAAAAACATCAGTGTAGGATATACCGGGTAAATATATACTGGGCAGTGGCACTTGACCTTAAAAAAACATCAGTGTAGGATAAACCGGGCAAATGTATACCGGGCAGTGGCACTTGAACTTAAAAAAACATCAGTGCAAATCGCATACATACAAAAAACATAACATACAAATCGCGCCAACCTGGTGGCGATAGTACGTAAGAACCTTTGAAACCAAATCTGCTCTACATCGTAAATATATTAATATTGGATAAAATTAAAACGAATAAATTTGTGAGCTCTTTTTTAAGTTTTTATATCTTCTTAACCATATCTGTGTCCTTAATTGCATAGATTGTTTATTTTTTAATATATATATTTTGTTTTCTTTCGACATTTTCTATGCTCGTAAAATTTTCGCGAATTTTAGTTTTTCTTTACCGTTACAAACTCGCAATACCAATCATTACGCTTTAAACATTTAAAGCACTCGGTTTAATAGTACAGTTTTGTTAATTGAAATAAGAAGTTGTGATTGTATATTTGAAATTTAAAGAATACCATTATTGAATATAATCACTATCATTTTATCGAAATTTATTTATTTTTAGCTCTTTCAACACACAGAAAACTTTTCAGATGGACTTTCGTGAGCATTATTTTGTTTTAATTATTATGATCATTTATAATTGTAAATGATTTAATTCTTAAGCAATTGATTTTTCTTTTTAGCCGTCAAATAATCTTAGACGTGGAAGTAGATGATCGTGAAATTTTACGCTATGAATACAGTGCAAAATATCAGGTAAGAGAAGTAAAAACAAATTAATTCCATTTGCCGATTGCACAATCCAACCTGATTCATATTCCTGCGCTATATTCATTAAAACAATTACTTTAACCTTTTTAAGTTTGAAAAATATTTACTAATTAAAAATATTTACCAATTTTACATCAGCTTATAACCAAAAGTTATTTATTATCAAATATTGGTATTATTTAGAACCTGAGTGATTTGGAACCTTTTCAATAATCTGGAGATCTCATACTTCAGTAAATGTAAAATTTGACATTATTCAGTTTCAACAGTTAATGTCTGAACACATGTTTTTTTTATTGATAAAATTCGTATCACGCCTAATAAACTTTAGTCTTAAAGTTTACTCGTACTCTCACAAATTTCAATTTTGTAAGGCGTATGAAAAATAAATTCAAAGCAAATTACGAATCTATTTAACGTTAATATAAAAAAGAAGATCTAACTTACAAAAGTACAAACAACAACAACAAACTTACACCTTCTTATACTCGATAGCAAAGAATCGATCGATCTTATACGATGATTTACAAAGGTAGGTAAAATTGGCATTTTCCGAGGCAAAAACGATTCGTGAATAGTGTAAAGGCGCATGAGTTTGGCGTAAAATTTTACCAATTTTGATATTCATTTTTAAATACCATCAATTAATATCAGTTCAGTTTTAAATACTATCTATCAATCAGTTTTAAATACAATGCAATTAAGTCTATCAATAACTTAAATTAAATACGTAAGCTCAACACGGCGTTAATCAATGTTTCGGGGTCTTTCGACATCATATTTGGAGAATTACTACTCTCATTAGTTTTTACAGTGTACCGGTCTTATCAGATAAGTTTTTTTAATGAATAAAAAATAAGTAAATAATTGAGTATTCTTTAATTCTGAATTAATAACGTCAACTAATTTTTCCAAAGGTTTTTCGTATAATATCTTCTTTCTTATAAAATAATCTTAATGTTAAGTTTTCTTTAACGTTTTACGTGAAATAACAATAAATTGAATTCATAAGAGTTTTATATGCATTTATAGCCAGCCTTCTTGTACGATATCAAATCTAATCTACGATTGTTAAGTTTATTTTACCTTACATATCTTACTATTTACAAAAAAATTGAAGGGTTTTATTGAAATTCTATTGATAGATAGCTCAATAAAGTTTTATCGCTTAGATCATTAATATCATGCAAAAAATATGCTTAACAATATTTAAAAATGAAATCATTATTCTCTTTTCAGAAAATATAAAGAATAAATATATCCGGTAATCTTTTTAATTTTACCACCTTGACTTAAGCTTTCAGAACAATTCTATTCTTTAATAGTTTCCATTCCATCTACCAAACACATTAACAAATAATTCAAAAACGGTTACACGGCTGCTAAATATTTCGGTTTTCTTACAATTCAGTCTTATTTCTCGCACTTTTTTTCCCGCCAACTTATTTGAATCCTTAAGGCTAAGAAGAAAAAAACTTGGCAATAAAATAAAATATTTATTGGCCAATACATAAAATCTATTAATTTCCTTGACAAACACTGTTCTAATGTATACATAAAACTTACCTTTTTGATTCCTTGATGGAGTGAGATGTCTTGTGAAGCTAGGCCCTTCAGACACATCCTCATTCCAATTTAAAAATTTAATTTTAATAAATTCACATGTGTAATAAAAATGGAGATAAGGATTGGACTCATTCATACATCCACCCATTCATAAACAGATAGTAATTTTGTCTTAGACCAAAGAACGATCAATCTCAAATTTTGTACCTCCAGAGGTAATGATTTGTTATGGGAACTTGGAGGACTTTGTTACCTCACAGATTTAACTTCCACCAGTCAACATTTACTACACGGGGAGTTTTTGGGTGGCTAGGATCGAACTCACGACCTCTAGAGCATAGGCCCAGTGCCCCACCAACCAGGATATCCTGGCCCATATTTAATTCTTAACTAATGTAGCTTATCTTTATTACTCTGGAGAATGAAATAATTGGACAAAAGTATAATTATGATTTTCTACAATGATTCCTCAACAATTTTATACATTTCCCCACGAAGAATAAAATATTCTTCAAATAGAATAAAATATTCTTCAAATCCCTATCTTCAAGATAAATACTCTATTAATACTGCCATCCTCGAAATACTTCAACAAACATAATTACCAAGATTTTTAATGCCTTAACTCAAACACTATTTATTTTCTGAATCATAATTTTTCAACATTGCAAATAATGATGCAAATGTCTTTTTCTTTTTCCATGAATTTTGTAAAACATTTCCTCAAAGCCACACTGTTAAAATTTTCATTCTAAAATTACCGTAAAATAACCGGTATCAGGCTGTCTATCCATTTAACTGTAACGTTTACGGTAAAGAACGTTTTTTGTATCTTTACGGTTTTTAAACCATTTACAGCAATAAATTTACAGTATGGTTTAAAAAAAATATTAATACAAAACTATGTGATTTTCAATCATATAAGTACAAACATGGTTTAAAAACCGTACAAAAGAATTTTAACTGAACATTGCAGCTAGGTTTTTCGTTAGGTAATGAGCATTTTAGTTATGTTATGGGCGAGTTGAGTTTTATTGAATAGTCATATACGTGTTTTATCGAGCCTATCGTTAGAGATGAGAAATACTGAACTTTTTTTGTGTTAAACAGCTTTATGGTGCTTCCATCTGAGCGTGAATGAGAGCACCGTACTCTAATAGTCCAAGGTCACAAATAGGGGAAAACAGGAAACTTGAAATCCTTCGTGTGTTGAAAGAAAGGGAGAAAATATTTTGGTGTTAACACTGGGACACGGACCCCCGTCCTGTTGGCTATGAGAGTGCCAGATCAGCCTTCTCGGCTATAATATGTACAAGGAACTAACTGGCTTCATTAGGTGGGCTCAGTTGGTGTGATTAGATCCTGATGGCTTAACCGTGAAGTGAAAAAAAGTTAATAAACTGTTTTCTTACAGTTATAAGCTTGAATAGCATCTTATTTATGGATATATGACTGTTTTGGTTGAATATGGTGAAATACTGATTGAATAAATTGTTATAAATTGTTTCTGTCCAAAATCATTTTTTTGGGAATTATAAAAAATGAGTGTGCTAATTTGTAAAATATTTTATCTTTCTAGGATGTAGAGGCATTCAGCTATATTGGAGGTTTTATCGGCATATGGCTTGGCATTTCGTTGGTGCAAATGACAGACTTTATTGAATCCATCTTTCTGATTGGGAGATATTTTTTCAAAAAAACTTCTTGTGATTGTAAATTTCTCTCTGAAAAAGTATAAATTAATTTGAAAATAATTATTAAAACAAATATATGTAAATTTGTTTTTGTTTCACTTACTTTCATAATTATAAATCTCATATTTGTGGCCATAAAATACAGGAAAATCAAAAAAATTACATTATTTTCAGGAAATTAAAATGTACAAGTTTAGAAAAAAATAATAAAAAATATGTTTTTAGCATTAACTTTTCAGCAATAAACAATACAATAATATGAAAATTAGTGAGTTTACATTTTCAACTACTTAGTTTAATTACATTTTTTCTGGAAGGCTATTTAGTTTATCTTCAATAGAAACTTGATTTATTGTTTTAAAATAAATAAGTTTAAAATTATAACTTTACTGTAAAAAACAGGATGAAATTATTCATAATAAATAAATATCACTCACACTGTAAAAAAAATGAGGATCAAATTGGAGTAAGAATTATTGGCACTATTGGGGCAGCATCCATAAAATCCATCGTTCCGTAAAATTTAAATTAATTGAATACTTGAAAATAATCAATATGAAACAGGAATTTTAAATTTGATTGAATGAAAAGCCACCGTTGGAGTAAATAATATTAAATATTTTTTCTCTTCTTAACTTATCATTCTAATAAGACTGATAACGTTATGTATAAGTCTAAAAATTTTAAACTTTATGATGTGTGAATTTTTAGCAATGCAAGGAGAATTTTTATTATTTTTTTATTTTTTAACACTTAACTTTCAAATTATATTTCCAAACACTTAACTTTCATTGTCCTTATAAATTAAAAAAACAATAGTTTTTGCTGGACACAATATTTTAAGATGGTTAAAACGAGAAAACAGGTTCTAAATATACTATTTTAAAATGCTAATAGCCAAAACAAGGCAAATTGTAGCATGAAATGTATATAAAAATTAAACTGTTTTAGTTAAATCTAAAATATGAAACAATATTATTTAAATTTCTTAAATTTAAAATTGTACTAAATGACACACTGAAGACTATTAAACATTTCTGAAATAAATAAAGTAACAGTTCAAAATAATACATTCAGTTTAAAAATTATCAAACCAAATTTGTCCTCAATCTCTTAAATGAGGTGAACATTAGTTTAACTTAAATGGTATTAATTTATTTGAAATTTTATTAAAATAACTTTAACTATTTTTCCTAATAAAGAAGTTGAGCACAAACCGTTTAAAAAGATATTTGTCTATCTTGGCTACGCGTCTGTGTTAAAACGCGTAAAGTAATTTTCAGAAGTTTTCATTTCCAATTTTATAATATTTTAATTTAAGACTAATTAGTTTCTTAATTTATATTTTAATTTAAAACGAATAAAATTTCGTAATTTATATTTTAATTTAAAACTGATAAAATTTCTTAATATATATTTTAGTTTAAGACTAATACAGTTATAAACATCAAATTTTTTAAAACCATTTCGCAAACGTTTGTAATAAAGTATTGTAGTAAAATGCATTTTGTTTTTGTGGAGAATAGAAAATTGTACAAAGAGAAATTTGACTTTTTGGTTTATTTTGGTACACCTGACTGTAAAAAAATGCTTCTTCACTGACATTTACAACAAACAAACACATTTAGTGTAAATGCTTAAGATTGCGGGGTGTAATAATAAGCAGATATCTTTCTTCCTAAAATAAACGCATTGGTATGTAGTTCTTTTTTCTGTGGTGGGGGAAGATAAATTATTTAATGCGTGAATGTAGGGACATTTACTTTCTTGGTTAATTTCTAAAAGATCTAAATGCTAATGGATCGTACAGTTAAATACGTTGTACGTTTTTTTAGGAATAATAATGGATTGAATTATATTTCACTATAAAAAAAAAGAAAAACAAATTATTTCACAGTCTCTTCCTTAATATAACAAACGTCAAATGTTAAATTTAGCAAATTTTAAGACACAAATTTCAAAGTACTGCTGTTTGTTACTGTTAATTAGCTTGAACTGTTAATTAGTTTATTTTTACTTAAAAGTAATTTCAATATTAATAGCATTTCTTTTTTAAAAAAAATATTTTTCTCTTGAAAAAAGAGCATCAGTTTTTATTTTCTGACCATGTATGTATAAAAAAAAACATGAGTTTTAATTTTGAATTTCATTTTGTATAAGTTAAAAAATTCTGTAGTTTTTCGAGTACAACTTATAAAGTACTGGTATTTATTTATGTAGATGGGGATTAAAAATCACTTTTGATATAAGGACGAAAAATAAGATAAATTTTCTACAATTTAAACAGAAGTAGTGTGTTTAAAAAAATTGTAATTCATTGTAAACAATTTAAATGGCATGTCACAGAATAAATAATTATAATAAATTAGATAAATATAGTTAATACTTTATTTTTCGAGCTTGCCGCACTAATTTATCTACGGAGAACATATTGTATTAATTAGCTAAAATGTTTTTGCCGCATCTTGAAGTATTTCGTTTTGTTTCACTAATATGGCATTTATAAAAAAATAGCAGAAATAAATATTACATGTTCAATGCTTCTGTGACCTATAATTGTACGAGGCATGCTCGTCCGCAGAGAATATATAAACTAAATTAGACCAATATCTCATCAGGTAGTATATTTCAAATTCATGACTTCCATATGTCAACAACATTAGCCCCAAATGAAATTATGTCTGTATGTTCATTTCAAGGGAGAAATCAACATTAATATTATATTATTCTTTCTTCGTAAAAATTTTAGTTTAAAAATGTGCTTTCATTAGCAAATTAATAGTGTTAAATTAATATTTTTTTTTACGCTTGAAAAGACCCTTTAATATCAAACTTTTTTATGACTTGTTACTTTTACATCTTGTAAATTTTCTGCTTGTAATTTGAATATTTTTTTCGTAGAAACAATGGTGGATTCATTGCAACTCAAAATTTGAAAGTGAAAAGTATATTTCCCCATGAATAAATATAATATTGTTATATTTATATAATATTGTTTTCGAAGCCAGTTAATCACAATTTCGTAAAAAGGAAGGAACCACTGCAATATCTTGTAGATAAATTTCATAGTTGAGATTAATAAACGAAGCAATTATTTGAAGTTTTATTTTATGTTACAAAATGATGTTTTAACCCTTTTTTGATAATGATCTACACATTGTCATAAAATAAACCTTAAAAACTAATTAGCGTTGTTGAATTGTTTTAATTTTTATTTTTTCCATTTCATTTATTCTGAAATAGTTTATGAATTAAAGATGAGCAATATTTAACCTTTTTTCAAACGTTATTTTTTCATAAAAGTTTAACTCGCTACTCAGTTTAACTCGCTACTCAGTTTAACTCGCTACTCAGTTTAACTCGCTACTCAGTTTAACTCGCTACTCAGTTTAACTCGCAGCTGACCAGATCATGATAGACACATGCCCATATATGGCAGTACTTTTACATTCGTTACTTGTACCGGTACAAGTAAAAAGTACATACTTTTACTTGCACTTCGTTACTTTTTAAATTTAGTACTTTTACTTGTACTTTCGTTACTTTTTTAGGGAAAAAGTACAAGTATTTGTAACGGAAATGCCGAATGAAATCGTTACTTTTTTCTAAAACTCGGTAAGCTTTCTTGCATCAAAGCATTGGTTGGAACAAAAAGCTAGGGAAGAGGCTACAAAAAAATTGGATAGAATTGCCCAAGCTGAACACACTAATAACATAACAGAAAAAAACCAGGGATTTTAAATTTTCTAAAGCTGAAAACATCCTGCCAATCACCAGCGACCGAAGAATTTATGGCATACATGAGCTCAAATGTCAAAACGGAAAGCATATCAATTTTGAATCGACATCCAATCGTAAAAAAATTATATGTGAAATATAATACTACAGTACCTTCTAGTGCTCCGGTGGAGTGCTTATTCAGCGTGTCTAAGCACGTTCTGAGAAATTCTCGCAGCAGACTCAGTGACACCACTTTCGAAATGTAATTATTTTGCAAAATAAATGCAAATATTAATTAGCAAGTTATTTTCATTCATTTTCGAGTTTTATGCATTTATTTAATACATTTTAAATAAAAAATGTTGGAATTTGTTATTACTTTTTTCAATTTTCTTTTTGAACTCACTAATAAATAATAAATTTTTGTCTTTATACATTTTTTACTAAATACATTTTTACCTAGTACATTTTTTACTAAAATTATGTTTATGCCCGACTTTGTCAAACAACGCCCAGTTAAATCTCTAAGAA
This sequence comes from Parasteatoda lunata, assembly GCA_949128135.1. NCBI lineage: Eukaryota > Metazoa > Arthropoda > Arachnida > Araneae > Theridiidae > Parasteatoda > Parasteatoda lunata. The sequence continues at coordinate 85,342,747 of OX421974.1, read as the reverse complement.
CTTCAGAACTATTTGTGCAATTGAAAACTATTATAATTAGTATTTTAACTTTTGAAAACTCGAAGGTATAAATTTAGCCACTGATACTAAAATTCGCTTACAAATTTTAATTATTCCGTTAGGCAGAAAGGTTCGGAAAATGAATTTCTGGCATGACTTCAGCATTAGCCATTGTTACAAATAAAACTGTAGACTGTTTCGTTTCAAATTATACTGCACATTTAATTATTTTTTACTAGCTCAAAGATCACAAACCTATCTGAAACCCCGTGTTTGCTTTGTTTATGTTTGTGCTTTTAAAACGCGTTTCTATAGAGTAAAACAATTTTAAATCAATGGTAATTTAAATAAATAAAAATAATAAACTAAAAATTAAAATCAATAGATAAAATTTCTTTTTCGTGCAAATCCATAAAAAGTTTGATATTAAAATTATATTTGATTTTAAAATTATATTATACGATTATATTATATTATTCTTCCGAATTTAAAAATAAATTAATGTCCTTAACTTTCAAAATCAAAAATAATTAAATAAATAACAACAATTTTGCAAAAACATTAAAGAGCATAAGAATATTATTCAAGAAAGATTTAGGTTACTTTGAATTTTCAATTTCCTAGAAATGTACTTTTAAATCGCTACTTTTTTTTGTTTAGTACTTGTACTTTTACTTGTATTTTTTACTGGTTACTTTTTAAAATAAGAACTTTTTACTTTTTACTCGTTACTTTTTTTAAAAATACTTGTACTTTTACACGTTACTTTTTAAAAGTAACGTTGCCATATTTGCACATGCCTATACGTCATGTCTGTCTGGTTCACGTTTTTAGAATGTCTTTAAATTATCAAAATTCTTGTTTTGTAAAAATTGCACGAATACTAAATAGGTTGATGTTACTTTACTTTGTTTCAAATCTTCTCTTTTATTATCTATCATAAACATTTAAATTCATGTATTTGAACGGAACCAGTTAATAATTTGAGGATTTCCATGAATTAGATATAACTGTGTCGTTTAGTTACAAAGTCGTATGTCTGCAAAATATTAAATTTTCAGGAAAAGCAGATTTTTTGCAACACTGAACCAAAAAGAGGTACGGATAAAGGCATATTAACTTAAAGCACATTCAGACAGTGTGTTTTAAACAAAATACAAGGAGGTAGGGTTACGTTAAGAGAGAAGATTATTCAATCTCTTATTTTGGATTAGGCAGTAGGTTTTGGAGTTGGTTGGTTTTGCTACAAAAAATTTATTACATTTAAGTTTTTTATTTAAATTTAACTAAATTTAAATGTTTTAAATCAATGTTAATGCAAAATTAAGATAAAAAATAGAAAAACATATTAGGTTCGGCTAAATTATACAGAACGAAAATTAAGATTAAAATTTATGTGAATTATATTTGAAATTATTTAAATGTTATAAGACTAAGACTTCAGAAAAAAAAACCAGTAAAAATGAACCATTTAAAAAATGATTTGAAAAACATAAAATTGATAAAACTGAATGTTGTGACTCAAAGGCTAATTAAAATGAAAAAAAATAAATAAAAAATAAAAAAATAGTCTCCTAGGGTGTTTGAATTTATCATTAAATATTATTATAATGAAAGCTTCAAATAATATTCCCCAATCATTGCTGTAAAAAAAAACTGAAACAGACACCCGAGAACAAATTAAAAAACTGTAAGTTAATTACATATTAATGACTAAATCTTTTTTTTTCTATGACGTCGGATAACTTTTTTTTCCGTTTTACTTTCCTTGAATTATTTGATTGTTGAATTGAGAGACACTTCAAAAAAAAAAAAAAAAAAAATATTCACATGCTTCAAAAAGAAAAAAAAACGAAGAAAATTAATTATTTGAAAACGAGGCTGAGTTAGAAACTTTTAAGGTTTCGCAGCAATATGTTGTTTTCAAACACGCATAAAACGTGCGTTTTACTGATATTTTCATGGCTATTCGTATTCAGCTGAGGGTAAGAAACGTAAAAAAAAATATTAAAAAGAAAGAAAAGAAAAACGCATTTTCAAAATTTGAAGATATTAACTTTGATAAGACATAAGAATATTGTAAAGTTGTTGCATTTAATTATTTTTTGAAATTTTTTTTACCGTTATAATTTTTATTTTTTGCGCAAAATTTTTTAGATTGAAAAGAACCATTCTCTATTGCACCCGAGAACTTGATTAAAACTAATCATTTTCTTGAAAATCAGCTGGAGTACTTCTGCACGAATGTTGTAAACTATTTGTCAGTATTCTATGGTACACCATATTTCTGACAGAAATAATGTTTAACAATGTACATTATTTTCAAAAATATCAAAAGAATTTTATTCTAAATCTCTTCCTTATAAACTTTAGAATAATTTTTACCTCGTTTATCGATTTAAACCAACAAAAGTTTTCTCTTTTTTCTACGTTTTTTAAACTGTTAAAGTTACTTTTTAAAATTTTTTCGATTTTCCGATTTTTTTCGATTTATTTAAATCTTATTACATATATAATATAGACATTGACCACAATCAATGATTTTAAGACGTACAACAAAAAGGTTAGAACAAAAAGGTTGTCATAAAAAATATGTAAATATACTATGAGGGAATGCTGTCGTTTGTTTTCGTCCTCTTATCTTTAATAAGAAGAACATTTTGCCCATTTTTCTCTCTTTATAATGCTAAGCATCCATTATCACAAGTTTATAATACTTCATAAACTTTTATGCAAACATTTATTGGAAACTATCCTTTTTTTCTCTGCATACTTAAGATATAAATAGTGCACGAGGACTTATCGGAGACTTATATTACAAAATAAAAATCATGACTATTATGTTAATTTTCTCAATATCAAGAAAAAAAAATTCAAAGGAAAAGAATTTTTTTTTTTTTTTTTGAAATTTTAATCGCAAATAAGCAAACACAATTTAACAAAATTAAAAACATTAAGTGAATTTCAAAATAAACTTACTCGTCACTTAAAAACCTGTGACTTAAGACAATGCATGAGATTCTAGGATTTTTTATAACTTTTTCACTAATCCACAGGTATAAATTCTTAACACTGCTAAAAAAAGATGCTTTGTTTTCTTCAAAGATGAATTGATGAACGACTCACTATGGTGACAACAAAAGATTTTGAGCACTTTTTCTCCGGTTGTCAGCAGCTGTTTTCTAGAGAGTGAGCGTAGCCTATTTTCTTTTCCAATTACAAAATTTCAATTGTTCTCACTTTACTGACTTAATGGGTTTATCGTACACTGTAAAACAATTTGCTGTACAGTTGCCAACATGTTTAGTATTGAGAAAACAAAATACATTTTAAAGCACAAAACAGCAGTTATCGAGCAAAAAATCATATAAAATTGACAATAAAATAATAATTTGAAAGAATGTGTATGAGTATAATACTAAAAATGTGCTTGCTTTTTAAACGAAATGTTTTTGCAATGAAGCTATTAAATAGATTTTAATGCGCTTGAAAATATGCGTTGTAAGTAAACAAATGAACAAAACATAAATTAATAAATAAGCCAAACTATATCAGTGAAAAAGTAAACTAAAAATAGACTACATGCACTGTAAAAAAATATTAGTCCACCACAACATTAAAAAATTATTGCAAAAATTATTTTTTTCACAACAAAAATTTTAAAATAATAATATATATAATGTAATAAAATATCAACCAGATTATCGAAAATTCTAGATAAATAATATCCAGAAAAATTTTATACTTTGAAAAGATGTTGTTGTTGTTGTTGCTTATCCTCTTCTGGCCTGACGAAGTCAGACCTGATCTATGAACCCGTTGACCTGAATAAAATGGAAGACCAAAAGAGGAGTAGAGTAAATGTCTTCCCATATAAGACCAAGACAGTTCAGGATATGATCGAAGGGGTAGGTTTTTGTTCTTTCGGAAAATAGAAAAACTTTAAGATGGCCGGTAGCTAGGCGGGAGATGGTGGTGCAGACTCTCCTTTCAAAGGGAAGAGTCAAAGATACTCCAGGCTTATTTCCCTTGTATCAATAGTGGGTGGGGGGAATCAGTCTTTGAAGGGATAAATATATGTATTGCATTGAACTATGAACTTAAACGTGTTTATTTGATTGTCTAATATGCACGTAGGAAGTTGTAATAATGAAGCGGGTGGCTATTTTAAATCGGACTACATATTCCTGAGTAATTGCGTGATCGATAGTTAATTCATCAATAAATTCTCTAAGTTTCTTGTTATTCAGACATTTTACATACACTGTTAAAAATTTCTCTGAAAAAATGGTGAAATGACAATTTGTTTAATTTTTATTTTACCACATTCAAAGAAAATAGTCATATAACCGTAAGTAAGATGGTATTAAAGTTGTTCACTAAGAGAAAAAAACCCCGTTTATTAAATGCTTTTACCTAATACGGTTAAACAACCAGAATTTTATCGCACCTACTAGGCCCACGTAATGACGTCACTTTATTTTCTTGTAGATGGGTATATATTATAGCCGAGAGGGCTAATCTATCAATTTCATAACTGACAGAACTGAGGTTCGAGTCCCATCATTGTCTCTACAATATTTTCTCCATTCCCATTAATTTATGAAGGGAATCCGTTGTTCTACTCTCCTTAATTTGTCACATTGGGCAATTAGAATACAATACTCTAATTCACACACAGATGGTCGCACTATAAAGCTGCTAAGCAATCCCCAATGTCTAGTAGGGTTTGAAACCACGATAGTTGTAAATGGTTAAAAACCGTAAAGTTTTGTATTTTGTATAACCATACTAGTTGGAAACGGTTACAAAACCGTAAAGGTAAAGAAAAGTTCTTTATCTTATACTTTACGGTTAATTGGATGAACTGACTTCTGCCAGTTATTTAACCTTAATTTTAGAATGAAAATTCTGAAAGTGTAGGAATGCAATTGGCAAAGATGATATTTTGCCTAAATAGTTTAAGTATATGAAAATTTTAGTCGCTAAAAGATGAAACTCGCTAAATACTCGCTGTGCGGTAGTAAATTTATCTTTCATAAACATTTATTAACATTCGAACATTTTGGTAAGCTAAATGCTTAGTTTTTGTTTTTAAAGATAACATTGAAAGTAAAATAAAAATGTTGGACCTATTACACTTCAAAGCTTTTTAGAACATTAATTTTGATTCAATTCGATGTAGAATACTTTTAAATATTTTTTTAAATCCATTTTATAGGTATATATGCCATTTTTAACATATGCCAAACATTACAAAATAAATCACATATGAAAGATAAGAAAATCTATATTTTATAAATTATTATTGTAAAATATCTCATATATGATGCATAAATTATAAAAAATATTTTATGAAATATCTTATAAAATTCCATGTTTATTTTTTTTCACGTTTCTAAAACACATTTTCTAAAAGTTAACAGTTTTAAGTTGCTAAAATAAATAAATAAAAAGAAACTGAGCAGAAAAACAATTTAATGATTTTTTGTTCTTGGGAATTATTTCAATATCCTCTTAAGCAAACTATCGTTGTTCATTCTCATGATGCAGAGATATATTATTACTTCATTTAATTTGATCCTCCTGTTTATGCATCATTTACATTTAATTATTAAATTAACCTCATTTTTTGTTTATATTGAGTTACTCATGCTACTAAATTTTTTCTCCGGGAGAAATATCAAGCGCAACTAGTACTTACAGATGCTCTTTATCCCTTATCACATAGCTTTTACTATAACAAATTACACTCAAATCATAAAACATGTACAATGAAAAAAATCCCGGATCAAATTACAGTATAAAGAGCCGGCACTTTGGGAGCGTCATTCGTAAAATCATTTTATCGTAAAATCTTTTTTAACGTTAAAACTTTTTACAGTAAATTTTTTAATAATATGTATTTATTTAGGGTGATTCAGTAATTTAACGGTAATCATTATTTTAAAAATTACATTAAATCAGATTTTTTGTTCTTTAACATGTTCCGGTAAAAAAGGATTTTACGATAAAAAAAATACTGGCACCCTGAGTGCCGATTCTTTTTACCGTAATTTGATTTTACTACTCGAGTCTAATGATGGCTACTGACAACGGATAAACATATGTATTGAATCATTGCGAAATTTTTGCAATTATAAAGTACTTCTTAAGAAAAATCAACGTTTTCTGATAACGAAGATTTATTTTTTTTTCATTTATCAACTTAAACAAAAAATTATGTGTAGAATAATTTAAATTAATAATGCACAATCTAGTTTATTCACACAAAAATATATATATTTCAATTACTAAATAGTGTATGAAAACTGCAAAAACAAGTTATATTATTTTATTACAATCTCTATGCTCTATATTTCAATCATAATATAATATAATTTGTAACTTTTTTTCTGCATTAATATACATGAACGATAAAAATATGTCAATAGATTTAATAGCCTAAACTATAAAAGCATACCCCAGAAGAAAAGTTTGTCATTCATTTATATTTTTTATTTGTTTTTTTAATTCATAAAAGTTTTTCATCAAGAGAAGTAATTACACGATGTTTGCATAATGTCTGCACTTGTGTTCTCAACTTGTTTGTAATTAAGTACTTAGTTTCGATGAGCGCTTCTCTCATTTTTTTTTCGCATTACTTCTAACGCGCATGCGCCTCCAAAAAAATTATTCTTCTTAAAATAATTTTTCTCTGTGCACTCTGAAGTGAAACGATATTTTCATTTTTCTCTTTTATTGAGCTATAAGATATAGCCCTAAAATTTACTAACTTTACATGTGAGTGTTACAATTAACGTTTTCTGCACAACAGAATTTTTTTTTTACCAATTCGTAATTACCAGTGTTGAAAAATTTTACTTTGTATTAAGTAAGTCTCTTTAAAATTACTTAAAGGTAAGAAAAACTTTTTCTTATACTTAAACTAAAGTTTCAAATAGCTTTAAATAGGTTTTTAATAAATAAAATTATTTACTGGCTTAATTATTAGATTGCATTATTAAAGAATGAGAGGATGAAAAGATAAATGAAAATTGAAAATGAAAAGATAGTTTGTTCATAAGCATTTTATATTCTATCTTACACCAAACATTATTTTGATTAGTTATAAAAATGTTGGAGAATAAAAAATAATTCCAATAATCAAGCAGAATTTATTTTTTTATGTAATTTCAAACATACAAATTAACATTTTAAGTATCACATAACAGATACATTCTAAGTATTTTTGTAATGGGTATATTATTTATTATTATTTATAATAGGTGTATAAAATATACGTTTATGAAAACCATTTCTATAAAACATCTGAAATAATAGCTTTTATTTAAATTGTACCATAAAATATTTCTTACTATATATAAAAAATCTTATGATGGTATCGCTGTTTTCCATTGTTATCAATACATTTTCATGGGTTTGAAAATCACATGGTAGTATCCGGTTTTCCCACATTAATTTTCAAATTGGTTTAGTTGTTATCATAAAATTGATATAAGACATAAGGTTATTGTTTTCCTATAAATAATTTTGTTTCCCTAATTTAAATGTTAAAATTACCTGTACTGTTATCATTTCGTTTTGGATTTTGCTTGATTTCTAAATTAAGAATTTAGGAGGATTGTTTTTATTAATATAATTATTATTAAAATATAATTTTATGTTACATTTTAAGATAAACTCATTTGAATCGGTATCTGATCTTAACCGCTTTACAATTATTATTTTTGAGGGCAAATTACATTAATATACTATTATGAATTGCGAATAAAGATTCGTTAATAGATTTAGAACTTAACTTTTAACTTCATGCACAAAGTGACTCAAACTCAAAAATTGAATTTAAAACACATCCGTCATTTTGGTAAGCAAAAATATTAAATTACAGTTGTGAATTCACCAAATTTGTAATAACAATATACTTTTAATTTTAAATGTTATTTAAAAAAATGATTACTTAGAAAAGTGATTTATGCTCACTTATATCACTTAATAGTATCATAAGGTAAATATTTGAACGTGGGAACTGGAGGCACAAGTGTTCCTTGAAGTACATATATTTTTAGTTGAATAATTTCCACTTTTCCATGCCAAGTAACAGCAATTATTGCGAGGCAATCATCGGGGCTAGTGAGCGTCAGAGAACTAGGGCGTAGCCCTAGTATTTTTATAAATGCCTTATGTTTTTTCTTAAATTTCAATTATTAAAACATAATTCTTCGTTGATCATGAGAATCATTTAAAAGTTGATATTATATCGCTCAGGATATAAGTTTAAAGAATGATTTTTTTTATTGTTTTAGAGCTTGCTACGAATTAAGATGAAACTACAAGCGATTCTATTTTTTTCAAATATTTAAGAGATTATATCAGTGATGTTTGATAGCTTATGAGTTTATTGAACGTTCATTAATATTTAACTATATTTTATTCGTTATGTCAGATAAATTTTAGTAGAAGTATCGGTAGACTAAGTCACAAAATTATTTTTTCTATAGCTTTATAAAACTACGTAATTCTCATGTTCATTAGTTATGATTTTCAAATGTGTTTTCTAAAATTAAGTATCTTAAAATCAAAGGTAAAAGTTATCGGTTAAAAATCAAATTTATTGGAGAAAAGGCACTGATATTTATAGTGGAACTGTAAAAGAGAGCCATACTGCTATTGACGCCAATGATGCTTAATTAATTTTGGTACATAGTATTGCGGGTATTACAGTAATTGATATTGTTTTTGATCGGTATCAAATATACTAATATACGTAATACTGTAATACTGTCAACACCGTGGTACTAGTGTATCTTTTATTTTGCGTCCAAAGGTATTAAGTATCAAAACAAATTAAATAAAAAATAAAATATATTTGCTTTATTAAATTTGCCTATTTTGTGCATTATTTCATAGTGTTGATCAGAGCTATAAAAATGGTAGTTGAAATGCTTGAATCCAACTCTGACTCCAGATATTTCTGAGAGCTCCACGTTTCTTAATTAATATTTAAACTTAATTGATATTTTAATTTAATTGATATTTTAATTTAATTGATATTTTAATTTAATTGATATTTTATTTTAATTGATATTTTAATTTAATTGATATTTTAATTTAAATGATATTTTAATTTAATTGATATTTTATTTTAATTGATATTTTAATTTAATTGATATTTTAATTTAATTGATATTTTAATTTAATTGATGTTTTAATTTAATTAATATTTTAATTGCAAATCTAATATTGAAAACATGTATCTTTAATTATCAGTTCTATAAGCTCTACTAACTAAAGTGCAGATAGATTTATATGTTTTCCTCTCTATTCGTAATAAAAAATACATCTGACTTCGCAAAACAAAATACATCTGATACTGGCTATTAGTACTATATATACAAATATGATAAACTATTTGGGAAAATATAACACTCATTGTTTTTAAATACTTAACAAAATCTTCGACATGAAAGTATGAAATAAAAGAATTTCAACAAAAATTTTAAACGCAACATTTCAATGACTCTGTTGGAAAAATGTAAGAAATAAAATAATGTCAGTAATTTATAAGAATTGAGTAGGTATAGTTTCAGTTGGTTTTTTTCTGACATTATGTTAATTTTATGTAAATTGTTTTTCTTAAAATGTTTTGCCAGACTTTTTTGCAAAATTTAAAAAAAAAAATCAGATAAAAAGTTGACGAATTTTGAACAACAAAAATTACGAGAAGGAAACCTCCAAACTTTCATAAGCTATTAAAATTTTATAAGAAAACTGAACTGAAACACATTAAAATAACATGTATTATTTTAATGTGGCTCTCCGTTCATTTGACAAGGAAAAAAATATGACTATTTCAAATTTCGCTGTAAATATGTTAATTTTAGTGATTTTGAATCAACAATATTTTAACACACAATATTTACATAGAGCTTTTGAATGCACTATAATAATAGCCACCGCATTCAATGTTGGTGCATTTTTTTTTTTTTTTTTTTTTGGTATTATGCAAATGTTTTGTCAGCTCAAATAACATATTTATAGTTATCAGTTGTATTTTTTTCAAGACAAGTACAGAATAGACTAATTCACGGATTATGACGATTGAATTTTTTTTAATGCAGCAACAATTTCTCCTTTACTTCCAGTAATTAATTTAGAACGCTGCCTGATTTGATCATTAGTGTTACCAATGAAATAAATTTGTAGATATGCGTCAGGAAATGGTTGAAATGATCCAGTATGATAGTCAATTTGTCATTGCATTTTGAATATTTGCTTGCAATTCTCACGCACGATATGTGAAGCAACTTCAAAGCATGAAATGTATCGGCAAATATTCCCCAAAAAATGCTTGTAGAACCTGATATCCTCGTTGTTAATGGATCGATTGGTGAAATTGGTTAACTCTGTTTCCCTATTTTTCGAGCACAACAAATTTCAGTTGCTTTATTCTTAAAATTGAAGACATTGTAAAACAGACATAATTTATTAATTTTTCTAATCACTTTTTGGCTTCGTGAGTGCACTGTAAAAAAATATCTGATTAATTTAAGGTCACCTGTTTTTTAAGGAGGTAAGTGCTGTTATTCTAACAAACAAATTCCGTTATTTTGACAGAAAAGTTCATAAAATAACTTTTTACCTATTGTGGTCGTTGCGTGCTGAAAGCAGCACCCAGACAACTGATCGACGCTAGGATTCAAACCCTCTCATTGGTTACCAATCGCTTTTTCTATGAGCTGCCGCATCTCAATGTGAAAAAAAAATTAACTATTTTTACCTTAGAATTTTTACTTAAGGAATAAATGTTTCAGTTTAAAAATGCCTGATTACTAAACTTACAAAAAACTACATCTAAGGAAATATATTGACCAAGTAGAGTATCAATTTGACAACACAATCGTATCAGAATGTCTAATACGTTGCTCAAAACCATAAAATAAGTGTTGAAAAATAAGAGCCTTACAAAAATAATCGTAAAATGGTTTAAAAAAACGTTTTGCTAAACATAGGGTATCGTACGGTTAAGAAAACTGCATGAAAAAAAAAACTAAAATTTGAGGTGCCAATTTTAAACCGTTTATGATTAGATGAAAAACAATTTCGTCCACAAAACAGCCTCATACCGTCAAATAGTCAGAGTAAATCGGAAGAAAAGAACTCAGATTATTTACAGTGTGTGCATGCGTGCCTAGGTAAATAGATGATATTAATAAATATATATATTTGTATTAAATTAATTGTTTAAGAATCTATTACGAAAAATCATTTTATTCCTTTTTTTTGTTGGGGAAGTTATGATATTTACTAATCAAGTTTGCAATAATATTTGCTAATAAAATAAAAATTAGAAATTTAATCAGTATATTTTACATTACGAAATTTTCTTTCTGTTTGTTGTAACATGAACAGAACATCTTAAAATAATTACTGATTGCCTTGTTAATTAAGTAAATAAAATGTAATTTTTTTTTCCAAAAAGCTCTATTCAGTTAAGATTGTGTCAAGGTAAACGTTACGATATTAGAATTCTTTACGTAATGAATAGAAATTAAATTTAATTTCAACTATTATCTAGCTGTAATATAAATATTTTATTGATTTTTAGAACTCTTCGATGGCTGAGGAAGAAGTTGAAGAAAGGAAACATAACAAGTCAGTTAGACAATATGCCCGAAAAGTATTGGGAGAATCATCTGTGAGTGCTGTATCAGAGATTATTTCAACGAACAGCCTGCCTAGAAAGGCATTCAAACTTATAATCTTTTTAGTTTTTACTAGCGCTTTTCTATATCAGGTCATAAAATTTCTTACATATCTTAATGAATATCCAACAATAGTAAATATTGACTTAAGTAAGCCCGATAAATATATGGCTCCAGCTTTTACGATGTGTAACAGCCAAATGTAAGTATTGATTTAATAATTTAAACTATTGAGTATTAAATGAATTTAAATAGTTGTTCAGATAGTTTTATAATTTAACCTTTAATAGGATTTTTTCTAATAATGTTGTGTTAAAATATTTTTGTGACTGAGATTGATAAATACAAATTTAAAATCTACAAAGCTAGTTTGCTTTTTATGACCCTTTTAATTCTTAGGAGGTTGGTGGTATTTTCAAAACCTTTAATTTTCTAAAGAAATAATAGTAAATCCAACTTTCGCCCATGTAAATAATCAGATGAAGATATTCTGAGCTTATAACTACAATTAAACTACGAGTAATTATAAAATGATAGTATAGCTCTTCACATTTGTGGCCCTATTCCTCCTAGAAGGGAGACGGCTTAAACACGGGTTATCATAAACAAGAAATTTGATCATTTAGTAGTACAAACGTAATATCTTTTGTATGTAACCCCATTTTGCAGCTTAGTAGCCCGAATGTAGTGACATCTTTCTTATTTTACCTCCACTGCGCAGTTTAAGTTCGTTACATCGGACTACTAAATTGATTTGTGCTGAGACCTTCTCTATTCTAGGAAGTGTTGTGTGGTGTCTCTTCTTTGTCGCCCAACAATGACTTTAGCAAATATCCAAGACTGTTTTTTTCCATGTATTTTTTTAAATTATCAGCTGATAGCCGCACAAATTATAGGTAGGAAAATCGTGTTTTTTTAGTTAATATGAATGTTTTTTTTTGTAATAGCCTTATATAATGAAAGGACTATATCAACACAAAAATTTGTAATATTCTTCCATTTCTTTTTTCTTCCTTGCCCCTTGCATAATACATAGTTTTATTTTACAAAATAAAATCGATAACTCTTAATAAATAAAAATTATTACTATTTGTTGCTAAGAGGTTGAATTCTCTTTAAACTTTTCTCTGTTGTTCGATCTTTTTTCCCACACTATAAAATGTTCCAGATTAAATCACAGTATAAAGTAAAAGCACTTTGGAGGCAACATCTGTAAAATCCATTTTACCGTAATTTTTACTGTAATATTTATTTAATTGGAATGATTCAGTGTTTTTACTGTAATTGTTATTGTAAAAATTACAGAATAACAGATTTTTTTCATAACATGTTACGGTAAAAAGGAATTTTGCTTTGAAAAATACCGACACCCTGAGTGCTGATACTTCTTACCGTAATTTGATCAACAATTATTTACAGTGCGAAACTCCTTTACAATGGCATACGGAACAAGTTATCCTGCTTGATTATAAGGAGGTGACCAACGTTCCCTACCAATAGATTTACTTATTTGTCGTCAACCATTTATGAAAGACGCGTACTCATTTCTACATTTATAAGTTTTTTTTTTTATATTTCCAATGGCAAGGTGAATAGAAAGATGAAATAAATAACGAATACAAATGTACGTAGGATAACAAAGAAAGAAGACCGAAGTCATTACCTTAAAAGTTCTCTTGCTTCAGAATATCTTGAGGACTCAGTGTGTCCATGAAGGGCCCCACATAGAAGCAGGTGGTCCCTGCCCAATTTCTCTCCAGATTTTGAAGTGGACAAAAAGGCGTGGTGGAAAGGCCTATGCGGTATAAGTGAGCAGAAAGACAATCGTGGCCTGTATATAAGCGGAAGGCCGCAACTGCGAATTGCGGAATTCAATTTTGCGGCAATTAAGGAAGAGCTTACATTTCTCCAACTTTTCAAAGCTGTGCGAGTTTGAAGGTCTCGCAATGAGTTGGTTTTACATAAATGTTTAAGGAACAGTTTGATTTTCCAAAAGGCGTATTTGGTTGTTGTAGCAAATTGGCATCTTTTTTGGCAAGTAAATCTGCCTGCTCATTGCCCCAAACATCACAATGGGCTGGCACCCACTGGAGGACTATTCGCTTTCCCCTCAAAAATAAAGATCTCAAGAGGTCTTGACATCGGGAAATCTCAGGTGTCATGGGACGTTCATGTGAGCTAATTGATTGTATGGCCACTTGTGAGTCCAAGAAGAGGACTGCATTTTCAAATTTGTGTTGGAGGGCCTGTAGCTGCTATAAGGCCGTACTCAAGGCCACTACTTCTCCATCAAAGGCGGTGCCAATGTATCCCGCTGGTACGTAAAAAAGAGAAAAGTTCCGAATAGACACCAGCCCCTACATCAAAATGGCAGTCAAATTGAGAAGCATCGGTAAAAACATGTAGCCAATCGTCGACTGGGTATCTAACCGCCATTGTCTCCAGAGCAAGATTTTTTAGAATAATTGGCGCAACATCTTTTTTACCATGGACAGTCTTCACAAGATATAAGTTTGTTTCAACGTTTGTTATTTCCAAGGGGTTTTAAGGTTTCAAAAGAGGTAGTGCATGACATGGGATTTCAGTGTCGTTTCTAATGTTCAGCACCTCCTGGATAAATTCATTCTGGATTTTAAGTTGTCTAGGCCTGATTACATAGTCTTTCCAGTAGGGGTCATCGATTCTCAGAAGCTTTTCATATAGAATCATAGCTTTCTCCTTTATAATATCTTGGAAAGGTCTATTTCCTGTTAGGATCAGCATCGCGTCAATCGGCGTGGACTTAACAGCTCCTGTAATCAAGCGAAGAGCCTGGTTTTGCAGAACCTCAAGTTTGTATAACAACAGTTGTGGGGCTGTAATGAAGACCTCGCAGCAGTACGTCATAAGAGTAAGGATGAATGTATTATATGCAGCGTTAAGGGTGGACCGTGCACACCCCCATTTACAGCCTGCCAAACGCTTGAGGATATTAAATCTATTTGTGACCCGCTCTTTGAGCTGTTCCACGTGGCTTTTCCAACTAAGCTTATTATCAAAAGTCACCCCCAGTTAGGTGAAATTATCTGTATTGACAATCATTTTATTCTGGTACTGTAACACTGGGCGGAAAGTATCGTGGGTTAGTGAAAAGGACTGTGAAGCTGTCTTTTCAAGGTTAACAGTCATTCAATTATAAATAAAACTTCAATAAATTTCCTTAATCATAGGAAGGGATCTATTATTTGTGCTTTATCAAAAATAGGAAACACCAAAAGTCTAGCCAATCGAGCCTATCTCATTGTATCTGACGCTAATAAATAAATAGTTTGACAAGGAAAATAATTCCCGAAAATTTTGTTAATCAAGTTGAACCAATATTAACTAATGAAAAAAAATTTATGACTTTAATAATTAATGAAAAATAATTAATTAACTTTAATGAAAAAAAAGTTTTCTAAATAAATAAATAAATGAAAAAAATAGTGTCTGATTGCCATGGCATTGAAAACAATATTAGTTGTACAGTGCGTAAAAAAACGGAACACCCTGAATAATTTTTGAATAATCACGTTCTAGGACTCTATCATAAAGGTACGAGGTTGGACCC
Organism: Parasteatoda lunata; assembly: GCA_949128135.1. NCBI lineage: Eukaryota > Metazoa > Arthropoda > Arachnida > Araneae > Theridiidae > Parasteatoda > Parasteatoda lunata. Next base: position 85,327,453 of record OX421974.1, on the reverse strand, counting down.
CAAATATAAATATTAATAAGTGTAGACGATTTTATAAGTTACGAAATCAGACATAAAAACGTACTTTCTCTTAATAAACATACCTTTTTTTACAGATTTGGATTTCTAACGCCTAAAATTCAATTCCTCTGATTACATTCAAAAATTATGTTTTCGCAAATATTCATCACTTTCTTTTTCTTCCTTTACATCGAATGGTCGAAAAAGTTTTGAATTGTAGTGTATACAATTTTTGCATCATTTTAAAGAATATAATTTAATATGGCAAAACATAAAATGTGATTAAAATGTTCCTGAGAAATTGAATTTTAAAAACTCAGATATTTCTCAGGAATTACTCAACCAAATTTGCTAAAAATTTGTATTTTGTCACGTAAAATTTCATTCCTTGAAATGAGCAAAAAATGGTATACTTTACAGATCAAAATATTTTCGACTTTTATTACAAAGATATAATAATAATAAAAAAATAAATACTTACCAATATTGACCGATATAAGTTATTTTTCGCACCGTATTATCTTTGGACAGACGATTTTTATAATTACTTTCAAAAATCTTTCAATTCGCTTAAAAAGTTATCGAAACATAGCGAAATATGCAAAAAGTGAAATTAAACTTTAAGGGGTCCAAACTTTGGAGCGCTCTCCAAAGCTAACTGTTAGGACCATATTTCCTAGATTGTGGCTAACCTTCATGTTTTGTGGGTCAGAAATTCAAATCTGTCAAAAAAAGTTTGTTTATTCAGAGAAAGTACGCGTTTGTGTCTTATTTTGTAACTTAAAAGGTCGTCTGCAATTATTAATTAGCATATTTGAGGTCACTCCCTTGAGACATTAAGATAGAGTCATAGAACATGAAGATCCATTCATTTGGTCAAAATTTATTCAGAGTGGACCCCATTATTGGGCGCACTGTACATTGCTTTAACATAATAGGTTGGGGGAAAGAAAAATAATACAAATATTTCTCTTCCCTCTTTTATAAAATATGAATATAAATTTATGATATAATTATGAAATAATTTAAATTTATGAAATAAGAAAATACTAAAAGGCTAGGATATATGCAATGTCTATAGTGGCATAATGAATCTGCAGAACGAAAATAAAATAATGATGAAACAATCGTTGTGTTTGATAATCCAATTCATCGGGGAACATAACCTACTTGAATTGTGCTCCATCAATACAGCTAATAACATCATTTGCTTTTATCTTTTAGAATTAGAAGAAGTAAATATTGTGCTAAGTATCCTGATAGATGCATTCCAACTGATGAAGAATTTTGTGAAGAATATAGCCAGTATTGCAGGACTTCAGATGTTAGAGTAAGCCTAAATTTAACTATTGAAATCATAACCACTTCGGACTGGGTAATGATATAAACTTTTCTATGACTAGACACAGGTTTTTTTTTTTTATTTTTTTGTAAAATTTTCTTCAAGATTAAATTTTTTTACATCTCTTAAACTTTTAATCCTTTCCTCAGCTATATAATATATTCTAAAAGTTTTTAAGTTAAACAATATTTATTTATTTATCTATTTTTAAATTGCTATTACTAAATCATTCACAGCCGTAAGTATAATAAATTTATTGAAAATAATATTATACTTTTCACATTTCCTATTCTGATTCGTTTTGTTCCAATCGCTTTTAAGAATCATTCATGCTTATGTTTCGGAATTTATATTACTTCACTTCACAATAATTATAATATATATGCATGTATATATATATATATATATATATATATATATATATATATATATATATATATATATATATATATATATATATATATATATATGTATATATATATGTATGTATATATATATGTATGTATATATATATGTATGTATATATATAGGATACATTAAGAAAAGCAGCACAAAATAAGAAACGACAATGTAGACGATATGTTCAGATTTTCTTTAGTTCTACTTTTAATTATGCACATCAAGCTGGCAATATTTAAACAAAACAGGTAATCGAGCATGAAGTTAGGAAGTATTTTTATAAATGACTACAATCCTTCCAGAAGTGGGTGACAGAAGAGTAGTTTGTTTGAAATTTTGTAAAGGTTTTGCAATCAAAAGTAAAACATTATAAAAGATATAAGAGAAAGGAATGTAAATGGCAATAAGAAGATAAACATAAAAAGGATATTTAATTTGAGAGGATCTTAAATACTAATGAAACATTCAAAGGTATAACGAAGCAGATATAAAAAGACATTTAATTTGCGGAAATTTATAATGATTTGAGAATTTATATTAATATTAAAGCCTAAGAAGAAGAAAGAATTCATTCCCTTGATACGGGTCCTCATATCTCGGCGGGGCGAAAGACTCAGCAAGAATCTCATGTTAAAGAGTGAATGTGTTACAATATTTAGAACAATTCGTGACCCTTTGACGTGATTTGAACACGCCTACCTTGACAGAAACGCCCACTTCGATCTGTACACGCCTACTTCGATGGATGGTCCACATTGAACAGTTGACTTGCTACTTGTGACTGCAAACCACCTCCTCGCATTGTTGCTACTCAGTCTCGTCTCGATCACTCACAACGTCGGCTTGCACACACTCGACTGCTAAAGACATCACAGGAGGCAACACGGTGATCTTAATACAGCTCTCCCAGCTTCACACAAAAACAGCAATGGATCAACTAGTGGCATCCATTCATCGAATTCTATCACGGATATAATTCTGGTGAGGGAGTACTATAGCGTATCTACCACTACATAATTACAACTACAATTCACTAGTATATAAGACATGTTAACTCAACTCTATGACGGGGTACCTTTTCATAGATGAAGGTTGACATGGTAGTTAACTACTCTCCCCACAGAAGTATCTCTCCCCACAGGAAGTGGTTTAACGGCTGTTGACCAAGAACGGAGAGCGAACAGAAAGTTTAAAAAAATTTCTTAAAGAAAAGTGAAATATTTTCCTAACAAAAATCTGCTCAATATATTTAAATTAAGAAAAAATTCCCTTAAATATTTCGCATAAAACAAACTCCAACTGTTATATAATTAAAGGTAAATAATGTTCTAAAAAAATAAATAGAAAATATTTAAATAGAGGACTAATTGCAATATTACACAAAGTGTAACTGTAACAACGTTTATAAGTATATTTCGACAGTTTTACAATACTTTTTTATCAGTTCGTAGACTAGCCAATGATGGTTCTTCTTACGAAGTGATAAAAAAGTAAATAATCAACAAATCTGTTACCTTCATTCTTAAGAAATCATGAACCAAATTAAAATCCACAAACTCACTCAATCCAGCTTCTTTTAAATAATAAAAAAAAAATTTAAATTTAATAATACCTTTTGTAGTATCGGGTGAATTTACGTCACTGTATTAAAACAAAGAACTCTTTGAAAAGTTCATTCAATTAGAATAAAGATTTATTTAAATATTTGTGAAAGTAAAATCATAAAAACTTTAATTTATATCAATGGCTGATGTAGAATCAACAAGAAATATCCTTTTTCAACCGTCTCTCCCAAATGACATGTGAAACTTTTGAATAAATTTTAGGATTGTTGCCTATAACCCCCTCTCACACCCAAACTCAAGGAACCTAACAAAGACGGTTCAAGAGTTATAAAAAAACACAGGCGTAAGCACAAGCCGTAAGCAAATCCATAATGTTTCAATTTATTATTATAAATTTCTCTACTGTTAATTTAATCATGAAATGGATGAAATTTTTAATTTCATAACTTTATACTTTTTTTCTCTTTCTTATTACAAAATTTAAGTATACAATTTTGGTTCAGGTAAAAAAAGAATTTTACTGGCAGATCATTGACCATAATGATGTACTTCAGATGGGATACAATCTAGAAGACATTCTACAAGGTACCATCGCTTCTGATGAATACAAGTAAGTAACTTTTTCTAAATCAGTAATAATAGTAACGGTGTTATTCATTGTACTCTCCAGAGTACACATTATTCTGTGTAAGGGAAATTTCTTCTTTACCATTGTTTGAATATAATCTGATTATGACGAGAAAAATCAAGCTTTTTTCCAATTGCTTGGAAACTAAGAAAAATTTGATTAAATTTCTCCGGAACACCAAATTCCTTGACGAAGTTTTCTTTAAAATATAGAGTATTCCATAAAGAGTACAGTTTGTTTTATAATTGAAATTTCATTTCAGATACGGTAGTTGCGAAAAATCTAACACCGGTCACATTTTTACTTGTTGCGGGGCAACGAATTTCACCCAACAACAAGGGATGAAATTCTTTGTTGGAATTCAATATAGTTATGACGAGAATAATCAAACAAAATTTCCTGATTGCTTGGGAACAGAGTGAATTTCGATAAAATTTCCCCGGAAAAGCAAATTCTTTGACAGAATTTCCATAAAAACAGAGAGATTTTCTATAAAGAATGCAGTTTGGTTTTTAGTAGAAATTTCTTTCCAGGCGAATTTGTTTATCAGCAATTGTTGGAATCTTGCAATCTGTAAGCAAATCTTGCTAAACTAAAAATATTCATCCTAGAAACAGAGGTATTACACTAAAATTTTCCTTAAATATCACACTCGTCGTTTATAATTAATTATATGTTTATGAATATTTTTTTACTTATCTAAATCGATGTTTCTGCTACGATAATGTCTAAGAAATTGTTGCTCCTAAATGTAATGACTACAAGAAGCATATTATTTTAAAGTAGAAAGCTGGTAATTGTTTATGAATGGCAGATTGTTCGTGTAAAAACTGTCCAATTAACGCAAATAGCCGTTCATATGTGATAAAATATATGAAAAAATGCATTGATTGTAATTATTTTTCGTTTCTTAAAAAAGCACTGTTTAATATTAATACAAAATAGTAAAATTATGTTGATTAATCATATTTTATTTTATGTTAGATTGAAACTACGTATTTCGAAAAATATTGTCTGTTTATGATAGTATCAATCATTTTTTCAGCCAAATCATTAAAAATCACTTAAAATAAAAAGAAGTAATTGTTCTAGAATATAGTGATCAATTTTATTTGGTGAATAATGGTTTTTACTATTCCTCGACAGAGTTTCATATTAATATAACGAAATGTATACGGTAATTATATCATTTGCTTTATTTTTTTTTCCAGCAAAATTTCATTTTCGAATACATCGTTACTGAGAGTGCGAGATTTCAATGATACTGATTTGGATGGTTATTCTCTGTGCCAAACATTTAACTCTATTGTCCAAAGCCCCAAAAATCCCATACTTGTCAAAAAGTCCGAATTTTATGACAGTGGTAAGAATATTGAAAAGTATTATTTGTACAAGCATTAAAAAATTTAAATCTTTGATCAATGTAGTAAAAACTTTCAATGAAGATTTATTCATTATCTACATTTAAAAAAAGGTTTAATAATAAAATTGAGAAAAAGTATGAAAAATACAGTAGATATCAACTGTAACTAAATAATTTTTTTAGATTGTAGACTTTACAGGTATTTACTTACTAACTTATTGCCTATAGCAAACATTAGTTTTTTCAGGATATTTATTTTCATATTATTTCAGTTATTGTTATTATTCGCACTTTTTTCAAGCAATATTCATTAAAAATTTAACCCGATGAGCTATGATTTAATGGAATCCATGTTGTCTCTATATCAATTATATCACCACAACTTTTGTTTACTGTTATGTGATTGATTCTTGTTTCATTTACTTACATATTAATTTATTTTCAAATCGACAAATGTATAAGTGCAGCATAACACATAAGTGGGGAAAACACATAGTATGAGACGTTTGAGGTACAGTGAAAAAAAGCGGATTACCTTAAATAACTTTTGATCTAATGATCGGATCTTCACGTTCTAGGACTCAATCTTAATGACTTGAGAGGGTAGTTCAAATATGCTAAATAATTAGCGCAGACGATATTTTAAGTTACGAAATTAGGCACAAAAGCGTACTCTCTTTCTCTGTATAAACAAATACTACATAATATATTACAAATATAAAATATTTGCCCAAAAATATAAAATATTTGCCCGCAAATATAAAATACTTGCACACAATTATAAAATTCATTTATCCGAAGACAATTCCAGGAAAACAATGACTTTTAGAAAACATTTTTCATTTTTTATTATTTTATTTAATAATAGTCAAAAAAATTTGAATTGTAAGGTACATAATTTTATATCATTTTGACGAATATTATTAAAATGACAAAATACAAAATTTGATCAAAATCGGTTGAGTAATTCCTGAGAAATTGCATGTCAAATAAGTCAGATATTTAAAACTCGATTTTTTAGGAGCTATTCAAGTGATTTTTCCATGTAAAATTATATTCTTTAAAATGAGGCAAACATCTTTATATCTTGCATTTTAAAATTTTTTTGACCATTATCAAATAAAAAAATAAAAAAAGAATAAATGCTTACTAAAAGTTGTTTTTTGCATTGAATCATCTTTGGATAAACAAATTTTTTATTTGTGTGCAAAAATTTTCACTGTGCTTAAAAATTTCTCGAGATATAGTGAAATACGCGAAAACTAAATTTAACATTAAGGGGTCCAAACTTTGGAGCGCTCTCCAGACCAAACATATTTCCCAGATTGCGGCTATCCCCTATATTTTAGAGGTCAAAAATCCTAATCAGTAAAAAAGAAAAATATTTCTTAAGAGAAAGTACGTTTTTGTGTCTGCTTTTTGTAACTTAAAACATCATGTGCAATTATTAGTTAGTATATTTGAGATCCCCTTCCCATCGAGCCATTAAGATTGAGTTCTACAGCGTGGAGGTCCAATCATTAGATCAAAAGCTGTTTAAGGTACCCCATTTTTTATTTTTCGCACTATACATAAAAGAGGCCTTATGCTGTAAATGATTGCTTTTGCTGCAAAAAGCAAAAACTCAATTAATTCTAAAATTAATTTGAGTTCTTCTTCTAATTCTCAATTAATTTCATTTATGCATTAGAATATGATTACAAATTTGAATGAAAACTTCACATTTCTAATTACATTTAAAGATCATAATGGAAATGTCATTTAGTTTTGATTCAGGTTATATAAAATAAGCAGAGTTGGAACTGGTATCTTAATTTTTTCAGTCAACAAAAGTACTTTCATTTACGACCAAACTAGCGTGAATTTTGCTGCATTTAATCACAGGTATTTTAGTCTGCAGCCAGTAAGGATCTCATGACCACCAGCTTAAATGCGGTTTAACAACTTCCGACTTCGCCACTGAGCAGTATGAAAAAAAAAGAAACTTTCTTTCTTTCTTCTTTTTTTTATGAAACTCATCACCATAAAATCTCATTTAGCCATATAAATACACTTGAAAAATTTAATTGTTATAGAAACTATTCAAAAAATTATTTGTGTTTTTAAGAGCCTTCCTCGAATCAGAAAAATGTCATCTCATTCCAAAAAATATAGAATATACTTCTGTGCTACGTGGACTAAAGTGTCAAAACATCATAAATAAAACACAAATAAAGTAGAGAAAGGACATACTAGAGTTTTGGATCTCCAGACAAGAACCTTGATCAAATATAAAAAAATAAAGTAACATTATAAAAGTTAAAATCATTCAACTATGTTCTTCCTCAGAGGGTAAGGAAAATAGTTTTATAATGTCACTCTTCATCTATCTACTTTGATTTCTGGGAATCACTTTATATTTCAAAGAATTATAATAATTTAGTTATTGATCTTTCTAGTATTCCATCCTTTCTAATGTATAAAAATCTATTCTAATTTAATCTTTTGCCCTTTGAAATTCCTGCTAAAACCCTTCTCATCTGTTTCATTTCTCTTCTTTTTATTATCTTATTCAAACTTGCTCCTCTGTCTTGATTGGTTAAACCACTTCTAACGTGTTCATCCTTTTACTGTCTAATGTCATTCAGTGTTTAGACATTGTGGGAGATTCTTATCTAGAGAACTGAGTATTTCTGTACTTGATTTGTGTTTTATTCATGTTCTTTTTCTATTTTTATCCTGCATATTAGTGCTTAAAAAACTGATAATTAAATCAAACGTTATATAAAATAATTTATTATTTTTTTTCAGTATTAATGAATTATATATCTAGTTCTTATTTTTAAGAAGAAGTTTTCAGGAAAATTCGCGCTTTTTTCAGATATTCGAAGAAAAGTCCTGAGTTTTATTCTTGACCCACATGAAGAAGACGTATTTGATCCAGACATTTTACCAGGGATATACTTCACCGTTCACTCACCATATGATGCTGTCAATCCTTTTCAAATAGGTCACTACATGCTACCTGGAAGAAAATACAAAATCACCATACGTTTGGTATATTCATTTTAAAAATTTATTTAATATATATCCCCTGAATTACAAAACGTCGAAATTACGTATAGTTAATAAGTGTCAGAACAATGAACGACAATTCAATCAATAAATTCTTAAAATAATTAAATAACTAAAACAAAAGGATATAGAAGTGTACGATTTTTTAGGTTCAGCTTAGAAAACTGCATTTTATTTAGAAGGTTTGTCGATTAATGGCTCTGATGAGTTTAAAAAACTATAAAAATTACAATTTTTCTGAATGTTGGATCATTCCTCACAACAATATTCGCAAAGAAAAGTGATATTTTGACTGTTCCACGTTGTTGCAGTCAAGTCTTGTTTTTTACGAACCATTTTTATAGAATTTAATTGGAAGTGCGTCTGTTGACAAACTTAGTTAGTAAATTTGAAATTTGTCGAGAATAATTTTATAAGTTTTATGGGAAGAACACAGAAAATCCGCTATTCTTCGCTTATCTATACTTCAAAATTGATTTTTTAAATCACCGATCACATTTCAGCTAACCTCTAAGTTATAAATGTGAAATTTCAAGACTATTTTAAAAGTAACGTTACAGATAATATTAATTTTCACTCAAATTAAAACTCCAAAGAATTGAATACAAAAATATTTTTAGTATATTATTTGATATCTGATTAGGATGTTTTGTGGGTAAGGGCTATAAGTATATTTATTATTTAAACTTTAATGCGTAGTATAAAATTAATCTTTAAACTATGAAAGTTATAACACGAAAATAACATAACAGTTTGCATAAAAAAATCAAACATTTTGTTGTAGTCTGAGTCCATAGAAACACCCAGGAATTTTTTTTTCTGTTGGCTGTTTCTTTTTTGTTGTTTTTATTAGGAAAGTAACCCCAAATAACATAATTTTTAACCTCATCACTTACTTCAATATTCCTTTTTTTATATAAAAATTATGGTTTCGAACATTTGACGAAATCACAAATGAGTTTAAAATATAATGTTAGAAGAGAAGGAAAAACGGTACAGAATCTTGAATGGTTTTTCGAGTGATATGTTTTCTTCGACTAATAATATATTTTAAAAATTGCAAAATTAGCTATTTTTCATAATTTTTTAGAATATCTGTCATTAACTAACAATTTGAAAAAGTAACTTTTCATGTATTTAGCACAGATAACGGAAAACATAGTGCTTTAATAGTGTCTGATTACTTGAAAAAGGTATGTTATGTCATAAGAATAACAGAGGAACGTAATATTTCAAAGCAATTGATGTTGAAGGAACTAATTTTCGCTAAGACTTTCTAATTGAGAATTTCATACTTTCTATTTTTCACAAAATTATTTAAATAATTAAACTATCATTCAAACGAATCAAAATTCCTTTTCTTTTCTGTGAAGAGTATAAAATTTTTATGCAATAATGAATTTTTAAAAAAATATGTAAAACAAAAATATATAAACTTTAAAAAATACAGCTTTTTAAAAATACAGCTTAAATTAATGGTTTTTCTCACAATTAACAGTTTTATTACCATCTTATTTATGGTCAATTCACAGATTTGTTCGAATATGATAAAATAACAATTAAATAAATTGTTAATTAACCTTTTTTTTAGAGAAATTTCTAACATTTCTACAATGAAGAGCTTTCCATAAGTCTTCTGTGTTCGTTGGCATTTAGTTACTGACTTCTCACAACAATTTGATCAGATTAGAAAGCTGCGGTGGCTACTCCGATTTGAACTAAAAAGTTGAAACATAGATTTGTCAAGCCAAAGAACCTTCTGCCTGACTTTGGTCCATTTTTTTATGCTATTTTGAGTGGATGCAATTTTTTTAAAAACTTAGCTACTCAAAGAAGTGGTTTCTTTACCTCAATACGAAATGTTATCCAATCTTCTGTTTGGAAATTACTTAAACATGGATGTGCTCAGAGATTAGGCTAAGTTCACAATAGAAAATATGAAAACAAAACTGATAGAAAAACGTACGGCATTGCATAATTTACAGTCAATCCTTAAAATTAATCAAATTTCTTAAAAATGAGACAAATTAACAAACAAAAGTTACAAAGATATAGCTGAAATAATTGTTGCTCAGTTACTATAATTCATTTTAATATAATTTATTTTAATGTAATTCATTTTATTATAATTTATTTTAATGTAATATATTTTTTATATATTTTATTTTAATACATTCTATTATATGCAGCTATGAATAATCTTTTTATATCCTATTTTAATACATTTTATTTTCACACATTACATTTTAATATATTTTACTTTAATATAATTTATTTTCTATTTGTTTCATTTAATTATCGCAGGTATATTTTGAATTTGCAGTGGGAAGGATATATTTTAAAATACTATTTTGCTAAGTGATTGTTCAAGCTAAGCAATAAGTTAATGAAAAAAAAAGTTGCTCATTATGTGATTGAAAATAAGGTTAAGCATTAGGAAAAGTTAAGCATGATGTAAATTTAAGTATTATGCCATTGAAAGAAAGTTAAACATTATGTAAATTTAAGCATTATGTAATTGAAATAGTTTTTTTTTTAATTTTATTCAATTTAGAAAGAAGAACAGCTGCTTCCTTATCCTTACCAAACAGATTGCATTGACTACATTGGAATATGGAATAAAAACAATAGAGTAGGACCACGATCGAAGGGGGTAATTTTTTTTTTTTTTTTTCATTAATGAATTTCTTTTTTTATCTATTTACTTAAAGCAAAACGAGTAATAAAAATAATTTTTTTATCTCACAAAATATAATAGATATTCATCAGTGACCATCTTTAATTTACATATTTGAAATCTTTGTTTAAAATGAAGTAAGAGATTACTAGTGCACTTTAGCATCCAAATAGAGTCTCGGTGCTGCCATCTAGTGTGACAGAAACTAGACGTCCAAATTAATATGGCCAACGGTATCTCACCCATTGGGGTGGCCACTGAAAGAGTAGATACCACTTCTGGAGAACCGCACTAGGTCTGCCCATCGGGAAGACTGATTGTGCAGCTCATTGGAAAAAAAAATATTTAAGTGAGAAAGAATATTTTTTTATACTATATTTAATATTTAAGTGAAAATATTTAAGTGAAAACGCTATCTGCCGAATCATTAGCAAAATTCATAGAATTATTGACGCAAATCTGGTATAAAAAAGACTTTGATTTCCTGTCTAAACTTAGAGTTGTTTCTAACAGTTAACTTTCAACTATTAGAAAGAAAAATTAGAGCCGAGAAATATAAACTGTTAAAATTCACGTTAAAAATACCATATAGACCATTTTGCAGGCCAATGGTATACCACTTTAGAATTGAAATATGACGTGCTGAAAAGGTCAGTTTTGTTTATTAATTTAACATCGGTTCTTATTAAAATTCAAGTTTATTCTAAAAAGAATTACGCAATTTGTTTCCATATTTTTTTTTATGTTACTTTTGCTTAGCTGCGCAGAAACTAACAGTTTTAAAATTTTTAAATTACGATAGGCTGTAGAAAAATGTACTGGGAAAACGACGGGGTTAAAAAGTAACAATTAGTCTGATAATCATCGACTGTTAAACTTGCAGGAAAAAATTTTCATATTTGATCGATCTGCATCCTGCTGAAATGCAACTACAGAGCATGCTGAAGAAGCCTTTTTTTATTTAGGAACATAGGGCAAATTTTGCTTCGTAATTATCTTTTGTTCGAAAGCAATAGCAAATTTAAGTGCGTTTTCGGGATTTGTTTTCACTTTTTTTTTCTTTTAATATTGACTATTTATCCATTGATGTAGGAAAAAAAAATTCTCACGAGATCTTTATTTTCTTAATTTATAAGCTCGTGCTCAAGTAAAAGTCACGCTAAAGGAACGAAAAGAAAGAGAATGTTGCCATGTTTTCAGAAATAAATTAAAATATTTGTATTGAAACTTTTAAAAGCAAAAACGCTTAATAAAGAACTATAAAAATTGTTCCCTACTTTATTTTTCATACGTCAATGAGTAAAATAATTTTTAAATTTTTTCTTCGTCTTGAGTCACACAATCTGTATTCATTTGGGTTTTTTTTTCAAGTAGAGATGATCATTTTTGAAATCCAAGGCCCAATTAACTTCTTAAAAAATGTTTTTACTTAAAGCTACAATAATTGTATGTTTCGAAAATGAATTATTCTGCGCCTTTGTAGAAAATATTAATGCTTATGTATGTTGAAAATTTTGATAAAAAAGACAAAGAAAAATCAAACGCATTTGTGGTGGTCGATGAGCGCGACATTCTAGTTTTAAAAAGAAGGATAATGCTGAGATCTCTTTTGTTAACATTAAACATAATTTGTCAATCAAATATTAAGGAGGCTTTAACAGCAACAGCAGATCCAACGTACAGCTCTAATAACTTGTTACAAGTTTGAAAATACTTAATGTTAGTTTCTTTACCTTCAGCCTAGAATAGTCCTACTTTATATAGCTGAAAGTATAAAAAAACGAGACTCTTTCATTTCCTTCGCTTTGCCACGAGTTGCCATAGCCGAACGCTGTTACTCATTAGCACCACTCAGGAGGCACGTGTGAATTCAAGAATTTCACGGAAGCGAGTAACAATACCTCCCTATAAAATCAATAGGCAAAATATGGGAAAATATTCAAAACAATTGGAAATTTCTCTGTTAGCAACCCCGTAAAGAAGCAGTAGCCCATTTTAGGCTTAAAACAGGCCATGATTGCTTATCAGAACACTTATATAGCATAAAAATTCTTCCCAGCAAAGCATGCCCAATTTGTGACACAAGTGTAGTTTGTCTAAGATAGGTACTCTGCCAGACATTCGTCTGGAGCTGTGGCGGTGACTAGGGTGACGAGGTATGATTATTTCAAGTAGGGGTGCGGGGTCCCTCTTTAGGACTGGTTTCGGCCAAAGAAAAGGAGACCTCTTTCTTCGGTCTATTGTCCCTACCCTCCCTAAAATGCCCTCTTCTTGTTTCCATAGCACCAGACTGCCGCAGACTTTGTGGAGGGCAGAGTACCTATCTCAGACAAACAGTATTAAACTCTGATCACCTCTTGTTGTGCAAGGGACTAGATAGGAACTCCCAGAAAAGTGGGAATGTCACTAAATTACATTGGGACGCAAGAACTCAAATGAATCGTCACTAACTTTACCTTTTTCATGTTAACGTTTAAAATTTTATATTGTTGAAATGTTTATTGATTCAAATGCTTATTGTTCTTTTTGTTCACTTCATTGTTGAATTGTTTCTTTGTTATTTTTCTTCTCCTATGTGATGCAGTGAGCTGTCAAATTTTCTGGATTGAATTCCTAATAAAGCCATATGAAACAGATTACCTCATTATGAGCGTTTCCGCGTAGTCAACAGGGGAAATGGTTCAAGATCGATACAGGATCTTAATACAGGATATTCTGATTTTAATTATTAGTATTAATTTAATTATTAGTATTCATTATGCATTTCAATGCTCTTGTAACCAAGTGTTTAAATGTATTTTTCAATCGAGAAATTTGTGCGGTTTTTACTAGTCTTTAATGTGTAACAAAGTTGCTATTTGTAATAGAAAATTTTTCTTGCTGTTTCAAAATGCTAACTTTAACAGTTTACATAAAATGTTTTTTGAATTTCAGATGTGCAAGCAGAAGTGTATCGTGGATTTCATGTCTAACTGTTTCAAATGCAGCGCACTTGTATTAAGCTATCCATCAGATAAAGAAAACATTTGTTCAAGTCGTAGGTTTTTTTTCTTTTGATCTATTTACTTTGTCCGATTATATTTTGCAAAAAATCTATTTTTGAATTATTGTTTGAAATATTACAAAATTTACAGTATGAATTAGAAGCCATATTTCTTGACATGTTTGTAATAAAAAGGAAAAAAAAAGGGAATCTATTTAAGTTTAAAAATATTATAATACAGAAAGGACTATACTTATCTTTTACTTTAAAACCTAAGATAAAACAACTTATAGCAAAACCAGATAACGTAGAAATTTTGGAATTAACTCAACTTATGAATTATTTAATGTAACTTTGAACTACCGTAACTTTTGGGCATTAGACTATGATCAACTACAATAGATGATAATATAGAACATTCTGGTTATCGATTTAAAATGAATTCCCGATGTTTCGTATTTAATTTAAGTGAGTGCTTCGAACACTTTAATTGAAACTTCAACTTTAAATTGTCTAAATGCCCAAGGAAGCATTTTTTGATGCGCAAAAATGCCTAACGGTTTTAAAGACAATATATAAATAGAAATAAAATTAAACTAAATTTCGGTTTTTAATCTGACAAGCAAAACGCTGCCAGTATTTTTCGTGATTTTACTACTTTTGACCACTGAAGTTCAATTTCCCAATCTTATTTCTTTGTGAATATTTTTATCAAGTATGCGAGTATTTGTGATGTTTGAGAATTTTCAAGATGGCCTAAAAGTTGATTAACGCTCAGGGGGCTTTTCCTCGCCAAAAACGGATAAAAGAAACGAAAAAAGTGAGTAATCAGATTCATTCTGACCAGATTCTTCGGTTAACTGGTCATGTAATTGCTGTAACTACAGAAATTGACAAATAATACGCAAGGCCAGAATTGAGGAAGAAATAATCTGTTCACCATCAAGACATTGTGCCTATTCATTCTGCATTGTCTGTCAAGACGTTTTTAGCAAAGTACAACATTGCAGAATAGCACTAATACCAGTTTTATCTGTTTCCCACAATCAAAGTCTGCAAGGGAACAAGATTTCAGGTCCTTAAAGTAGTAACAGGAAAAGTGGAGCTTACAGAAGATTCCTAGCGCTGTTATGAGCAATGGAAAAGTCGGAAATTCACAATGGAAATTAAGAAAGGGATATTGGAATATTGGAAGTGATAAAATATTTTTCAGCACTATATATATATATATATATATATATATATACAGAGAGAGAGAGAGAGAGAGGGTACAAAATTTATTTATTAATTATTAGTCAGAGCAGTCATGAGAGTGTGTACGAAAAGTTGCGATCGTCGGTTATATGTTAGGGAAAATCTTGCAAAGTAAATCCGTAAAATGCTTCTGTTTACGGAAAGAGGGAAATCTTAGAAATTACTATAGGTTAATTAAATAGATCACGCGATTCCCCCGAAGCTTAAAGGGGAAAATGTCCTGATTTTAATCAAATGCACGCCTGAGCCAAAAATAGATTTAAGAACAGGATGTGGCTTTTAAAAGTGTGAGAAAGTATTTCGATTAGAATATTTAATTAGGATAACATAAAAAGATTAATAAAAGCTTTTTATGTTACACACATATATATATGTATATATATGTATATATATATATATATATATATATATATATATATATATATATATATATATATATATATATATATATATATATATATATATATATATATATATATATATATATATATATATATATATATATATATATATATTACAAAAATAATACAATAACTGATAGAAAAATTCTCCATTTCGTTTTAGAAGATTATAACGTAAGCCAGTATTATTTAACGAAAGAGTGTATTGACCATCATAATAGTGTTGATAGTTGTATAGAGGCTTGCAAAGAAGAATGCTTGTAAGTAAAATAAAATAATCTATCATGGTTTATATTTTTTGTGTTTCTTTTTTTAAATTTCTTATTATAATTACTTGGTTAAGTAAAAATGACAAAACAAGCTTGTTACCCTGAAATTCATGGTTAAAAATCTTTAAATAATAAAAATTTAAAAAAAAAAGAAAATTAAATATTTAAAACGAAATACAAGATTAAAAGGAAAATACCTTTTTTAATGCAAAAATTTTCACCCTAAACGTGATTTTTAAATTAAAAGTAGGGGAGAGTCGGGTAGCCTCGCCCACTTAAGGACTATTGCTTATATTTCTGTATAATATTGAGTAATAATCAAGATTTTTGTACGTTTCTATTGTTTTATCATTTAATTAAATAATACAAAAAGAATAAACCAAAAAAAGAATAGTTTAACTTAAAAAAATAGAAATTTAAAAAAACATGTTTTTCAGCTCTTTTCAAAATGTCTCGGGTAGCCCCGCCCAGTTACAAATATTATGTTTTTTGATTGTTTTTCAGGTGTAAATGAAAATGACCAATGTATTGACAATAGATAAACCTTATTTATCATTTTTATCACAAAATTATTTCTTTTATTACATATTTATATACTTTTAGTGAATTCTATCATTTGTTAACAACAAATGTTATATTTTTTATTATTATTAATGTATATTAATATATTATAATATTAATATATATTTATATTAAATATTTAAAGAAAATAATTTAATTTAAGTAAATCTTTGGAGCCGTACATTTATCGACGAAATAAAAGTGGGCTGTGATACCTAACATTCATGTGAGCGGGGCTACCCGAAATCCAATTTTTTTGTAAATTTGTATTTACTCGAACAATTTTTCACAAATAAATTTCGTTCTTTGTGCAAACTAAACTTAAGACTACATACTTTAATGCTGTATGAATAGA
This sequence comes from Parasteatoda lunata, assembly GCA_949128135.1. NCBI lineage: Eukaryota > Metazoa > Arthropoda > Arachnida > Araneae > Theridiidae > Parasteatoda > Parasteatoda lunata. The sequence continues at coordinate 85,310,602 of OX421974.1, read as the reverse complement.
AAAAATTATTTTTTTTAATATTAAAATGAAGTTTAATCGAAACATTCAACCAATTTTTCTTAATATCATGACAACTGTATTCAACATATTTTCAAAACTATTGTTTACCATGTTACCAGCTGCATAAATACTTGATACTTTGAAAATAATATTTTTTTAATATAACAATTATTGTCCGATGGCCCATTGACTCTAAAAAATATTCTATACATATGAAATTGACATTGGGCGGGGGTACCCGACTCTCCCCTAAGTATCTCTGCAGTTTTTTTACAATTACCTGAAATAATTTTCGTTCGTAAAATGATTTGCTAGGTAATTCTCGCATTTACCTAACATTGAGAAAAAGTATATATATATATATATCCGAAGTGATGGTGATATATATATATATATATATATATATATATATATATATATATATATCCATTGAGATGCATGGTGTTAAAGAATGAAATCATTTTTAAGCAAATTCTCCCTCGAGCAATTAAGATTGAGTCCTAAAAAGTGAAGATCCGATCATTAAATCAAAAGTTATTCAGGGTAATCCATTTATTTTGGAGCATTGTTCATTGAAGAAATATATTTTTATGCAATAACCTGGAAGACTTTTTGTTTTCTTCATCTACTGACATTATGATGATGCAAATTTAGCTGTATATGTTTTGGCCTTAAGTCTTAATGGGCTCTAAAGCAATATTTTTTTAATATATTTTCCCCATCACTTCGGATATCTTTCATCAACATAATTTCTAACCATTGTGTCTTTTCTTTACCAACAGAAATCGATGACGGTAAATATTTTTGGAAAATGATGGGAAAATATGTTTTAAATAAAGTTAATGATTAAGGTTAACGATATATTTTTTAATTTCTTTTAAAAACTTTCACATTTATTCTTGTACATTCTGATGTATTCACTAAATATACAGTTATTATACAAAGAGTTGCAAACACCTCTTATAGTTGTTTGCAACTGTTTAAAACCTATTATAGGTGTATGTTTAACACCTATTATAGGTGTTTAACACCTATTATAGATGTTTGCAACTGTGTTTTAACGCAATGAATAGAATAAATTGAAAATATAGCTTTTAGTAAAACTTTCATGATAAACTTAAGGAAATAAGAGTAAAATAATTTTATTTCTGAGCTTTTTATTTTCATTAATTTAGATTCAAACGTAAAACACTAAATACTGTAATATTAAACAAAAGGAGCTGAACGTAACGTAATTCAATTCTTTAGTTGAACAGTTACAAGCCCCTACCTTTTTACCAAAACAGTATTATCATTTAAGGTATTCAAAAGTATGTCCAAGTTCAAAGGTGTCTTTTTCTTCCCCACGCATCATTAATAATAGTTATTATATAAGTTTTCAAAAATAATGAAAAACAATTTCATTATTCATTAATAATAACCCTTTATTCTTTTCAGGAGGAAGATTTTTCTGGTTAACGTGCGTGAAATACACTTGCCGAAAAATGTGCGTAACAAATTTTTTATCAATTTATAAACGCAATTCTAATTTAGTTTAATAATAAACAGTCTCATAATAAACAGTGAATTTAAAAATCGTACACTAAACTTGAGTGTTTATTGTTAGACAAAGAAAACTAATTTTAACTGGTAAATTTTTGATTTTTAATTTAATTTTTGTTCATAATCTATGTGTCACAGGAAACTACATAATCTGTGTGAAAAAAAGTACAGTCAAAACTATCGTGGTATTTCTAGCTGTATGAGATATCTATATCTTGATCATTTTTACGGAAGCGGTTTGGCAAAGATTTTGATAAAATTAACAATAAAATATTTTTGATTCTGATTTTGTCTTTGTTTTTGTAACTTAAAATACCATTTTCTTTAATTAATTAGCATAGGTTAGACTTTCGAACCGTAAGATTCGGTCTTAGTACATGAAAATCAGATCCTTAGATTAAAAGTTATTCGGGCTGTTCACTTTTTTAACGTTTATAATGTTATTGATCATTTTAAAACTAAGTATAATTTTTACAAATGTTTGAGTCAGCTTAAACTACTTTTGTTACCTACATTTTGCAGTTTAAGAAAATAACGTTTTTTAATAAATTACTTCATTCCACTCACTTCGCAAAAATTATAAGTTTCCAGTTTCAGCTATTTCATTTTATTCTCAACAGACTTTTAATAACTAAATTTATCTTGAGTCACTTAAATATGCTTTTTCAGGCTATAAAGTTTTTAAACTTTTTTAAAAAAAATTCTGGTTATTCTGACCATATAGAAAAATCTTGCTCATTAAAACTTTTTCATTAATCTCCTTTTTTTTATTGATTTTCACTGATTTTTTGTACATTGGTTAAAAACAATTGTTTCTCTCGTGCTTTACCCATAAAAAGGGAGTTAATTAGTGTAAATTTATTATTCGGATATCCCTGAGCACGTTATCACATTTTCCCTTAAATGTGTTTTTGCTGGATTTTTTATTCATACATTACTTATTTTTCCCAATCGCAAAAGAGTTTTTTTGTTATGAATAATTTCATGAATTCTTTTTTTTTTTTTTTTTTTTTTTTTTTTTTTACGTTAGGGAAAAATCTTATTAATCTAAGCAGATGTAATGAAAATACAAAAATTTTTTTTTTGTCTCTTAAAAAAATAAAAAATTTTCATAAAAAAAGTAAAAGTTTTTAGAAGCATTTGTTACCCGGGTCGGTATGAAAGAAATAGCATTGCATTTCTTTCTGGCAAGCATTAATATCTTAACTTCTCTTTTGCTCGAAACACAATCAGTTAAAATTTCACCCCTCCTTGTAAAATACATGGATTTTATTATACATTTTTGCATTTTGTTTTCTTTGTACTCTAAGGGGGTCTGGCAAACATTCCTCTAATCTGTTCTAGACAAGAAGTATCAGAATATGGCCCGATGGTTCACTGCTTCTTCCGTTCCAACAATTTTTTTTTTCCCAATCAAATCTACACCGAAATCTAATTCTAAATTTTCCAATCAAATCTATCCAAAACTAAGGTCATAAAAATGTTTTTCAAAATGATTCTAAATTACTACAATTAAAATAAATAGAATTTGTATTTTATTTTTAACAACTGGTAGTACAATGGTTGTACAATATATGCCTTCGTTTTAGAAAAAGGAATTGTTTTCTTCAGATTTTGCTGCATTACTGGAATAAGGCATTTTAAACACTTTTGATATTTACCTGTTGCTTTATGATCATTCTATTAAAAGAAACACGTTTGCCTGTTTTTAGTGAGAATTAGTTCTGATAATAATTTAGATGAATTCTTGAGATGAAGAGCCGTTAGCAGGCTTAAACCAGGTCAGTTTTAAGAGGCCTCTATCCTCGCCATCTTGGACTTAATTTATGCTCTTATGCTTTCTTAATTTATGCTTTTTTGATATATTTGGCAAACTTTTGATTATATTGTTTTATTAGACTGGACATCACCTTTAAAAGTAGAAAATAAAAAAGGCACTTTATTAGATTAGGAGTAAAAGCGCTTGATAATTTTTAGACTTGAAACAATAAAAAGATGCGTTTTGTGGAGTTTTGGGTCAGTAATTTAAAACTACGTGTTTCTCAGTTTTATATTTTTTTAAATCTTATTCCAACACTTTAAACTGATGAAAGCCTATTTGTATGACTCTAAAAATTTATTTTTAAGATTAATCAAAGAACTAATCAAAAATCTAAAAAGAGGAGAACTCTATACTATTCAACAACCTATTCAAAAACTGTTGATTGCAGAATTGTATTGGTATAATTTTGACATAAAAAATTTATAGAGAATTTTAATTCCACGTTTTATACCTCATTTTGTGACTGCTAACTAGTCTTGTATTTTAGGAAGATATGAAGACAGAGTAAATATCCATCTTCAGTATATTTGTGAAAATTAAATAAAAATGATTAAAATCATATTTAAAATTTCCCCTCCCCATCTCCACCCCTTTGACAGTTGAGTTCATCAGGAGACGAAGGGTCTCTTAAGCGAGGGTGGCTTAATGGTTAGCGTCACCAATAGTGATATCCAAATTCTGGAATCAATTCCAAGCTGTCACCAGGAATGTCAGCCAAGATCGCCACAGAGCAACGACTTCTGCACAAGGTCATAACTCGGCACTAAGCCATAGGCTGACAATGATTCCTCAGTTTGCTCGTGGTGGTTGGGGATAAGAATTTTTATGCAAATAATATATGGACGAGATGTGTAGTTGCATATTCATAAGAGATCGTATCCGTTGTTTTCAATATATGTATGAATAGCTTCGGTACAATAGCAAAAATCATTGATTGAATTAATTTAAAATCGTTTCAGCACATTATTGTTAACAGTTAGAAAAAGATACAAATCTAAGATTAAGTGTCAGTAGCTTAGTACAGTGCAAAAAATTACGGATAAAGTCACGGTAAAAAGTACTGGTATCCTGCATGCAGTATTCTTAAAATCCATTTAATCATAAAATCCATTTTATCATAAAATTCTTTTTTTACCGTCAAATTTATACCATCATTTTTATAATAATATTTATTTAATTACGATGATTCAGTAAATATTGTAAAAATCACGATATACTGGATTTTTTACTCCCTAAAATTTATTGTAAACATGAATTGTACGGCTTAAAATACTGATACCTTGAATGCTGGTACTTTAAACCGTAATTTAATAGTTTTGTTTATGTTTTTGTATGTTTCTTTATCCTTCCGTTTTGAAAATTATGCTTTAGACGAAAAGACGAAAAGAAATAACTGCAATTAAAATTTCTTTTTGAGGAAATAGGATTTTCTTTTATTGTTGGAATACAACTTCAATATTTTGTGCATTTGTAAAAGCTTATAAGAATTAATATATGAAGGCTTGTGCACTTTTTAATGACAAGTTATTCTAATATACATTACTAGATTTGTCAATAGTTCTCATGATCTACCTTATTGGGTAAAAAAATAATAAGAGCTGAAGCATACAATTCATGGATTCCTTGATACACCAGGATCAAGAGTAAACTTTAAAAAAATAAGCATAAAAATACATATCATTACTTGAATTAACTAATATGGATAACAACGCAAAAGTGACGCCATTATGGTTCACTTTTTCCAAATTAGCAATTCTCATGCTTGTTTTTTTATTTATTTTTTGAAAGATTTATTTTTTAATATAAAAAAAGAGTTTCAAATTAATATCAAAGTAAAGTAAAAAGAGAAACTAATGAAATAAAAATTGTCGGAATGTAAACTTTAACTAATCAATAAATTCAAAAATTTATTTCCTTACACTAACAAAATTTTCACATTGTGTCCTTAAATAATCATAGTATAAAGAATGCTCCAATTGCAATTGTTGCAATAGGAACAATTTTATTTATTAATGTTGCAATTTAATTTATTCATGTAACTGCATTTATATTTTTATGTATTTCAGTTAGAACTAAATAACAACTCCAAGCGAAACCCGTAAGTTTAATATTATTATTTAAACTTATTCCATATAAAAATCAGGCAATTTAAGAAAAATAATGTCCTTTACAGCCGTCCAATTTATGTTGACGTGGATGTAGATGACGACGAAATTCTACGTTATGTATTTAGTCCTAAATATCAGGCAAGTATAACTTTCTTATTACTGAATTCTTATTTAATTCAATAAGTAAAAATAAAGTAATGAATACTTTATCATAAGCTCACGATTTCATGAACTCCTTTCATAATAAATTTAAAATTCTTGTTATATCTTATAAAATTTCTATTTATATTCCATTTTATTTTGTAGGAAACATAATGGATTTTGTTGCATGTTTTTAAGTTTCAATTCTTATGTTTATACAATATATATTAAATTTAAAAAAATAATTTAAAAAAAATTTTTTTTTAACTTTAATTACTTTCAGGAAGCAAAATTATATTATCAGAGGATATTTTTATCTGCCCTCGCTAATAAAGATCGATACCATTGATATTAATAAAATGAATTTAATTAACTTACTTCGTTGATTTTTCTTCATTATTTTACGTGTTTCTGTTAGATATTTTAATTATATTTTAGCACATTGTTAATTTTGACTTTTTTAAAGAAAAAAATTGGTGTTATAATGAGAAATATTAAAAAGTTGGGATCCCAAAATTACTGCCTTTATATACATTTTTTTATAATCCCTCGTAAAAAAATAATTAAAAATTCACTGCTGATTGGATGTTTTTAAAAACATATAAACCCCCAAAAATTAGATTCTTCATAATTATTTTTCGACTCATCTTTAAATAGTTTATTTTTGCCTTCCTCGTAAATAAGTTCAAGAAGTTTCGATAATTTATTTACCTCTATTAAGTCTTAATTTGTGTTAGATAATTTAATATGTATTTAAGACTTAATTTGCAATTTGTTAATTTGTGTGTGCATAATTTTACTTTTTAGTTTGATTTAAATACATAAGTATATGTATAGCTTCTGTTACAAAATTCTTTAAATTATTTTTATCAGATTAATGACATGAGGATTTAAAAATTTTTTAACTCAGAGTTTATAAGTTAACTAGTTAAAAACTGCTAATGGTATCAAATGTCCTAATTATTGTAGTATTTAGATAGACGTATTTCACAGTCAGCTTATTTTTTGGTTTTTACAGACAGATTTAGTTTTCGTTCTTCTTCCCAGACAACACCATTCAATATCATTGCCTTGACCGTGTAATATTTTTTTTTTTTGAATTCGGCGCAAGGCATTTTTTTTTTAAATATTTCACCTTTATATTGAAGAAAAACTTTCTAAAACCGTTCAATATAAAAAAAACTACATCACTTTCATTTAAGTTATTTAATTTTGAAGGTAATCAAATAAAAAGAGAAATTTCCCCGCCCCGCCCTCATTCGGGCATACGGAAGAAATGCCTCGCCGTCACGACAGCTCCTACGAAGGCTGCCATCCAAACACCAGCACAGTGCTCAGCCGATCAACCAGATCGACCAGCCCCACCGGCGACATTAATTGAAACTCTAAATTTTACAAATGTTACAATAGATGGCAACACAGATGTCGACTTGCTCCGAGAGCGCCGCCTTATAGTGCAAATTGCCGACGGCGCTACCTTATAGTGAGCGATAACATTGAACACAAAGATCTATAGCACAATGGAAACAAACAAGGAGCATGTCGTGAATCACTAAGATAACTGAAACCACAATTATACTGTTTTGGAACAAGTAAACATTAATAAACACCATTGAGAGAATGACAAAACCTGTACACCAAACAAATGCAAACGTATAGCAGGACATTACCTTGAAATGGTAAGGTTTACATAAATTAAATACAGAGTTTAATTTAAATGAGCAATAAAGCATTCACCTCCTCGAAGTCATACAAATTAGACAATGGTAATGATTATATAACTGTTGTAGGATGGTACAACTGAACTGGGGTACAGTGTAAACAGCTAAACATGGTAATAAAAACCCAGAATAAAATACTCAAATAAAACACAAGAGTAGTAAAAGTACGACATAAGAAGATCGTAGTAAAATTGGTATACAAAAAGTGCCAGAAATCAAAATGGCAAGGGAACAAAAAGGGATAAAACAAGTAAAACAGAATAAGGTTAAACAAGATGATATAAGTAAGAGTATCACATTCATAAAAAGCATGTTCACCAGGTGAAGGAAAAGCAAGAAGGCAAAAAGACAATAGTTAAACGAAGAAAAATAAGTAAGTTGTAAACAAGTAAATGTGGCAAGGAAACGCCCTGGAAGACACAATATTGAATAGTAAACAGTGGGTCCATGTCATCATTTGGCGTCATAGAGTCCTCTAATGTTCGCTTGATGATCTCACTTATAATCTGGCGTTGTTGTTTTGATTTGGCCCATGATTCAATAGGTGCCCTTCTGTCAATATATTTGCCATGGAGAGTAGAAAATTTATCACATTCGGAGATTAAATGTTCGATTGTTTGATATGTACCACAGTATCTGCAACTCGATGTATTCTGGAAAAATCTAGATTGGTATTCCCCGAAAACCCCATGTCCTGCATAGAATTGGTTCATGTAGAAGTTCCCGGATAATGCATTGTTGTTAACAAGTGGATAAAATTTAAACGTGTGTCTCCCATTTATCGAGCGGTTCCATCGCTCTTGCCATAAAACCTTACTAACCTGTCGCAATCTATAGTTTAATTGTGGTCTGGTAATGGGATAGTTAAAATCAATATTGTTAAGTAAAGTACCCTCCTTCGCCAACGAGTCCGCCTCCTCGTTTCCAAGTTCCCCCGAGTGTGCTTTAATCCAGTTGAATTTATAATCCCTATGTTGTGCCATATATTTAATATTTTCAACAATAAAATTTTTAGGTTCTGGATTTTCGAGGGACTGAAGCGAGAATTTGGAATCAGTAAAAACAACTAAATCGTTTATGTTATTTTTTATCAAATAAAAATAAAAAGAGTTATTGTACATCGGCTTAAAGTATTGTGCTTACAGGCATTTTATTTTAAGCATTTTATTAAGTTGACTAAATGAGGTAAAAATCAATACATAAAAGCCATGTGTGTGTTCTTAAATGCCACTTAAGTGAAACATGCATTTTTGTGAAATAATCACTACTACTTATGTAAGGTAATAGAATATTTACTAAAGTTCAAAAGACTAGTGCAAGTCATGAAACTGATAATAAAATAAGTATAAAGTACAAATAAAATTAGTTTGAAATATGTGAGAAAAATCTAATTATAATTAATATAATACAACAAGACTAGGAATAAAGAAAAGAAATCCACAAAAAATAATAACTAATAAATAATAGAAGAAGATAGAGTACATTCAAAATTTCAACGTAATTCAATTGAATGACATTTACTATTTTCTTAAACAAAATAAAATCATTCAAAAGTGTTATTTCAGTTTTCTTTAGCCGTCAGTCCGTCAAGTTTAATTACTTTAAAATGTATAAAACTCAAATTCTATAAGGTGGTACATCAATTCACATTTAAAATAAGCAAACTGTACGTCAATATCGTGCCGAAAATTGCGAAAGTCGTGCCTCTATTAAATGGTATAACATCACACGCTGATAACACAAAATCTGATCTACTCACAATGCTTCTTGCTTGATTAATTATCGCATTGCAACACTTTAATTGCTGTATGTTTTCATTAAAAGCTTCCAAAACTCGGCGACAAAGCAATTTATTCCGATACATTTCAACAGCGACTTGGGAACCAGCAGCAATGACACAAAGCAAATACAAAGCAGACACTACAGTTATCTTGATATCGTTGAGGACTGTCGTGCGTTGAAATATCGTTTTGTGCATAAAAGCAAAAGAGAGACCAACAAAGAGGGAGAGGGACGTGCTCATTATAAACATAAATGAAGGTATTGAAAATATATTTTGAAGATTTTCCACGTGATCTAAAAGTATGGAATACCTCTTAAAAAAGCGAGGATTGATCATTTCCAAGTTACAGGAGTCCATTACAAGAATCAGTTTCTTTCTCCAACTAGACAGTATCATGGAAAAATGGAAACACAAGGTGCAGTACAAAACGGCAAATAATCCGGTTAAAACATGATGCAGAATACAAATTTCAACAAATTTAAAGTACAAGTAGAATTTTAAAATTGGCTTTGAGGATGTGATTTCAGCATAATATTGGAGAAATTCAAATAAAATTTCTCTTTCGGAAACGAAGAACACTGCTAACAAAGAATATACTTGAGCTGATGTAAATATAAGAAGCATAGTAAGATACGCAAATGGAATTTCGCAACGTGTGGATGATCTATACATGTGTGAAAATCGTTGCATACGAGACATGAGATATTTTATTTTCCGCTGATTCTTCATTACAAGCAGCCACATGACAACTATGATTGTACCGTTAATAATGCTAGCAATGTATGTTACTAAGAACGAGGGAGAGTGGTACAATAGTAAGGTGTACATTGCAATAAAGTCAATATATACAAAAAATAAGAGCATGAGGAAGCAATATTTAAAAAATATTACAACAAACTTTCTGATTTTTGACTTTTTACTAAGAATATCAACTCCAAACATCATGAAAGTTATTTTAAAGTAGGTACCGAAAATCATTTTATGGAGTGTTAGACCATTAACACTTAAAGCAGATCGAGAGGGGATGCCCATCGTAGAAGAAAAGTTATCACTGTTATTATTTTATAATATTATGAAAAAAGCGTTTTCTGACAGATTATTTTTCATTGCTTCTTGTTCCAATTTCAAAACTTTTCAAACCCATCTCTTCAAAAATGTCGAGAATAACATATATTTTATGTATTTACTTATACAAGAGCAGATATGAATAAAAAAATAAAAGAGTTAGAAAAAGAGCGCAAATTGAAAAGAAACACCCTAGCTTCTTTACTTTATTCACATAAAGTGTTTCTGTCATAATGTGATGTTTTCTGATTTAATGGCTTTTTTTTCTACACCAGCGGAGATATTTCATAAAAATCAATAAAAGACATCATTGTAACCGAAAAAATTCCCTTTGTTGCTTCACGTGAATTACTGAATTGTGTTGCTTACATAATATTGTAAAGGGATATTAATGTATTATACTGTTTAAATAAAATCCATTATCGAAGATTCAAGCTCTTTCATTATGCCACTCATCAAAAGTTGTTAAAAGCAACTCTACGATATGTATTTTGTATATTTAAGAAATTAAGAAAAGCTTTTAAGAAAAGTTCTTAGGAAAGATTGATGTTTAGCATTTGAAAAACGCTGCAGATAATATAAAAAACAAAACATTGTACCGCAAAAAAGTTTTGTTATTAATCAGACAACTAAAACTTATTGATAAATATGCTGATTTTTTATACTCGTTTTAAGATGGCTTAAAGAGTAGAAAAAAAGTTCCAAATAAGTTTCATATTCTCTTATTTCATGTCATCAAAAAATATCAATTTTAGAGTGCTTCGACAAAAGCTTTTAAAATTGGAATCAGGATTTAAACCATTTTCTGCTAGAATCATTAAATATATGAATTTATAGGAATTTTTCTAACCTGAAATTCCAAGTAACTGTTTTAACAATGAGTTAGAGATCCTTAAGCACTGAAATTTAATTATAGATTCAAAATTGATCCATTAAATAATACCTTAAACCACTATATGAAACAAACTTGCTGTAAACTTAGAAAATTTAGAAATCACGCAAGTTTAACCATAGAATCGTGTCATCATGTTAAGGAATACTTAATTTATTCAGAAATATTGCCTTACTTGGCGCCGTATTAAAGTTGTTGAAAAATTTTGCATGTTATACATTATGACTCAACATATATTTTTAACAGCATTTTTCTGAAGATTTCTAGTCGCACGAAAATTATGTCTCCTCAATAAACCGTAGTTTGATACAAATAATATTTCATAATTTTCTGCCTTGTTAACTCTGGTTAAATTTTACAACACTTTTACTTTATTTCATGTGCACTAAAGGCAATGTTTTTTTCTGCACAGAGGAAACGGTTCTGGTTAATTTACTGTACTGGTTGGTAATGTAATATCAAGTAAAGAAACAAACAGAATTCTGGTTATTGAAACAAAAATATATTGTATTTGAACCATTCATTAGTAGGTTTTTCCGTTCCTACGGTAACGGCTAATCAGAATTTACAGTTTTCGAAATTATAGTTCTTATTACCATACATTTAGTATAAAATACAAATCTGAAATGTAAATTTAGCCGAATAACTTGTTTTATACTATGCCTTAAGGTTTCATGATAAAATTATTGAATTTTAATACATACATCATAAAATTTCATTGTTAATTTTATCAAATTCATTACAAAAGCGCTTCGATAAAAGATGATAAAAGTTGAGTTAGATAAAAGTTGCCGAGCTCTTTTGGTGTTCCCATAAAGCCAGAAATACGGTATATTTAATCACATTCTGGAAGTTTTGACCATGCTTTTTTTTTCTTAGTGCGGTATCACCATCTCTGACATTTATTTTCAAAGTTCTTGTACAAACTTAATTTAAAAATAAATTAGGTCACAAGCTAACGTTTAAGCAAGAAAAAATATATCACCGTTAAAATATTACAAAAATTGAATTAAATCATTAAGGTCTATTCGATTTCTTGATTAAACTTTTATTTTTCTTTCTTATGAACATGTTTCAGCTTCGAGGCAATCGTATAAATTTCTTTTTGTTGTTTTTAATACCAACTTCTTTAATCGTGATTTGCTAGGGATTTTCATCATTTATGATTACATATTTAATATTCTTAATTCAAGATTTTTTTGTGGTTGAAATTTTAAAGGTCGAAAGAATATGTAAACATAATTTTGCCAAAAAAAGCACTTTTTCAAATTTATTTTTAAAAAAAAAAAAAAACATAATACACCTTGTTGCTTGTGAGCCATTAAAATATATTTTTGAATCCCATTTTCTTTTTACTTATTTTATTTTGAAAATAAGCAATATTATATTTGTATTTACTTCTTAAACGAACATTTTCTAATAGTTTAAAACATAATAAAAATAATTTAAAAAAAAAAAAAAAAAAAAAAAGAAATTACCTATTAAACCTATTTTGTTTTACTTTTTATTTTTAACACAACTTGAAATACAAAATATGCCTCCAATCTTTAAGATTCTCAAAGGGAGGTTTCACAAGCTTTCTTGTCAAAACACGGGGAAGGGATAATTTAAGATTGTTTGGAAAAGGATAAGAATAGATAAGAAAGTTGTGTTAAAAAAGGGAGTCAGTATCTTCTTCCAAAAACATAACATTTGTAGCTGCTTGTGTTAAAATTATGAACTACGACTTTTATTTGAGTAATATTAGATATGTTGAAAATACTTTGCAATTCAATTTCAGGAAGTGGAAGCGTTTAGCTATATTGGAGGATTTATAGGCATTTGGCTTGGAATCTCACTGGTGCAAGTGACAGATTTCCTTGAATCATTGTTTCTAATTAGTCGTTATTTCTTCAAACGATGTAAATATATTCATAATTCACGAACAGTATAAATTTCACGTGTAGAATTAATAAATGAAGACATAATTCTTTCAATCATTATTATTTTTGTTTCAACTAATTTAAAAACGTGTTCATATTCATAAACTGAATTAATTTAATTTCTTCAAAAAAGACCGATTTCTTAATAGCTTTTATTAGACTTCGCTTATTCAAAATTTTTTGTTTATATGTAACTATTAATCTGAGTGTTAATAATTGAATGGAATTGTATAAACACGTTACATCACACAAAAAGAAAATTTCATTGAATGACTGTTTCTTGTTATATAGTCCCTTCCATATAACATGATTTATAACATATTTCCTATTTGGAATACTGTTTTGAATATATATTGGATTTTCACATTATTTGGATATGGTGAAAATTTGACAGATTACGTGACATATATGACCTATTGCTTCGGTGCAAAATGCATAGTTGTATGGTATAGTTGTTTTCTTCGGATAAGTTAAAATTCTAAAAGTTGATGAATTTAGTAAAAAAAAATATTTAAAAATTAATTGATGTGCACAATACCTCATCGCAAAAAACATTGTTTATTGTTTTCAAAAATTTTGTCCTCTTAAATTATTTAATATAGCGTAAAATTTTATATAGCGTGTAAAGATAATCTTTCAACAGCTGAATAAACTTATTTAATAAATATATATTTATAAAATATTATTTATTTATTAATAAAAATATATTTGCTTTTTTTCAAATTTCCTGGTACATATTAATTGTTTTGTGTTTTCCAAGAGAAATTTCCAGTGGTGTGTCAATGACAAGGTTACTAAAGATAACCATTTTTAAAATTACTCAGTGGAGAGCACTACCACTTTTTTAATATCTTTGAGTTGAAAGATTACTTTTGAGGATTAGGTGATAAAAAATTAGGTGATATTAAAAGGTGATAATTTTCATGTTTTTGGCTTGCTACCATTTTTTTCAAAGTTTATGATTGAATCTTTATTTAGTATTTCATCTATGCAAAAACAGTATATTAACCATATTTGAGTCGTGAGATCTTTAGCCTGAAAAGCTAACAAGTGATCATGCAAAACAACTTGTCTGTTACCTGTTAAAAGATTTTGAATAATAATAAAACTCAATAAATGTATAAATAAATGTTTCTAAAAGGCTACATACATAATAAAAAAAATATTAAAATTGGTTAATATATTCCGTTCACGCATCGTACTTAAAATTAATAAAGATTTGAAAAGATCACAAACTTTTTATATTTTTAATTGGTTAAAATTTTTGAAATAAATACGTTTTATTTCTTACGCTCGTTTGATGGTTTGAAAATCTTTAAAAAATTAATGTCTGATCTGTAATTTAATTTTTTTATAATCACGCAACATCTTAGAAAAAACATAAGTTTGGCAATTTTCGAAAGTTTAACTTTGTTTATTGTGATACATCAGAACAATCACAACGTGAGGATGGTTACACGTGGAATTCAACCTGGACCCAACCCAACCAATCATCCATTTTTATGTGGTTTTTACATCATATTCAAAACTATTTACAAAGATTTTCATTGGAGTAGTATTTTTTGGCTCACTGCATTGTTAAAGCCTCTTTTTTTATGTCACATTTGCATGATTTTTGGAAACATGAGGTTTAACTGATTTAGATATAATCTAGCTTTATGCTCACATATTTTATTTGAACTTCTGTCACAAATTTGACACACCTTTCCACAGCCTGTTAGTGAAAAGTGGAAACTTTGGAATCTTGCTAGTGTACGTGGTGTCAAAATTTATGAGTGATGAAATATTCTCTTCATTTAAGTTTCACAGTGTTGGAGGAAGATATACACACAATAATACCAATTAATTATTTTTAAAGTAATCTGATGGTTTGTAGGTTTATCTTCGGTAATAATAAATGCTGCTTTGCTCAATAAATTCCTGTAAATCAACATTATCTGCAGTACATTTTAAATACAATTGTCTTGGGGGCATTGTCCAAAAATCTGGCAAAACGGCATCCTATTCCTTTTTTCCTTTCCAAACAGCTAACTATGATCAACTGAGTATTTAATTGTGCGTAAGGAACATCTTAGAAATAAGACGAACCGTCTCAACGAAAAAGAAAATTAGAAGTTTTGTACTACGGAAGATAAACTTTCAACCTTCAGATTACTTTGAAATCATTTAATGAAAATCTCGTGCGGTATATTCTTCTCCAATACTGCATAAATTGAACGAAGCTAATATTAAATCACATATTAACTAGGACGCTACGCCGTTTATTACTCCCAGGCTGTCAATATGCTCGGCAAACTTGTGACACAGTCAACACTTTTTATGAATAGCAGATATAAAAAATAACATAAATAATGTCCTAAGTCAACGAATCCAACTTTAAAGAAAATTTTTGTAAATAATGTAAAAACCAGACCAAAAAATTGGATGACAGGAAAAATTGGTCCGTTGGGTAAAGTGTAAAGTCGACCAAAAATTGGTCGGTTGGGTAAAGTGTAGGTGGAACTTGATTTACAACAATCTTCACGTGGTGAGTTTTAAGCTGTTCGAAGAGATACATAGTGAAAATAAAAAAAAAATTAGTAAGATCTGTTTTATTTTGCTTTTAATACTTAGCGAAAACGTAAAAGATTTACTTATTGATCCGAATTTATTTAATTTATATTATTCAAGCAATAAAAAAAGCATGAAAAAAAAAAAACTAAGCCCTGCTTATCTCAAAAATCTCAAGCCAACGTAGAAAAAAATAATTAAAAAATATGTGTTTTTTTTCATGTTTTTATTAGTTTTAAGTATAAGGAGCTAATAATAGGTACTAACTGGTTTTGTAAATTTTTATGATGTTTTCATTTTTATTATAATAGGCAATTTATATATGTATTTTTTATTTTCTAATTTAAATTTTTCGAAATTCAATGCTTTAAAACTTGCATTTATTCTTGTCAAATTAATCTATGGAATAATAATTGGATAAAATAATAAAACAGAATAAATTAATTATTAATAATTCTAACACAATATTTTATGTTAGAAAACATTCTATTCATCATTTTTCATTATAATAGAAACATTCAAGCCTTATGAAATTTAAGTATAAAGCAAAGACATACGAAAAAGTTTAATTTATTTACCTTTTGTACAATGTATAAAAATAAAACACTTTAATTTTTACAAAGACTACCATTCACAAGTTTTTTTTTTCTTGACGAGATCAATTAAAATCTCGCTACACATGCATATATATATATATATATACAATCGCCAAGCTACATTTCTTACTTCTCATATTTCCGCTCTGAGAAGTAATCGTTTAGCTGCTTTCAAGGGAACACACATCGGTGTTTCGGGAAAATTTTGACCAACACGTGTTGATATTTTTATTAAAATGTTTCAGTTGCTGTGCTACTGAGATTATTTTAATATAAATCATTTTTTCCCCGTTGATACTAAATAGTTCACCTTGATTGCTAAGCAACGGACTAGTAAGAAAAAAATTCTTTCTTAAACAACATAGAATAGCGTTCCCTTAAAAGAGTTAAAACGAAATTTTGCAAGGTGAAAATCTTTATCAAAGAATGTATCTTGATCTATCTGTTTGCTCCGTTTTATCACAGTTATAAACACAAAATGAGCGTGCTATCGTTGCTCCATTTCAATACTATTAACAATTATGTATTGCTGCTTTGATAGTCCTCTGACAACTTTCTCTTTTCTGAAAAAAAAAAGATTTTTTATTAAAAATAATATATTTGTTGAATACTGTAATTAACACCCACTGAACGATTTCTTTTAATTTTTCATTGATTCACACAAAAATAAAATATTCATTTAGGCATAATAAATATGTATATAATTTAGAAAGATGAAGATAACGAACTTATTATTTTTATACGAAAATGGAAAAAAAATTATTTTGAAAATGCGTTTCATATTTTATTTTCATTGAAAATAATAGAACAGAAAGATTTATCATTGGTAATATATCCATATATAGGCGCACAAAATTTGCTAACCTATCTACTATTAAATATTTAAGGCAAATATTTTTTTTAACTTAAAATACAATAAATTTAAAACAATTATAATATTAAAACAAAAATTCTAAAAAAAAATTCATAAAATTTTAGTTTTTAAATGGTGAATTCTTTCGTAATAAGTTTTCAGTAAATTGAAATAATTTTATACCTCTTAATATAAATTTTTTTAAAAAAATGTGCAATAAATATTTTTAAAAAATTAACATTTTTTTAAACTTATAACTGCAGCCAACAATCAAGCAAAATATGCCTACATATTTCATATTTCATGCAAATATTTTATTTTAATTTTGCAATATATCGTAAAGATGAAGCAAGATGAAAAAACTGTCATGATTGCAGAAAACATGTGAAAAATTTCAGCATTGTTTGAAAACTCAAAAGAAAAAAAGACAAAATAATTTTGATCTCGATTTCTAACTAAAATAATAGCATGCATTTCTATTATTTGTGAGCATAAATATTTTTAAAGCATAAATATTTCAACCTTGCATTTTTATAATAAAACAAATCTCAAGTTTTTACACAGTTAGTGGTGTTGTGTATCCATTTAATTTCACCCAATAATACAGAGTTTCGTTTTGATTCTTTTCCCTGACGTTTCTAAAAATCAAATACAGTTTAACAAACCATTTTAAGATACGTAAAAGCGCATTTTCGATTTTAAAAAAGCATTAAAAGACATAATTTTTAATTAAAAGAATAATTTAATAAAATAATAATTTTTTTTTAAATCTAGTTGAGTAAACTTAATTGAAATGAAAGAAATATTTAGTAATTGGTTGTCATACAATCTAAACAAAATATATTTCAAACTAGACGCCATTTCCATTTAAGAGCTCCTTCTTAATAGAATTCAATTTAAATCGAATGTTAAAATGCCAATGGCAATGTTACAGTTAAATCTCGGTAAAGCGTACATTTGGGGCAGTGATGATGCCCGCTTCAATCCATGGCATATAAATTGAACACCAAATTAAGTTAACATAAATGTTGAGAAATTAAATGCTACAAATAGTTTAAGCTAATTAATGTGATAATTAAACAAATACATAAACAGAAACAGTGAGTTACATTAATATTTACTCAAACTCAATTCATAAAATCCTCTTTGTTAAAGTAAATCTACAGGTGCATATTCCACAAACTATGATGTCATCCCATCTACTTTTGAAATAACTTCAGCGATTAGGGAAACAGATTTAGTTAATTGAAAAGTACCTTTTTTAAGCCTTTTTAGTTTGTCTCAATTACGATGTTCTATGATTACAATTATTTTAAATATCAATGTTCTTAAATTCCATGAAAATATAAAGGATTATACAAAAAAGAAATATTTGAAATGAAAACAATCAGACAAAAAATCAATGCAAGCCTTTTCTGAACTGTTTCCAAGCATGGATTCAGCACCAGTAACAGCAAAACAAAAAAATTGCTCTCTTTACACCAGATTTCAATGAAGAAAATTGTGCCTTTTCAGTTCTTGTTGTTGTCGTAGGCCATTAAAGCACAGGGGAAGCGATTCTTCATGTTTTCCAGTGGCGCCATCAATGGCCAAGAATTCGACTTCTGCCACACCCATACGTCAAACCCGTTTATAGGACCTACCCATTCATCCACTTGTCCATAGATCGTAATTTTTACCTGAATCAGAACAAGATCAATCCCCAACTCAGTACCCCCCAGAGGTCTAAATAGTTATGGCAACATGGAGGTCGTCGTGATCCGGCAAATTTAATGGGCACCAGTCACCATTTACTACACGGGAAGTCTTCGGTTAGCAGGATTCGAACACCCGTTCTTACAAACATGAGTCCAGCGCCCTACTAATGCCTCCTCAATGAAACAATCATATTTGAACTATTGTTGCGAATTCATTTCATAACTTGTAATATTTTCCTGAATGCATATCTAATATCTTCCTGAATGCAGTGGCAATACCGTCATGTATAAATTTTGGCTTCATCGGGGAAAAAATTTCGCAATGAGCAATAGAATCATACCATAATTAATAATGTAACCATAAGGTAACCTATGAATACTCAAACATTATAAAGAAATATTAGATTTGCCATTACATTCATCACACCGCCACACCAAAATTTATCTCGCTCTTTATCCCCATATTTTGTTTACGAAAACACTCATACCCTTGTAAAATTCTAGCTTTAAAAAAATGCCCAAAGGACAAATTGCTTAAAATCGGGAGTATGAGCTTAGAAAATATTTAAATTTAGAATAGCCGTTTAAGATGCAAATTACTATCCATACACCAATAGAGTATCAGGCCATGGGAGAAGTATTAAAAGATTTTTTTCATAGATGACAACCTGAAACATGCAAAACTGTCCGCAAAGGTAAGTAATATCATTGTCCGTTGTTTTAATTTTTAGTGTATTAATATTTCGGAAGCATAATGACATTGAACATAAACTTAGTTAATTTGCTTTTAAATAGTAAGACTTTAGTGGTATTATACAAAATATGCATTATTTGTTATATAAAAACAACAATCTAAATAAAACAATCTGCATAAATTTTATAAATTAGTCAATCTTCCATAGTGGCACATTCCTCATTTGAACAAATAATTCATAGCGACAAAGTCACAGTTCGCTGACATATTACGATCATACATAAAAAAATTAATTAAAAAAAATCGATAAGTGTCATAAAACAATACTTGGATGTGTATAAAATATTTTTTGTATCTTTATCTTATACAAAAAAAAACATATTTCTCTACAATGCACTTAAAGCTGAGAAACATTTTTTTCAATTATTTATTTATTAAATAATATTATTTATTATTAATATTATTAATATTATTTTAAAAAAAATAATATTTACATATTTTCTAACTGAAACATTTAACACAAGTAATACACATAATTATTAAAAATCAAATATTTTTACCTTGCAAACATTTCTCCTTCTTCTAAAGTATCAGGTAATGTTTTTCCTATTGTTTTAGGAAGTAGTAATAACAATAGGCCACTTATAACGGATAAACCACCGGGAAGTGCCATGGGAACTATTGGATGGGTGACATCTCCCTGCAAATAAAATTTTAAATTGTTTCCCTTCGTGTAAATTAACATCCTATAAATTAATTCACATCCTGTAATAATTCGCAATCTCTAAATTAAGTTTTTAAAAGTTACTGAAAAAAATATCTATAAATTTAAAAAATACAAAATATTAAAAGTGTTTTAAATAAATTAATATATAATTACAAGCATTTTACGGAAATTCATTATCGCTGATACTTAAACTACTATAATTACGTGTGGGATAACACATAGTTACAGTAGTTTCAAATAAAATTTTAAATCGTTTCCCTCCGTTCAAAATAACATTTAATAACGTAATTCACATTCTGTAAATTAAAATCCTAAAAGTAACAGAAAAAATATTGATAAAATTTAAAAAAATACAAACTATTAAAAGTGTTTTAAGTAAATTAACTTGCAATTAAAAATATTTTACGGAATTTCATAGTTACTGACATTAAAACTACTTTAATAATGTGTGGGATAACACATAATTACAGTAGTTTCAAATTACATTAGTTCTATTACAGTAGAGTTTTATATAGTAACACAACAATAATATTTACTATATTTAAAAATTTAATTTACCTTCGTTTTTTTTTTTTTTTTTCAATTTTATTTTAAGAAACTTTTTTTTGTGTCCGGAGGATGCAAAATTATCTTATAGCATTTACTCTGCAAAAAATATCGGATCAAATGTCGTTAAAATGTACCGGCACTCATGGTGAACAATTCATTTTTACCGGAACATGTTATGTAACGAAAAATCTAATATTCCATAATTTTTAAATTAATAATTACCAGAAAATCACTAAATTACACCAATTAAATAAATATTGCTGTAAAAATAACGGTATAATATATTACGGTAAAAAAAAAAAAAAAATTTGACGGTAAAATTCATTTTATGTATGATGCACTCAAAATTGCCCGTAGTTTATACCGTCCGGAATTTTTACAGTGTAGTATATCCAGACTATTTTACAGTATAATTTTTGCTCCTCGTTAGAACACCGCTCAGCCTCACGTACATGATCTTAACAACTTGATAAAAATCAGTGATAAAGGAATATATTTATGTTTTCTATGCAAACAATAACTTTTTATTATCGTGGCTAAAAATGCTCATCTTGACATAGTAAATTAACGAAACATTTCTAAATCAGGCCTCAACCATGTCGTCTAACCACAATAAAATTTCCTGTACTGCAGAACTAGAACTAGTTTACGGTCATTAGAAATAATGAAAGCTAGAAAAAAATAGATGGCTGGGATTGTTATTATTAACTTTTGGTAGTGTCTGATAAGTTCCTTTTCAGATCGTTAATATCCTTAATCACGTGTTTTTGCTAAGTTCGTAAAAGTAGACATTACTAAAAGTTCCGAATTTCAAAATAAAGGTAAAACTTCAATATTATGCACAATTTTGTAATTCTTCGGACTGTTGGGCTAATAATAATATTTTTAAAACCTTAAACATTTTAGAAGGAAAAACTTTCTGTGTGAAATTTAATTTTTTTTCTACTGCTTTCTGCATTTGTCCTCAATATCACCGCATTGAAAAATCATGGTTTTGAGATAACTGTATTTGAACGCCTAACTATATGCTTTGAAGATATATAAATAATAATATTGTAAAACTCAACTACATTTTTGTTGTTACTTCATTTTTCAAAAATAGAACAAAAAATCATTTTAAAAAGTTTATTCGTAAAATCCTCTTTACGTTTTTATTGAACTTTGAAATCATTATTTTGAACTTTTTATTATTTGATTATTTAGATTATTTGATTTATTTGATTATTTTGAACTTTTAAAGTATCTATAGAGATAAGATAAAATAGCAGAACTTACTAATTGTCTAATAAAGGGAGCTAAAAGAGCTCCGATCCTTGCAAACATTGAACTTGACCCAACAGCCACATTTCTCACCACAGTTGGAAAAATTTCTGCAGTGTATATATAAATAATATCAAAGGATGCTGAATTAAAGAATTTTCCTGTCATTGTAAATGCGATTGTCAACCACACCATATCTGGAATGAAAATCATAAAAGCAATATATTTTTGAAAACACCATACAAAAGCATAGAATTGATAAAAGTCTATGTAAAAAAAACGAAGCCACATTAAATATCATGCTAAAAACTCTTCTAGTCATATAGCTACAGTCTTAACTAAATGTCAGAATTTAACATTTTGAAGTTATACTAAAGAATAAGAGTTGCAGTAGTTAGATCAAATTGTATAAGACTTAACATATGTGCTTAAAATTTAAGTATTTTAGCTGATTCCTAATGAAATTAAGTTTTTTTCATTTTTATTTAGGCTTAAATTCGATATAGAATAATAATCCATTAAAAGTTTTTTCTATTTTAACTATTTTATAGAAAAGTATTCATCATCAAAAAGGACATGCTTATAGTAAATTAATTTCTTTTCTCCTATTCATATTCGTACAAATTCCATACATTGAATCTTTCAATTTTTAAATAAACTTTCTGTTAGAAATTTTATAGCAACTCTTAATCTAACCACATAGTAAAAATTTCTAACCAAATTTCTTTCCCATTTGATATTTCAATGTTAGAAAATATGTAGATACTAAAAGCCATCTGTATTCACGAGAAAAACTTTAAGAACAGGATAGACTGAAATTTGTGGTTTACATTAATGAGCAACATGAAAGTGAAACACGTTCTAGAACACATCAACACCTCCAAAAAAGGAGAAGGTTTAGCACAAATCAATTTAGTAGTCCGACTTAACGAACATTAATTGCGCAGTGGATGAAAAGTAAAAAAAATATCACATACTAATCTGCAGTGTAGAAGTTAAATAAGAAAGAGATCATAACGTTCAGACTATTAAAAGATTTCTTGCTTAGGATAACTCGTGTGAAGATCTTCTCTCTTTTAGGAGCAATTGGTTAAGTCTCATTTAAAAGCGAAATTCTAAGAGCGCCGCTAAATGCAGATACTTAAAGTATCAATCATGGATCATATTCATTCGAAGCTAAGTAAGAAGCTGAACACAACCACGATGTTTACAACTTATTTGTCATTATCGTATTTTTCATGCGTACCTAGCCAATATATCTTGAGTCACGTAGAAGATCATTCTCAAAAAATAAAAGTCAATATTTATTTTATTTTTTTTAATTTAACATTTTTTTCTGTTAAACAAGTAGCAAAATCGGGAAACGTAGACCTAGTCTATAAATTTTATTGCATTTCAGGTTGCATTTAAAAAAATCGTGACAATCGTTGGATATTGTTGCGGTACGCATAAGCAAATTGCGGAATAACTGAAGTTTGAACAACGTTTATCTTTGTTTATAAGAATAAGATACGCTTTGTTTTTTGGAATACTGTACGTTACGTTATCTTAGAATAAAATACTGTTTTCATAGATATTTCTTATTATTATTAGTTGATAATCTGCAATATGGTGCCATTCGTACTTGTATTCTTCGTGTCGAAGGAAAACATATTACCCGTCCAATCCAACTGGTCATACCTTTGGAGGTTGACCAGGGTGGGGAGGATGTTGCGGTACGCATAAGCAAATTGCGGAATAACTGAAGTTTGAACAACGTTTATCTTTGTTTATAAGAATAAGATACGCTTTGTTTTTTGGAATACTGTACGTTACGTTATCTTAGAATAAAATACTGTTTTCATAGATATTTCTTATTATTATTAGTTGATAATCTGCAATAGATATGATAATAGCACACAATAATAGGACATAATAATATTATAACAGGACACAGAGAATAGGAAGTCTGCTAAAATTCATACTTAAATATTTTTCCCCATCAGTTTCTATGCACTTATTTAAATACTTTAAAAGTGAAACCAAATAGGCTAAAACTATTTTTTTTGACAATTTTTTTTTTTGTAATTGTTTTTCCCAAAAAAGTTTTTAAAACTATGGCTATAAGATATTTCAACATTACCTATAAGGTCCTCTTTATATGTGACTAATGAATTTATTTGAAATTTTCAGAATAAAAATAATTTTCTTGCAACTAAATATTTTAAAAATATATTATTATAAATTTCCCGACGTAATATCGTCAATGAAATAAATAAAATAAAAATAAAACGAAACAAAAAATAAAACAAATAAAATCTACATGAAAAATTTATTCGTAATATTATATTTACCAGGTGGAATTAAGATTACAGCAAGAAGGCATAGTCCAGCACTAACATTTGCAATAATGAGGCCCATTCTGTGACCAATGTACCTGCACATTATCATAAAAATAAGTCCAGCGGGCAGTTCCACCGCTCCACATATGAAAAAAGTCCAGTAAGGGTCACCTCCTAGATCATTAGTGTTCCATGACAAAGCGTAATATATGTACGAAATGATAAACCTGAAACATAAACAACATATTTTTAAAAGAACGAATATAGATTTCGAATCTAATACTGAAATTATTGTAACTAATAAATAGCTATAAACAGTATTCTAATTTTAATAATGTTAAACTTTTCCCTACGGCGAATGATAGCAACTGCTATTCTGGATCATAAGTTGTACCAGCCGTAAGAAAAGGGTTAACTAATTTTGACTGTTGTTTTGTCATCTGTAACTGATATTACATATATCTAAGGTTTTCTTAATTTGAAATATTTCCCAAATACACCTATTAAAGCCGAAAGCGATGGTAGACTGAACCAATCACAATCTAAAACACATTTTAATGTTATATGATGACGACAGTGAGATAAAAATGCTTTAGATCTGCTTTAGTCATAGCCACCGGTGTGATATTTGATTTCAAAATCTGGTGACCTGAGAAAAATGTGTCATTTAAATACTCTTACGGAAAAGCAAAAAAGGAAAAACAGTTTCAGGTTTCACATAATGTACTTATAAAAGCACTACATCTGAGAAAGTTGAGGTATCTTCTTTCATTGGTTGTTTAATGAAATTGATTTTTTGATTGAAATTTTACATATGAAAGCACTACACCTAGGGAAGTTGAAGTATCTCCTTACATTGGTTGTTTAATGAAATAGATGTTTTGATTGAAATTTTACTTATAAAAGCACTACACCTGGGGAAATTGAGGTATCTCCTTTTATTTGTTGTTTAATGAAATTGATTTTTTGATTGAAATTTTACTTATAAAAGCACTACACCTGGTGAAATTGAGGTATCTCCTTTTATTGGTTGTTTAATGAAATAGATGTTTTGATTGAAATTTTACTTATAAAAGCACTACACCTGGGGAAATTGAGGTATCTCCTTTTATTGGTTGTTTAATGAAATTGATTTTTTGATTGAAATTTTACATATAAAAGCATTACATCTGGGGAAGTTGAAGTATCTCCTTACATTGGTTGTTTAATGAAATAGATTTTTTGATTGAAATTTTACTTATAAAAGCACTACACCCGGGGAAGTTTAGGTATCTCCTTTCATTGGTTGTTTAATGAAATTGATATTTACTCTGTACAAAAAAGTACCCTAAAAGTAATACCATAATCAGTTAAGTAAGCATATTTTTGGAAAGGTTGCTATAAACCACAAGAAAATTGGAGGCATCAAAAAAATTTTTGTAATAAAAGCTAAATGAGTGTTTGATGTTCTATGAAGAAATTTGTAAGTCGCGAGGCACAGATAGTTGTAATCCGAAAGATTTCTGAATCTACACAAATATCCATGAATATGTGAACTAAATAAAGCTTTTATTTTATTAAGCTTTTATTAAATGACAAATTATCAATATTTTCTCGTGATGTACGTACAAAATAATGTATAGCATTTCTTTGAAGGTTTTATGCGAAAACAGGTCATCTCCAAGTTTTAATTATTTTTTTTAAATTGGTAATTTAAATCGGTAATTTTGTAAAATTGGGTGATGTTATGAACACATTTGCAGCAGAATAGTTTGTAACCATCCATACTATAATATCGAAAAATAAAAATAAAAAGATTTATATATCTAGCTAATACTTAACTACTCAGTTTTTGGTCTCTCTTGTGAATTGATTCAATTATGCGTAGGAATTATTTTAACAATGCAATACTTAGTACTTGTTAAGGCATATATATGTTACGGCCAATGCCCGAAGTCGGCCAATTCACTTTCTGGCCGGCCAGGTCACGAATTAGCCAAGAACGCTGTAAATTAGCTGGCCAAAGTCCGAAATTTTTCTTGATTTCGGGAATTGACCGGCCAGATCGCGAATTGGCATGGGAAGATCAGCCAAAATCGGAAGAAAAAATCATTATACCGGGCAAATGTATACCGGGCAGTGGCACTTGACCTTAAAAAAACATCAGTGAAGTATATACCGGGCAAATGTATACCAGGCAGTGGCACTTAACTCGACTTAGTATGACTAGACTTTTGGTGTATGTATGACTAGTATGACTAGACAATTAAATAGACAATTTAATAATGATTATTAAATTAATGATTATTTCATAAACAATTTAAAATTATATTTTTAAATTAGAAGATTTATAAGAATTTTTTACATAATTATAGATGGCCGCCAAAGTAAAATATTCACTGATCGTTTCAATTATTTCGGACTTTGGCCAGCCATCCTCGGCCACTTCACGATCTGGCCGGCCAATTCCCGAAATCAAGAAAATTTCGGACTTTGGCCAAGAGGTCCGGCCAATTCGCGATCTGGCCGGAAAGATCGCGAATTGACCGATCTTCGGGCTTTAGCCGTAACATATATACACCATTGATATGCACTTGGAAAAAATTTAAAAGTGATAGTGATATTAATATATATATATATATATATATATATATATATATCACTATTTTTCTTCATACTAGAAATTTTACTCTTCTCTAAAAATGTATATATATATATATATATATACTAGGGGGCTAAGCCCCCTGTTCGCTACCGCTCACCAACCCCGATGAGTGCTTCGCAATAATTGTCTTTTCTTGGCAGAAAACAGTTTTTTTACATAAGTTAAAATAATTCACTTAACATATATGTACTAAAAGGAATTCTGTTTGCTTACTCTTGTGCCTCTACTTTCCACGTCCAAATATTACAATATTACTAGTATTATAAACATTTGGATCTCTAGGTGAACGGAAGTGATTTTTCGAAGTAATCATTTTTTAAAATAACATTTATATTATAACATTATATTGTTCAAACAAATTTGATGAGTTCACAACCATAATTTAATATCCTCGCTAATAATAGCAGTACTGGAAAATAAGTTTAAATTAGGGATACAAAAATTTCTAAAGAAAAACAATATCTTTAAGACTATTGTTAATTTTATGCTGATGACAACCAAAACAATATGGAAATGAATGAGGGTAAACTGGATCCTACCACGTGATTTTCCGGCCAATAAAAATGCGCGACAACAATGGAAAACTGCGACACCATCAATTGATTTTTATATATAGTAAGATATATATGTGTGTGTGTATGTGTGTATGGATCCGAAGGCTATGCCTTAGTACGAACATGAATGACGTCTAAAAAAATTTCCGTAATTGAGTTTTAAAGTTCTTCCCTGAAACGTATTATTTTTGTCACATGCTATTGAATATTCTACTATGTTTTATATACTTTTTAGGCTATTAAAGTGTCTTCAAATATGCATGGTCGAATTAATTTTAACTCAACTTTGTGAAGCATCTATTTTTATGAAACATGGTTTGTTCCTAAAATGCGATACCACACGTTGCCTAACATGCTCTACAATTTTATATTTTTAAAAATGAATGTCATACCAACAAAAATAGATGTTAAGAGTAGTTTTTCTCAATGCAGGTGTTTTCACTAAATCAAATACTGTTTCGTCTCTTTTTTCTTCCATTTTCATCTAATTAAATAAATAAATAAAATTATATCCATTAGAAATTAACATCCATTTGTAAGCAACCTAATAAAAGAAGGTAGAAAGGAATATATATATATATATAGATAGATAGATAGATAGATACATATACATAGATAGATATACATGTCTTCATTTGTAGGATTTAAAGAGAAATATGACATATTGAAAGTTGGATTTTTCGCAAATTTGTCAATTTTAAAAATCTTAATAAGTTTAGTAGAAAATGTAATGGTATTGAATAAATTAAATTTGTACCTGACATCCAAATAAGAGCTCTAAATATCAGCTAATTGCTAAGAACCCTCGTGTTAGAAATTATTTTTATAATAATATTTATACATAAAAGCTACTATTCATGCAACTTTTATCACCTACTAAAAGGAAGTTTATTACAAGCATCAGAGTTTATCACTAGCATAGAATTTTTTTAAGCACCCAGGTTATGACGATTTTTGAGCTACCTTAATTGTACTCCAAGAATTGGAAACAGTCGTTAGTGGTCATAAATATTTTTCCTGCAAGTAAACTAAGTCATCGTTTTGTTCCATCTGCGTTAAGGATGTTACAATATAAGTAATGATTATTTTAAAGCTCCCGTGCAGACTTCTGAGCTTAACAACTATTGATATGCCGCGTAATTCTTAAACTTATTTACGCATAAAATTTATGTTATCATATCTTTCAATTCTAATAGTGTTTTTAAACAGTACACTTTAAAAAATTCCGTTTAAATTAACGCATTACTTTGGGTTCATCATCAGTAAAATCCTTTTACCATAGAACCCATTGTTATCGTGAAATTTTATATAGTAATTTTTACAGTAATATTTATTTCATTATGATGATTCAGTGATTTTACGGTAATTATTACAGTAAAAATACAGTATATCAGATTTTTTGTTCCGTAACTTCTTGTGGTAAAATTGATTTTCGTTAAAAGATACCGGCACTCTGAGTGCCGGTATCTTTTACCGTAATTTGATCCGGAATTTTTCCCAATGAATAGGTTGCAAATAGTGTATTCTAATTTTACTTAAAAATTAGTTGCATTACTTTTCCTATTTTACTTCTCAAAATAGGTTTTCAAGGAAATTACCTTTTGTTGGTGTCTTACAAAAGTTTGAATTGAAACTTTGGCATGATTCATATCTTTTCCATTTTTCTTAGCAGCGATTAATAATATTTTTTCCAGTTCCAAAAATTTTCCATGCGTTAAAAGCCAACGAGGTGTTTCCGGAAGTACCCTAGTTTAGTAAGAAACAAATAAAAATGCATGAAAAGTCATGTATATAAATATTTTTTTTTTTTTTGAATTTATGTAAAGATAAAATAAATTAAATTATTTTCATGATGAACGAATTAACTAAATATTCTCACAGTCCCCTTTCGTAAGAATTAAAATTCTAAACATTTTTTTTTTTTTTTTAGTTTGCATAAAAAAGATTAGTTTTCTAAAAAGGTATAGTATATTAAAGAATATTTACAATTTTTCAAAGTATATTTAAAATTTCATTATTTGCTGTAATAACGTCTTAAATGGTTTTTATAATTAAAGTAATTGAAAATTTTCTGTTTAGTGAATTTAAAGTAAAAGAAATTAAATTGATCATGATTGCATTTTGTTCTGATTAATAAAGTCCAGCTTAAAACTATCTGAGGATAACTTCAGAACTTACGTTACCTCTCATTTGAACTCCGGTCTTTGGAACTCAAGCACGCTGCTTTAACTAGTCAATTGTACAAACAAGAACTAAATTAATGCCAGCAACTAGTACAAGTAAAACACTAAAACAATGCTTTTAAAATTTGTTATAAATATTTTTCTTTTCATTCGCGTCATCAATTATCAAATCTGTCAAAGATTAGACTTTTAACGAACTTAAAGCTTACTTAATGCTTAAAGATTTTGAAATATAATTCCCAGATCCCATCGAAAGAGCCCTTAAATCATGTATTGAACTTTTCAAAGAATTTGTTATTAATTTAATATTGATTTTTTTTTTAAATTTTCATAATAAACCTACTGGATTCTAACAAAACATTTAACTTATTAAGAAAATTAATTTCCTTTTTTCTTTAACTTCTCCGACCTTCAATTTTAAGATTGCATCTCAAAGTTTTAACATATTCTACAAAAATTACTTTTAAAATTTCATGCAAATATTTAAAAAAAAGAAAATAACAATTCAGGTATTCAGTTTACCAGAAAACAGACAAGAGGCAAAGCCAGGGCATGGTTAGAGTGAACTGAAGCCAGAACCAGCTGGGAACCATCCATGCTATCAGGGGCATCAACATATAGGCAAACACCCAGCCTAACTTGAATGTGAAAAGATAGATGGATCGATATTCAGCGCTCACTATTTCTGAAACTAAGAAATAATGCTAGTTTATATCAGTGTTTGAATTGTTAAAATACGAAGTCATTATTATTATAAATACATGCACATGCCTTAAAAAACATAATGCGTAAACTGAAGCAAATATTTCTTGTAGTGCTTTTTTCTTAATTAAAAGGTTGACTAAAAGGATTACGACTAATACCCATTATATCCCATCCACAATAATAGAATTAAAAAAATATTTTTTGCTGTAAGCAATATATTAAGATTTAGCCTATACATTTTAATATTTATATTAGGGTGCAAATGAACTGTTTTATAGATTTTGTAACAGATTGCTCTAGATAGACCGAGGCAATTTTCCATAAAAAAAAATCAATTATTTTAACACTTTTCGTATTATTTCGTATTTTGTATTATTCTAAAAATAAAAATAGAGTAAAAATAAAAGTGAAATTGAAGTAGAAGTAGTAGTACAGCTCTGCAGTTCATTTTCTAACACATGATTTTTTTTCTAAAGAAAAACACAAATAAATGAACCGAAAAATTTTCTTAATTACGTTAAACATTCAACTAACTGAAGATTTTAAAAGCATAATTTTCAATAGTATTTTCAATACAAAATTAGGAAAAGCAATATTTTAAACATATATAAGTATATTTAAGCGCATCTATTTATTTTCTTTAAAAAAATCAATTGTTATTGTACTTTAATTTATTTCCATGCATAATCGATTAACTTTTGAAAAGAAGTGCCTTAAAATTTAAATATATTATTTCGACTCTGTAAAAAGTAATGTAAAATTTATATTTATTAATGTAAAATTTATAGTTATAAAATTTATATAAACCGGTAGCTGGATTGTCAGTATAAAACCATAGTATTTATAAAATAAATTCGTGACTTGGACAGTTTTATACCATACACGAACACGTTTTTCTTCAGTAAACTGTTAGAATAAAATCGTAGGAACAATTATTTTTTTAATATACAAAATCAGCTGTACTTTTCAACATACAAAATCAATTTTTTATGATCGTCGTTGAACAGCCGACCCAATTTTTGGATTTACGACTACTAATGTTCAACTCCGTAGCCTTGTAATTTTAATCCTAATCTGAAAGTCAAGGAGACTTCTGGATCAAAAATAGAGAGAAATTTGCCTTCGTGAAGGGCTTTCTGATGGAACAAACCCGCATTTGCGTAACATGGAGTGGGAGGCGACGAGAACCTCCCACGGTTAGCCTGACGGCAAGGGGATTCTGACGCATGATTATTTTACCACTGAGGTATCCTCACACAATTCACATCACATCAGCACTGTAGTCGGTGCAAGCCGGATGCGGAATTTGTATCAACCAGCCATCGCCGGAATCGAACCCCGGTTCACCTCATTGGAAGGCGAACGCTCAATCTCCTGAGCCATCGTGGCTCAAAATCAACTTTTCTCAATAAAAGTAATAAAATAAGCTTGTAGTCACAACGGATTTTTATGAAACTTACATTAAATAATTTCATTAGTTCTACCAGTCGCACAGACAGATTTAGCTGTATGGAGTTGTTTTCATTTAAAACTTTTTCACCTTAACTTTTGCACCATTCTACATTTTATAAGTATTTTTAAGATAAAACTTAGAACTAGAACAAATAAGGACTTTCATGAGAAATCATTTGAAATTTACACGGAGAAAAAAATTCTGGTACATATTTTTCTGTTCTGTGTGTTAAAGACATTTCTGGTAAAAAAAAACAAACATGATTGTTTAATGATAAAGTTATCGAATTTAGCCACATTTACCAAATGTTTTCGCTTCTTATAAGACCATATTATTAATTTTGCCAACATCATCACCAAAACAGTTCTGAAGTAAGCGAAGATAGCTCCTTTTTAATACTAATATTTATTGAACATATTTACATTATATACAAGTTAGGTTGAATTACCAGAAACATCACCACAGCAGGTGATGGGAGAGATAATGGGCAGGCTGCCATATGCGTGCTGGTATTTATACAATTCTAAGAGTATGATGACGTCAGAAATCTTAATTCAGTTCACTTCCAAAATAAGTAAAAATACAATTGATTAAAGACAAACAGATAATAAAATGAAATGCACTTGATTTTACGATGAGCGGCGAACACATCACCACAGTTCCATAAAAACTTCGGAGCTTTTTGTTGTTCCCATATTGCCAGAAAAGCATTAACTTCTACCATAGCCTGGCAGTTTTGGCCATAAATTTTTCTTAGTGTATGCATTTGTTCATACATTTATACATACTATTACTTAAAAGACATTCTTCAAACCATAATTCGTTCCCTCTCTTAAGGGATTTTTCTGCTAAAGAAATATTTAACATTACGAAAAACTCTACAATTATAAACACACACCAGGCCAATATAAAATAAACTTTAAATAATAGTAAGAAATAGAAGATGCACCAATACAGCCAGACGAGCACGATATAAGCCTGACATAAGGAAGAGAGAAGCTGCACCTAAACATGCCCTTTCCCCTCGTGACGAGAGAAAATACCGCTTGTGGTGACTAGACAGTCTTAAGAAAAATTTTCCTTTTTCAATATGAATGGTAACAAAGCCGAACATTACAAAAACTTTAGTCTTTTTCATTCAGAAATGTGGCATTCGAATTTTGAGTATTTCGCTGGTTCGCCCGCTCCAGAGTGGCCAGTCTCTTGTTCTTTCTAAGTAATGTGTAGTTGAGATTTTTGTAATAAATACGCTTAGAGTAATCTGAGAACATCACAAGTGAAAAGATGCAACAAAAAATCCAAATATTTGTACAATAAGTCTGGATGGTTCTGAAAGTTGAAATTTTTACAAAAAAGTGTAACGTCACATTAATTATACAACATTGTTGGCAATTTTCGGTCTGCAAGTGAAAAGTCACCAAAAAATATCGATCTCCGCAAACTTTTTATTTATTTATTTTTAATCTTTTTTATATTTTTTAAACAAATAAAAAAATTAATGAAAATTAACAAAATAGTTGCATTTTCTTTCTCTCGGGTAACAGAAAAGTACCTATTTTTCAGAGTTGAAATATTTAGCGTTTTACTGTTATTTTTGAACACAAATATAAAACTACTTTTTAAGGGGTGGTCCACTACACATCCCTATCAACTGTACTCTAAACGACATTATTCTTATTACATTTTTTAAATTACAGTTATAGCTTGAGAGAAAAACTTGTTTGGATAAAGGTATATTTGTTAAGAAAACGTAGGAACATTGTTTTATTTCATAACCAAACTAGTAGTTGAGCATTAGATGATTAATAATTCCTAGTTTAGCCTTTCAAACCATACTGCTTACAAATGACATGGTAAAGTCAAATCATTAGATTAAAAGTTATTTAGTCTGTCTCCCATGTCCCCATACATTATATGTTATTATCATCAATCGTTACATTGAATGCACTAAAGAGAAACATACTGTGCTTTATCAATATTTTAGCATTCTTTTACTTTTTTTTCTCTTTTGTTATCATTCAGAAACCATTATTAAATACAAATATAAGTAATAAACATTGTTTTAATATTGTTATTTTTTCACCGATATGCAATTTGACATGTCCCATGTTCTTATAGATAATATGTTATTATCACTTAAAAATTACATGTGATGCCCTAATGAGTAACAGATTGTGCTTCATTAATATTTTAACATTCTGTTGCCTTTCACCCTTTTAGTAGTATGGAATGTTACGAACTTCATTATTAATTGGAAAGCATTATCAGACGCAAATATAAATAAAAAATACTGTTTAAAAATTAATAATTTTTCACCAATATGCAGTTTTCTACAGTTATAAACAATATGTTAAAAATTTAGGTCGGAAACTAAATAACGGACGCAAAATGTTGTTAAAATATAAATTTTTTAATTCCAGCTGTTTATGTTATATAAATATGTGTTTGCATTCAATTATGAAAACAAAACAATTGTACAATCGCCTAAATATTGAGTAATTCACATCAACATCGGAAACGTTTTAATTATTATGAAACTGGATTAAATTCTTTACCCTTCAGTATTATTTCTAAATCAATTATTGCATAGATTATTTTATTTTCCTTTAATGAGCATTGATCATGCTCGTAATTCTGTCTAACAGACAAGATAGGCTATTTCTTCTGCGATTTGTTCAAATGCACATTTTTATGACTTGAAAAATAACGCTTTGCCTTAAATTATAATAACCTTATATCTGCGAGGAGATAAAATTAATTTAAAGCATTGTCAGCATTCCTTTATTAAATTTAGTTTCAGGAAAAAGCGATCGAAATCTCTATTCAAATTGAAACTGAAATTTAATTCTTATAATCTCAGTGTCAAAAATATGCATGTGCCAAGGTTAAATTAATCTAAAAGAAAGAACAAATACATCTAAACTATGACGTCACCAATATTGAGATACATTAGAGCAACGTAATGGAGGACTGTTACTGATATATAATTGTAATTAAACATGAACATGAATTATTTTAATTTCATGTTTATTTGCTGACAAAATCATAGATACCGGTGTTTACTGATCAAAATTCATTGCATCGTATTTTCTTTTCTATTGTAATTCTCTCGATGTAAATTTTATCTTTCCTGTTGCCCGAAAATTCTATGAAATTCTAATTAATTAGGTAATGCCATAAATTTAAACCTGAATCGTTTTATAATCATATAATTTTATTTTCTAATGTTTATTTGCTAACGAAGATAAGGAAGCGGTGTTTTCAGATCAAAATCCATCATATCGCATTTTCTTTTTTCCTGCAGTCATCTCGATGTAAAATGGATATTTTTCCGTTGTCCGAAAATTCTATGAAACCTTAGTTAATTATAGCTAATTCCAAAAGTATAAGGTAAAATACCTCATGCAAATTTTCATGCAATTTCATTTCTCAAAGATAATGAGGCTAAATTACGTTATATTTTTAGAATAATAATATTTCCAGATTATCACTATTACCTCTATAAAACTGCTGTTACCAAAATTTTATTTTATTTTAAAATCTTGAATACTTGAGTATTATATTTCTTGTTTATCATAAAGTTTATCGACTTATTATAAATATACGATGCAAATTATATTCAAAATACTTACGCACTACGTATGATATGGTGAATGTAGACGTAATCCCCATAGAAAGAAAGAAGCGCAAAACAATAAACATCATGAAATTTTTCGCCAAGAGAGTCAAAAGAGCAGAAACCAAGAACATGGAAATACAACTGATCATGGTTATCCGACGTCCAAACCTAAAAAATGATTATCAATCATAAACATTTTTAAAAAATTACATTTTTGGAAATAAATTCAAGTATGTAAAAATTAAAAAGAAGTATTCATTCATAAAACAAAACTGAAAAATTAATACTTTGAAAAATAATCCTGAATATATTCAACACTGTTAGAAATTTTTCGAAAAAAAACCCCTTAAATAACAATTTATTATAAATGGTTAAAACCATAAAAGTAAGAAATGTTCTTTACCATAAACTTTTCGTTTAAATGGATGGACAGACTGCTGTAGGTTATTTTACTACAATTTTAGAATGAAAATTCTAACAGTGAAGCATAAATATTTAGGAAAAAATATTTTTAAGTAAATATTCCCTTAAATGAAAAGCGTAGCTCTTAAATGAAAATGAAAACAAAACTTTGTTCCTTTTCAGAGGTTTGTGGTTTATATATTTAGAAAATATTTCGGTTGTTTTATTTTGTTTACAGAGTTAATCTTATATTAACTAGTACAAACCAATTTTGCTTAGATATTAATATTACCAAAAATATTACTTCTTTTTCTAATTCTGAGGTCATTAAATAAAATTAAGATTAAATACTATTTCATTACGAAAGTTATTAAAGTTAAATGTATCCTCAAAAATATTCTAAGTTAAAATAAAATGTATCCTTAAAATGTATCCTTAAAACTTATCATGAAGGAGTCCAAGCTTGGACCGCTCTCTTGTCCAAGTTATTTAGACCATTCTTTCCAAATTGCGGCCATATTTCGAGGGTCAGTTGAATGTTATTCAGAGATATTATGTTTTGTATCTGATTTCATAACTTAAAATATCTTCTACATCTAATGAGAATATTTGAGGTCACCTCTTTGAACTATTAAGTTTCATTCCTATTAAGGGAAGATCCGATCATCAAATTTTAAGTTATTTAGGGTGACCCATTTTTTGAGCACAGTAGTTATACAAATATTACTCCAAATAACTTTAATATAATTACAATTAAAAATTAGTGAAAATTTATGAAGAACTTAATTTTAGGTATGAATTGTTAAAAGTAATAAAAGTGCATGGTTTGTATAACTCATTAGTTCTGGTAAAGTTAAAAATAAACAGATCTTCAATTTTGGCAGAATCGAAAGTTTTTCAGCATTGAAAGTTTTTCAGCATTACTCTAAAAACAACGCACCCTATAATGTTAAAATTGAATCAACAACATAATAAGTAAAAATGTGAGGAATCTCATATAGAACATTTTTATTTT
Source organism: Parasteatoda lunata (assembly GCA_949128135.1). Lineage (NCBI taxonomy): Eukaryota > Metazoa > Arthropoda > Arachnida > Araneae > Theridiidae > Parasteatoda > Parasteatoda lunata. The sequence continues at coordinate 85,273,784 of OX421974.1, read as the reverse complement.
AGATGTGCAAGTTTGAATTACATTGGATATAGATCCATTAAAAATACACCTCTTTCAAATAAATTATTTGATAATGATTTAACGCCTTTATTGATCAAAAATGTATAATGATAATGATTTTGTAAAAACAACATAGAATAAAATAATAGATTAATCACAACAAAATATTTTTATAAATACTTTATTTAAATTCTTAGCTATTACTCCTTAGTTTTACAAAATTATACATTTGGCTCATTTATATAGTGTATTTATGTCTATGTAAATAAATAAGTTATTTTTCCATTTGCTACTAGAAGTACGAAAAAGTTATTTCGATGTAACAAATTGCACTTAATTTTCGAATCATTAATAAAAAAATTCTTTTCCTCTAAGAACATTTATTTATGTGCTACAAATAACAAGTAAAAACAAAGAATAAATTACAATTCGTAAATCATAATCATTCGAAATCCTGTGAATCAGTACCAACATCAATAATAATAAGTCACAGTTATACGAATCGATAAATCATGAGAATAAATCATGCCTTTTAAAATAAAATATGAATTAATTAACTAACTTACCGATCTGACAGCTGACCACATGTCGTTGCCGCAATTAAGAATGCAACCATGTAAACAGTCTTGGAAACGGAAATTAACCATTCTCGGTTGCATACCAAATCCCACTAAAAATATCAAAACCATATGTCAGGCACTAACATTTGTCATTATTTTACGAACTCAATAATTAAATTGTGTTACATTAAATCCTTGATATATCACACAGAATAAACTAATCAAAGCGGAAATGCGATATTTCAAGGACAAGTAAAGTTAGTCCCACAATCCTACAACCGGAGTAAGCCGGTTCTTGAACTGGTTCACTCCGGTTTCATTTGATTCAAGCAATATGGTCCCAGTTAATTTAACTGAATAAATTCCAATCTGCATCTAATTCACGATAATATACAAAACAAATTGCTTGTGATGTGCGCCATTTTAAATTAAAATCAGGTTTTGAAGAATAATAATATTAAATCAATGAATAGAATAATATTAAATCAATGATATATTTAATTCAAGCATATTCAAATCGAGATCAGGATTTGAAGTGCAATGCAAAGTTAATTATGTACTTTTGTAAAAATATTTATGCTAATTTGAATGCAGCATTGATAAAATTAATAATGCACTTATTTGGTAGATATTTTATTCATATAAATAACGCATGATACATTTATATTTAACATCTTGTTTACAAAGAATCACTCAACTCATAAAAAAAGAAATTCTTTAAAAATGTTATAAATTAACAGCATATAATCAAGAATTTTAGTTAAAAAATTACTAAATCGGCTGAAAACCTCAACGAAATTTAAAAATTTCTTCGTCACTCAAATTTGTTGATTTTTTTAAGAGCAAAATATTTATTATTAATTATTTAAAATTATTATTTTTTATTTATTATCTTAAACAAAATTTAAATAAGAACTTAGCACTAAAAAAATATTCAAGTGGAAGAATGCTAAATAAAAAATAAAAAAACATTTATTTCCATTTGTTTTTAATATAAATTCTTTATCATTCAAATTTTATTCATTAGTATTGAAGTTATTTTAATTACTTTTATTAATTCAAAAGTAAAATTTAAACTTTTTTACCGTAATTTTTAATTTCTTTTCAAGATCCCACTATTTAACTCACACTGTAAATGAAAATGTATTTTTTTACTTCATGATTTTTTTACTTCATGATTATCTAGGTATGAAATTGTCCAATGAAATGTTTCAACTTTGTAAATTCAAATATTTTTGTTTCAACAGAAAAATAGCTTTTAACTTATTAAAATAAAATCAAAATCAAAATATTTTTATACATAAGTATAGCTTACAGATTTTACATAAAACTTTTATTTTATATTTAAGAACACACAAATTATGATTACAAATAGTAACATTCACTTAAAAAGGAATCAATAAATGTTTAAAAAATATTAATGCTTCGCAAAATGACACTTCGGTCAACCATCAAAGGTATGTCCTATCTAAAACTAATTGCAATTAAGCATAATTCCCTGAAACAAATAAATGCGCAGTGAAGTTTCAATTTAAAAAGGCTTTCATACTTCCTACGTTAAACATACTTCAAAATTTAAATTTGAAGGAAAAAAATAAACAATAGTTTTTCTCACTTACACCCAGTCAAACACCTTGCCCTCTTTCTAAATCTCCGTCTTTTAAAAGCCGTTGTAAGAATGTCAAGTACTTTTGCTCGAGGTCAGATGATGGGGTTGTTGCTCTCTTCTGACTTACTCATCGCAACATCCGAAAGATCTTCAGCTGTGGCAAATATAATGTGAACTCTACGTAAGTTCACCTGCTCTCTGGATGAACTCCAAGATTAAACACCCGACCGCAATGCCACAGCCGAAAGACTGAATTGTACAGCGATAGGAAAATTTAAGTTTAACACTTTCAAAAAATACGAAGAAAAAAAAATTGCTTACATCATCTACCATGGTGGACTTGTAAAAAGTATCATCATATTCCCAGGTATCACAAGTTTCTATTTCACTATCAATGGTTGATGGAACATGCAATGAACCATTAACTACGAGATGCTTGTATACAGTGCATCGACTTTTCCGCACTAGTCCAACTCGGTTCATAACTATGGGTACGGCTTGATTCTTCCATTCAAAGACAGACACATTTGCATCAATTACCTTGAGAAAAGGTAACATAATGTCTTAAATAAAGTAAACTAATATCAATATATAACTATTACAATTAATGGAATTTGAGAATAATATGGTATGTTTTAAAAGAATCTTTTACGAAAGTGTAAACAAATGTCTGAAAGTAAACAAAAAAATTTAAATTAACAATTAAACATTGAATAGAACTTAAGAATGCTATATGTATTAAAAATATCTTTTTAAAAATTTTAATAAATAAAAATCTGGACAAAAGGTTGAATATGTAAATAATATCGCAATGAATGAAATTTATGAACGATTTTATATGATTTTAAAGATCTTTAACGGAACTTCAATTAAAAAAATGTTTCTTTGCAGCAAGCAGAAAGTTACAGTAAACTATGATATTAAGCAGAAATGAATTTAAGCAAAAATCAGGATATGATGCGTTTTAAAAATAATTTTAAACACAAGTTTAATAATCAATGATCTGAAAAGCTAAATGAACATATAAGTATTCGAATATGAAAATATTGTTAGCTTTTTATTTTTTAAGAGAAAAGTATTGTACAATTTTAATTAATGATTCATAATTTGTATTGACATTTGTACTTTAGAATTGAATTTTTTTATTTTTCTCATTCTATCAATTAATTAGTTTTGATTTTTAAAATTAGCTTTCTTAAAGGGAAAATAGTTTTTTAGATCATGAAAAATGACACTGTAAAAAATAAGTTACAAATTTAATACAAAAATAAAAAATAGGATCGCTTTTTTTTTTTTTTTTTGAATATAAAGTTTTCTAAAATTTTACGCATACTATACGTTTTACTATTTCAATCGTATACATTAACAGAGACCTTGTGTGAGCTGTATTTAAAACCTTGATTTGTACAGTTGAAAATATATAACCCTTACGACATTTTGATCTTTTGGATCTCCTATTAATACTTCAACTTTAAAATGTCAATCATTGAGAAGAAACGAGTGTCAAAAAGAGCTTGGTCACAGATTACGTTTAATTTTTAATGAGATCACTGTTAGGTAATACAGTATGATATATCAATGTGCATAAATTTTTCACTCTCAACTCAGAGCTTCGTGGTCTCAACTCAGAGCTAACTCACCACCTCACAGTTCCAAATCGACTTCTGAAACAGTCGGAAAAAATACTCTGAATCCAAGACATCAATATAAGTTAAAAATCGTTCATTGACCTTCGCCCCCCTGGGATGACCTTTAGAACAGCGTACACGAACGTTTCTCAGCTCCGCGATCGAAACTGAATTGTATTGCACGTTCTTTAATAATTTATCATCTTTAACAATACCGAATTGGTTAAAACATCATCAGAATCTTGATAGTAGCGAACTAGTCAATCATCTGAAACCACCGCTTCTTTAAAGTTACTTTTGGAATGTGTTTCCATAAACATAAATAGTTTAAAAACAACATTAATTGGATTTTTTTAAAAATTGAGTTATGTACTAAATTGCAAATTTTTTGCATGAGGTAAGTTTTAACAATTTTGAGTTTTCAGCTATCGTTTCTGTACCGAATTATAATCAGTATAATTAATATTTATTTTGATGAGAACTAAATTTTTGCGCTCAATCTCATAACGTGAAATCAGCAGCACGGGCAACTTATAAGGAATTATTTAAACTTTTTTTTTAACATGGGTGACATGCGGTTCAGTATTGTGCATGATTGATTATTATTCGCTTCGTGTTTTATTCGAGTATTCACCTATTATAAAATAAAATTAGTTGCTTTCTTATGCGTATATTTTTCTCATATGGCCATTAAATAGTTGTTTTCTCGCTCAAAGTTATCAACACTTGCGTCAAGCGTTGGATCAATTATTTAGATTTCGCAAATTTACGTTAGACTCGGTACACTCCCGTGCATGAGATTTGAAGCAACTGCACATGCTCAAGTTTTTTTTTAATCCTCCGTATCTTTATGTATTGTTGGTGTAGTTTTACAAAGCAACAAGCATACAGTACATTGCTGCTAAATTCTGTTTTTTTTTTATTTAAACCTACCTTCGAATTAACAACATGAACGTGTTACAGATAGATCAAGAAAACGCCATCACAGAATGAAGATGAATGATTTGCAATTACAAAATGTTAAAACGAATCATGTGATATTACAAGAATTAGTTTATTGGATTAAGAAATACATTTCATGGGCTTTAGTTTAAAATTATCGTTGTCCAATTGTTATATGTCCATAAGAGACTAAATATTTTTTGATTATTTGAAATTATAAAATATATTTATTTTAATTATACAATTTAGGTGGAAAATGTTTAAATTCCATGTCCACGTCCATTGTAAATGTTTGCTTTGATTTTGTGGTCAAAGTTAAGGTGATATTCCAATACGTTCAACTTACGTAATTTTACAAAATCTCTTTATTTTTATTCATGTAAGTTTGATACTTTTTCACGGAATCATGTAGATTATTTTTCCATAATTGACGCATCCGCACTTCAAGTACGCTTGCGCAATTAATTCAAATCTTACGTACAGGAGTAGGACGGAGTAACGTAAAAGTGCGAAATTTTCTAATTGTTACAATTTTGATACATAAGTATAAATTCTACATGTAACTAAAAGAAATAAATTATTTTGAAGCTTGCAGGTGAATAGAAAATAAGTTTTTCAAAATTTTTTTTTCTGGTGAAATACAATTACTGTTATTTTTTAGTTCTAATTAAGATATTGAATTCGAAAATGAGAAAAATTTAAACATTAATATTACCATAACAATTTTGGGTATCCAAAGAGTAATTTAAATAAATTTTTGATGTACTTATAGAATTAATTTAAGAATCTTCAATAATTACTTCAATATAGACAACAGTGATTATTTGATTCTCTTATTAAAATATATATTTAAAACACAGTAACTTTTCTCTGAGTGTGACTTAACACTATATAAAAGATGCTTTTACTCATATGCTTTCAGATATGAATTTAATTTTCGGCTAATGCTCCTAAATTTTTCATAATTATTACTCAATATTATGAGCTAAAGTTAAATCCCCAAAAAGATTATCTTTGTGTCAGATTACTTAATTACCTCGACGTGCAATGAAAAGCCGAGATACTATTCTGGCGAACAAGATTGAAGCCAAAGGCAGCAAGTATCTACATAAATTCATTGCGAGACCGAATCGAATGCAATTAAATTTAATACTTACATGTGACGGCCTTGCACACCAGTGGTCGACGTTTGGCGCAAAGAATGTCATAATAAGATTATGAAAACAATGTGGCCAAGCACATAAGAAGCAAAAAAAGTATATTCCAAGTTGCCATCGCCCATGGCCTCCTATAATGTCTGTAAACTCTTCCTCTGCTGCAACGTTCAGAGGTTTCTTTTCTGACATCTTTGAAAATCTTCTAAAACTTTTTGTAAATGTTTTATTGTTCTGAAATGAAAGCAAACACATTATTAAACAGATAAGACATTATCTCACTCTTATTTCATCATACAAATCAGAAATTTAGGAGGTGGTACTGATGTGAGGCAATTGGAATTTCACAAATTAAAAAAGATTCAGTTTCTGTTTTAATTGGTACGAAGATTAGAATTAGCTTTGAAAAAGCACGTCTTCAAAAATCTGTTGTTAGTCTTGAAATTGATGGACAAAATCTAGCTTTCAAATAATTTAATTAAATTTACATTCTATGCCATAATGCAGAATTTTAGAAATAAATGGTACAATGTTTTGCAAGAGCCATTTATTTAAAGATAATACATAGTTTTAAGGTATACTGAGTTTTATACTTAATACTTACTTTTTAAAACATTTTAGTTAAAAAGTTATTTTAGCTTAAAGATTAAAGATTTAACTTTGAGGCTGTATAAAAACAATTAATATAAACAGAAAAAAAAGTCTGTGTTGCTTAAAATGTGCAGTAGAAGAACCCGGAAGCATTAAAGGTGATATTTCAAATTCAGGCTTTCATAGCTGTATCATCTCTTATCCACATCCAATCTTTTTTTTTTTTTAATTTACTATCCTTGCGCGTATTTTAGAAAGCAAGCATTTAGAGAATTTTTGACGTGTCCAAAAGAAGTTAATAAAAATGTTTCAAATTTCCATACGTTATTGGGATTTTTCATACTTATTCCTGTGTAGCAATACTTCGGTATAACAAATCCAGTGGAAAACGAATCATTATGTTTAGTTGGGCTAGCCACAGGAGGTTTATTTTCTCCATGAAATCAAAAGCGAATATTTTCTTTAATAAGAAAAAAAAAGAAAAGAAATGAGCAAAATAGCATTTTTACTAAGACTTACTTGATCTTGTCATCAGATGGAATTTCAAAACAAGGGAACGAACATGATCGTTTATGACTTTTAATCCACAGCAGAATATAAATAAAATTATAAAAAATTGAAAAAACAATTTCAACTCGATTGCTATGAAAATTAAAAATTTAAAAATGGTAGTGACCACTGATGGTTTATCTCAGCGAAATATTTTCTGTTTTAAAAATACTGCTCATGAAAAATGTCAGCCCGAATATTATAGGCATTTAATGCGAAACATTTGATTCAGCAGTCCTAAAAGGGAAAAAAAAGGAAACTGATTCAAGCTGCATATCAAACATATTCGCTACATTAACATAATAATCGCTGAGTTTAACTTAACCGCTGCAGATGATTTTAGAATCTCAACTTACGGGCTTTTCAATCTAGACAGGCTTTTGAAGATTTCTAAAAGCTTATCGAGCTTTCTTATTCATTCATTCTGTGTGTAAAAATAGATATAATATGGACTCAAGGTAGCTCTTCGTGAGGCTTGCTGAGGCCACACAATCTGTTCTAAATAGGGAAAGGAGGGAAACGCGAAGGTAACTGTCTAGCATCATATAATACATTCTTTTTTTTCTAATTTCTGTATTACTATAAAACAATGGATGGCAAACATCAGTCACTGTTTCATTCATATCAAAAACTAAAGCTTGTTTGTATCTGTAATCCCATTCGAGGAAAGCATGAGTTTTTTAATATCAGTGCGTGAAAAATTATCAGTTTATGTATCACTGTGATTGCCAAAAGAAGAGCTTGACATTTTAAGTGCTCCTATTAGCTGCATGATGAAAAAAAAATTAGTTATTCTTCGATTCGTATTTTATAATAGTAAGTAAACGGAATTTATGAGAAAGAAACATGCATTCGATCAGTACTGTGGTATTCCTAAGTACTTCATCAAGCTATATATATATATTTTAAAATTTTGTTCAATCTACCAAACACCTTTATACTATCTATAGTATAAAATTTATTTCTATAGTACAATTCAAAAGGTCAAGTCTTCCATATCCTATATTCATCATTTTTGAAGAGTTTGATAAAATGATGAAAAATCCCTCTAAATATAACATTTAATTAATGAAAAACTAAAATAAAATACATAACTAAAAAATTATGCTCGGTCTTGGGCATTTTTTTTCTTAAAAACTTTAGATTAAAGTAGCATTTAATATATTATATCATTTTTGCACTGAAATTTCAATATCAAAAATGATTTTCATTCATATCTTGGTAATAGCGTTCTGCTTTAATTGGTTTTTGAATAAAATAAACTATTTTAAAATTATAAATTTTAATATTTCTTTAATTTTCATTAAAACATGTAATCCAATATTTATTCACGTTTTAACCATACTTAAATAGATATAACCCATTTATTAACACATATTAAAAATAAGATAGAAAATATTAATTTCAAACAAAGTTTTTTCAATAAAATGGAAGATTTTGCAGTGTTTAAGTTTTATTTTTTTAAAAAAAAGGTAAATAAACTGTGGAAGTTCCTTGTTCGTTATTATGATTCTTCTGTCCGTGACCCACTAACAATGAACGCAGTGAATGTAGTCTGACCTTGCCTCAAGTATTATGTCATTGTAAACAGTTGACACACAATAAAGCTTCGAAAAAAATATTTTTCGAATTAAATATATTGTAATTGAAGACGAGATTCTTGAGTTGTCATCATATATATTCCATGAAAATGGCACTCAGGAAGAATAAAGCTTATAGCGCAATGAGAAAAAATACGGGTAAAACCACCTGAATATGGTAAAAGTTACCGTGCTTCTGACTCCATGGGAACACCAAAAAGCTCTATATATTTTTGTCATTTTTAATGATTTTGACAAATTTAAAAATAAAATATGACTTTATAACAAGTGGTATGATTTAGTAAATGAGGTAAAATTTTGTAATATTATCAGGATACCTTAGAGCATGGCATAAAAACCTTTCATTCGGTTAAATTTTTTCTTCATTTTTGAATTTTTCTAAATCTGTGGTAATAAGAACTGTATTTCTAATTACCAGTATTTCCGGTAATCCGCTACTTTATGAAAGGAAAAATGCCAATCACTGGTCAAGTCGTTACTGTTCTGGACTACGGGAACAGTGATTGTGGGTTCCACCGTGGACATGGGTGTAAGTTTTTCCCTCTCAGTGTTCTATGTCATTTATTGATAAAGTGTCATATTTTGATAAATAGATTGTGATAAATTGCATTAAAAATATAATTTGCAACGTTCTACTTAAATAATTTTTACATAATTTTTAAGATAAATATAAGAATGTATAGTCAGGATAGTGGTAATAAAACACACCAAATGACAGTGTATGATAAATTTTAATCTTAGTTGCAACATTTATCACAAAATCCCATCAAAGTTTATAAATGATTAGTTAATAAACCATGCAAGCTTAAAATAATGTTAAATTTAACTAAGGAAGCTTACGCGCAATGTGAGGTTCACATTGAGCTTGCATAAATAAGCCATTTTACATCGAGATTTAATCTACTTTGGCGAAACAAGGTTAAAAAACTTTCTATAATCGAGGCAAGTTTAACAGTACCATAATTTTTTTTTTCATGAAAAATAAGGTTTTCATGGTTGTCAGTTTCATTATTAGTAATATTTCTGCGTTATAGAAATAATAATTAACCTGTCAAACTTTAGTGCCAATCAAAAGAAACAGTAAATACAACGTTTGCCATAGAGTTGCTTGCTATCTGGGCTCTGCATATACTATTTTAAAAATATGAGAATGCAGAATAATTAATTATTATTCCTCTACACATAAAAATGCGTAGAGAAATAATAAATAATTGTTGTTAAAAGCATTAAATAGGATTAAAAAAATAATGATAGTGAATAGTGAATGACGTTGTTTGATTTCCTAACAGAAACAAAAGAAATTAAGTCCTTTAGCCCTTTTCAACTGAATTGAAATTAAGTTTTAACTTAAAGCATAAAGACATTATTTAATTATTTTCACGTGTGAGTTGATTTTTGAAATTACTCTTCTTTTTACACGGAATACGTTTTTATCACATTTCACATAGTGGAAATATAAATAAACATTTAAAATTAATCCCTTATCATTACGTTTCTAAAAATAGTTCTATGAATAATACTTGCGCTGTCCTAATCAATATTAGTGTTTTTTTTTTTTAAAGAAAGTAGAGTAATCTTTTAAAAATAAAATAAACAAATAAATTATGTAAATAAATATTGTACAGTTCAGAACAGGAAGGATAAATTGTTATCACAACCATCACATTATCTTGGTCCTCGTGTATGGACTTTCGATTCTTGACTTCTAAAAACACGCTCTAAGGAAATCTATAGTTTTACCCTCACTGAAACATTCATGGATGTTTAATGTTTCTGAGGATTTTAATAGATGCAGAATTCCAAATAAACAGAAGTGAATTTCGGAAAATGAAGCCGAATTCACGTGCTTGAAAGCAAAAGTAATTTAAACATTTTATATAAATTAGTTATTCTAAAAACATTTTTTTTTTTTACTTAATAGTTTTGTGATCTGTATGAAGCTCATAAATTCATATTTACTCCAATATTAAAAAATAATACAATGAAAATTTAACTAAATTTAATAAATTAATTAATTAATTAAATTTATGACAGCGTAGAAATCTAGTACAAATTTCAGTGAATTATGAGTATTCAGTTTTACATCCATCTAGCAATATTTTTATGTGTATTTTAACAAAAAAAATTTATATTAAGGTACATATATATATTTCATAATATATATTTAATAATTTGTACTTTTTTATAATTATGAAAATTTTTCTATAACTGTCTTTTTGTGTTTTTTTTTTCTTCCCATAATTCTGAAATTTTACTCCCAAGAATTAGACATTTTTTATAATCAATGTTAAATTATTTTCAATAATTATTTATTTTAAGTGGTTTGCGAAATTAATTTGTGTGAATTGCGAAATTACTGCAATTAGCTGCAGTATTGCAATGTACTGTGAAAAAATTTCCCATTTTTAATTTTTTTTCTAAATAAATATTAAATGTTATTGCATTTAAATTGACCATAATATAACAGTATTCATGTTTGCTTCCAATTTAACATTTGAAATATTTATGTTCTGTTACTTAGTTAAAACTGGAAGTACACGTGCCTAAAATTATTAGCCACCTGGCAGTATAATCCTTATTTTCTTTCTTATTATGACTTATGGCAGTAAAATAGAAATTCGGAACTGTGAAATATTTTTTTTGAAAATATTCCTTTGTACTAAATGAAGAGGATAATGAGTGTATATTATAACATATTTTACATTTATATGTTAAATATTGTATGTTCCTTATTTGGTTTAGAGATTGTACCATATCAGATTGATGATTAATTGGTTAGATGAGTCATTTACTCATCAAAACCAAATTTAGTTCCGATGAACTATGAATTTAAAAATGCTTCATATTCTTATAAATCACAATTTGAAAGAAATCGTTGACTTATGTAAGAAAATGTAGTCGATATTTAACGAAAAATATATCAGCAGAATTCTTTTGTTCAGCATTTTTTATAGTGTACCGCAATTTCATCCGGGATATTTTTGCAGGGTATTCACTTCACACTACCTTCACGTGTATTTTAAAGTGTTTTTTATTGAGTTCGACAACAGGGAGGTCTTGCATATCACTAATTATTGCATATTAGGCAACTTTTTTCTACTCTTGGCAGTTTAAAATAAACATAATCAAATTTACTTTTAAAAAAAAAGTTGAAGAACACTTTGAAACATAAATCAATTTTTTGTAGTGTAATAAAGTAGATTTATGAATTTTAAAAAAAATAAATTTACAGAAAAAAACTATTTTAGCTGGTATGCCAATCTAAAAACATTTATTCCACTGAAAAATAAAGTTATTTAAAAACGGACGCCTAGCTGATAAATACTGTTATTTTAATAAGCTAACTATTATTTTAAGAAAAAAAATTATATAATTTGAAAAAAAAACTAGATTAAAAACTTTACCAGAATTGTGGTCGGTGAAAACGGAGAGCAAATTTCGAATGACTAGTCAAGTCCAGGATTCGAACTCGGGTCACCTCATTGAGCGGCTGGTCAGAGTCGCTTTGTCCCTTGAGCGACCACGGCCGCTCTGGTGTTTTGTTACGATGAAAAAATTTTAAACTGTTTTTATCTTAAGAGTTTTACTTATCGAGAGTATTTGAATATTTACTTCTTAAGAGTTTAACATATATTTAAGTGTAAAAACGTTTGAAGCTATATAGGTCCATCTTTATAAAAATGTTTGGTAATTTAACTTACATTTTTTGGTAACTGGTAATTTAACGAAATGATTGGTAAATTAAATGATTGGTTATTTAACGAAAAATTATTTTTAAAGACAGATACTAATCAGGTAGAATATCAATTAGACAATAAAGTCGAATTTATTTATACCATGTTTAAAGCCATTATATATTTTCTGAAAAGTAAGAACATGTATAGTATATAATCAGAACCATAAATAATCCTAAGAGCAGGTATAGTAAATAATTATAAAATGTTTTGAAAGTTTTCTTACGGTAACTTTCTTAAATGTTACGGTAGCAAAACTTCATGGCAAAAACTAGAATTTTAATTGATAATTTATATCAGTTTATGATTAGAATGATAAACAGAAAACCGTTTTGAACAGCTTTAAGCAGCTAAATATGCGGAAGAAGTCTGTAAAAAGAAAAAAAAATTACTCGGGTCATGATTAAAAATAGAAAAAATCAGTACATATCTTTAAAAAGTCTTTTTATTTGGTGGAAAAAAAAACACTTTTTTCTCAGTTAAATTTACGTTTATTTTTTTAGAGTGCGAATGATAACTTTTATTTGAAGATTAGATAAAAAAGTAAAATATACATGCGTAAAAATTACTTTTAAAAAAATATAACGAGTTTAGAAATGTTTTGATTGTTTATCCTCGTATTTAAACCAAAAACTAATTAATAGTATCAATAAAGCACATTAGACATCCGCATACATTGCTAAATACGATATACATCACACATACATAATTTTAAAAATTTCACACGTGTATACAATAGATATTTAAAAATAACAAATAAAATTTTACGATAGATCTTTTAAACAATTTAAAAAAATTTAATAAAGAATAAAAAAATTCAAATAATTCAGATTTATGTAAAATTAAAAAATATATATATAATTTGAAATAAATGAAACTTAATCTTTTGAAAAACTAAAATTTTTTATGATAGAAAATAAGAAACAAACCATAATTGTCATTAAGACGAAGCCTGGAGAAAAAAGAAAAATTGGTAAGTAAACGTATTAATATTATAACACATGAAATATCTTAAAAGAACCCATTAGATTAACACGCTTTCTCTTTTATAAAATTGAAATAAAAAGTTACTAACAAATTAAAAAGAAAGGACCTCATCATACTATCACTTATCAAATTTAAGACAATTTTGTATTTTTAATGTACGAGAAAAATCTTGCAAAATATGCATATCAACGTAATATTTAAGTACCTGTTGTTTGTATAGCTGCTGTAAATTATTTCTATGTCAAACTTTTCCGTAAAAAGGGATGTAGAAGTATCTTTTTCTCTTGTTTTCTAATTTCATGCTAGAGTTTACTATTTTAATTATTTCTCGGAAAAATAAACTGAGAGGATAAAAAAAGTGGAAATAAAAAGATGCATTGGAATTAATGACCATATTAAACAATTCAGCTGATAAAAGAAAATCTGATAAAATGATCAATTCTGCTGATTTAGCATTTTTCGGCTGAAAATCTAAAATAGCAAATTCTTCTCATTTTAAATACAATTTAATTTTAAAAAGAATAAGTTAAATTTTATAAATTAAATTTATTCTATTTAAAATTAATTATTTTATAAACACAAAAATTTAATATAGTAATAAGTAATTAATTAATAATAATTTAATATATAAAAAAATTTATAAATTTTATTTATTATATAAATTATTCATTAAACACTAATTGAAATAATATTTAAAAAATAGGAATAAATTTAATTTAAAAAAAAATATTTGCTATAAAAAATATACGATTCAAATTTAAAACTCATCATTTTAATTTAGCATAAGTACTTAAATTTAAAATAAAAATCTTGGTCTAAATCTAATTTTAAAAAATATTTATTGAAAATATGTATAATATGAACAATAATTTTAACTTAACACATGATGTTAATTTAAAGTATAATTTTAATTAAAGATATGATTTTAATTAATATAAATTTATTTTAAAATACAATTTCAATTTAAAATTTGTATTTAATTTCCCATTCAGTGTTACTTTGAAAAGAAATTTCAACTAACATACAATTTTAATTTAGAATACAATTTTAATTTAACATATAGACCTAATTTTAAATATAATTTTGATTCAGCATATAGTTTTAATTTATAATATAACTTTAATTTAATATAGGAATTTATAATAAAATATAATTTTATTTTAACATATGATTTTAATTTAGAATATAATTTTAATATAAAATTTAGTTTTATGAAAATGAAGAAATTAGTTTAAAGCTCACTTCAAATGTATGCTGTGAATTGAAGAAATAATCTGACAGCTGGCGAAGAGAGAATTTGATAACTGACCTCTAGTGATGAGTCTATTCAATCACTATTTGCGCAATTTCGCACTGTTTTTATTTATTTCCTGATGCTTTTTTGTTTGTTTTTTTATTCTTTTCCACTCTTCGTCAGGAGACGAATGAAAACGAATATATGGGACATTTCAAATCAAAAAAGGCGTGGAATTTAAATTGCCACTGTAACAGTTCATTGTAACTGGTACTTCACAGATTTCGATGCCAAAGGACATGATTGTATCATAAAACGTTATTTTAAATATAAAAAATATGCAAATAAAGCAGTTTAATATAATAGCTATGAATAAGCACAAATTTAAACATTACTTGATAATTTTAAAGATTTGATAAGATTAAAAATAGAACCATCAAAATACGGAGAAACAGCATGGAGCACCGAGAAAAAAATTATTAAAAAATTTGAAAATTGTATGGTAATGCTATTGTTTGTAAAAAAATCAGAAGTCTCTTAGTAAAAGCAAAATATACGGCATTTAAAGCATCCATTTGATAATTTTTACTTTCATATTGTAACGGTTCATCAGAAATTATCAGAAATAAAATTATAGTTCTTATTACCGCACATTTAGTAAAAAATTAAAAAATTAAGGTTAAATTTAAGCGATATAATTAGCAAATTTTATCACATTTATTAAGTTTCTATCACATTTTATAAAACCATATATTATTGTTAATTTTACCAAAATCATAGAATTTCGGACAAGATTACCCAGCTCTTTGGTGTTTCCATAAAAATAGAAACACGCTAAATTTTCCCATATTCTAGTGTTTTGAACATACTCTTTTTCTCTGTGAGAAATAAAATCAGCGTACAATTTAATTCCATTTTTTCTGAATTCTCTTTTTTATTTATTAGAATTCATAGCTGAAAAATGATTAAATGATTTTTAAGAAAAGATATGGCTAATTATTTTTGCACCTTAAAACAAAAAAAAGGGTTTAATCACGACCTTGATTAACAAATTTTTGAAAATTTAAATGAATACGTGCTATTTATGAAAAAATATTTTACATCATTTAATAATAGATATTTTCTCATTGTTATTTAAAAATTTATTCTAATGCTAACAATTTTTTTTATATTATCAGTTTTTCCTTTTTCAACTATAATGACTAATATGTTTTTTCACATTGCTTCAACTATAATTTTTCTCAAAATAAAACATAAATTTTTTTAAAAAAATTTATTTATTTTAATCATTAAACTAAGTATTAGGTACGTATACAAAGAAAAATATTTCATTGTAGCAAACCTTCTTCTCCTTGTATATGAGTATTCTTTATGTACATCTTCTTCTCCTTTCTCTGCTTCTTCTCCTTCTTCTCCTTCTCCTATCTTTATGTATTTGTTATGTATAGCAAACCTTCTTCTCCTTGTACATGAGTATTCTTTTTGTATACAAGACTGAAAATTATTTCATTTAAACAAACCATGTTTCTCCTAAATATGCGCATTCGGTATGTATACAAAAATGAATATTATTTCATTTTAGAAAACCATCTTTTACATGTACATGAATATTTGATATGAACTGTGAGCGAAAAAAAAAAGATATCACCCAGAATAACTTTCGTTCTAATGATCGGATTTTCACGCACTAAGTGTCAATCTTAATGGTCCATTCCTTAAGTTTGCTAATTATGTAGTGCTAATTATTAATTAAAGTATGAAATTGGACACAAAACCGTACATTCTTTGAATAAACATATATATTTTGAACAGCTTTGGATTCTTAACCTTTCAAATATAGGGATTAGCCGCAATCTGGGAAATATATCCATAGTTTGATCAGGAGAACGATCCAAAGTTTGGACCTCTTTAAGTTAATTTCACTCTTTGCGTTTTTAGTCATATTTTTAACACTAATTAAGCAATTCAGAAACAAATTGCGCCCACTCATAAAACCCGATTACCCAAAGATAATTTCATATAAAAACTAACTTTTATTGATTATTTATTATTTTTTATTATTTGATTTAATTGTGGATGAAAACATTTTGAATTATGAGAAATATTTTTATACCATGTTAATCTACGTATTTTTGTATCGCAAAAGTTACTACATTTTTATTTAGTACAAGCCGAGAAAAAATATAATTAATTATTTTTTAAGAAATAATTTGACAACATTGAAGAAATATTTAAAAGGGGAGATTAATCTTTAAATGAGGTTAACTTACGAGGAACTTGACTCAGCACGCGTAGAGTAATATTTCATTCACATTTTCTTCGCTAATAAGAGATTGCTAATCGTTTTTTTTTTTTTTTTAAATTATAAAATACGATGTTTCTTTTTTAGTCGTCTAAAAATACATTCGTAGTTTAATAAAGAAAACCATACTAATAAAACGTTTAATTGAACTTATAATTGAATAAAAAACATTTTATTTAACAAATGTCAAGTTTTTTAAACGCACGTTTCTGATAGATATGATTATGCATCAACTTTTTCTAATTTTACGTTTTAGTTTGCTGCTTGCAAATTAATACAATTTCAATAATATACAAACGGATGGATAGATTTGGAAAAATATATTGATCCATTTTTCCAATATATATTTTATAATTATTAATACGAATACGTAGTCAACATTTTTAAGCATCTTAAAATTTCTCAACATCTTATTATATCGTCTTAATCCTAAAATAATGTTTTCAATTACCTGTTCCCGAGTGTTTTATAGAATTTTGCTACCAACTATTTAATTAAATTCATCATTTCTCAAAATCTTATTCTTTACGCTACCGTGTATACTATTTTTTCATTAATAAACTAATCTGTTTTAGTACTTTAATTTAGGTTTTCCTTTAAAGCAAAATCCTTTTTAAAATTATTGTCAAGTTTTTATGAAAAGAAAAACTTATTGCCAGCTAACTGAGAAGTAAATTTTGTATAAGAAATTAAAAATATTCTGTTGACCAACAAACAAACAGCTGCAGCAACAAACAAACGATGCAAAACAGCTGCCTATTTACCAAGCATACTATTTTATCGAAAAATGAAGATAAATTTTTGATTGCTATTTTTTTGTTTGTTTCATACTTATTTGAGTAATTAAAAGTAAATATGCACAGCAAAAACTACAACAGTTTACTTTGTTTTTTAAATTAACAGAGAATTATGGACATACAATTTTATTTTGATGTTCAAATTTATTCCAGCCCCCTAACACTTTTTGCACTTTAAAAAGGAAAATGTTGAAAACATTTGCTTAAAAAGTTGTTAATCATATTTCTCAACCTTAGCACAGTTCAAAAAAAAATATTGTTGCATCAGTAAAATGCTCGATATGCCTTATTTTGTTAAACAGCTAATACTAAAAGTAGAAAATAGTAAAAATATTCCAAAATCGTGCTCTTTTTAGAACCATCATCTCAAAAAATTATTCTTTTTCTAACTTATAATTTCCATAATGCTAAAATAAAATATATAAAAAGATTTTTGGAAAACAAATTATTTTATAGATGTAATTAACATCTTAAGCAAATAGTTTTAATATACTTTTTTAATAAATTTTGAATAGAAATTGTTTTTTTTTTATTTCGCCGTGAAAAGACAAGAACGTTAATGTTCCTTTTATGCTCAAATGAAACGTGACAATGATTTAATTATTCCCAGAACTGAAATATTTTTGGACGTAAAATTTAACTACTTGGAAGCGTTAGAAACAACTAAATTTATTAAAATTACTAGAAATAAAGCTTATTCCTTTATTTTGTTAAGAGTGGCAAGAAAAATGAGGAAAAGTAGTGAAAAGTCCCATTTACCATCATACTTACTATTCATTTAATCATGTAACTTTGAGTAATTCAAAAAATAAAATAAAAAAAGGGTAAAGTATAAGTTTTATTGAAATATGTCCTTAAGTATACACAAAAACATATCAAATATAGATTTTGTATCGATGAATAAAAAATGTATTTTCCAAAAATTTTGAATAGGGCGGAAACTTTAATGTTTATAATTGTTAATTGTTTTGTAACGATTTAACTTTGTTTCCAGAAGAGAGGAGCCATCCGTTGTTTCATTAGACTTTTGAAGTTTCACTTGCATCATAGTTGTTTTAAAATCCTAAAAATGTTCATCAGAGCAGCAGTCAAGAAATAAATAAATAAATAAAACAAAATAGAATAAAATAAAATAAAAAATAAATAAATAATCGAAACAAAATAAATAAGTAAAATAAAATAAAATAACTAACTAAATAAATAAAAGTGTACTGCTTTGAATTTTTTAGAAAGTTTCATGAATGATATATTATTATGTTCTTTTCAATCTAAAAGGCAAAACCATTATCTTATGCAAAACTAACTTTAATATCGCATTATTTTCAATTTAATATACAGTGTCATTAAATGAATAATCCCCAGAATCTAAAGCGGGAAGATAAAAATTTCATTATCTTCAAAAAATATGGAAATGTAAATAAAATCCGACATGTTTTTAGCACTCAAAAAGTCAAGCCACGATGACATTAATGGCTAAGGAGCCCTAAGGAGGGCAACGTTTAAAACATTATAACCACCGCTGCCACACCAGCTCAATCTTGATACCCGGAAATTTTGTTTTGTTTATATGAATGCCGATTCTCTTGTTAACGACATTAGTTTAGAACAATCTCTCCATTGAACAAAGAAATGCATTTTTCCCTGATTGGCCACTCCCGACTATTGCGGTTTTCCGGTTTTGTTTTTATTTAATTTTTTTATTTTCTATTTCAATCTTATCATATTTTCATTTTCTAGTTTTATTTCCCATTTTTATTTATGTTTTCTCGTTGCAACTTCCCACTTCTGTTTCATATAAGTTTTTTTCATCATTTACGTCATGCGTGATAAAAATGGGCGCTAATTTTCTTCATTATTTTGTAAAGCCAATGAATTTTTATCCTCAAGTATAATGTATCTTTCTTGATCATTATTTTGATTATAATCTTATGTTGAGGAGCCGCGATGGCTCAGGGGATAGAGTGTTCGCCTTCCAATGAGGCGAACCGGGCTCGAATTCCAGTCGATACGAATTCCGCATCCGGCTTGCACCAACCACAGTGCTGACGTGAAATATTCTCAGTGGTAGACGAATCATGGGTTTGAGTCCCCTTGCCGTCAGGCTTACCGTGGGAGGTTCTTATAGTCTTCCTTTTCATGTAACGCAAATGCTGGTTAGTTCCATTAAAAAAGTCCTCCACGAAGGCAAATTTCTCCCAATACTCGATCCAGGATTTTCCTTGTCTTCTGGATTGGGTTCAAAATTACAAGGCTACGGAGTTGAACATTAGTAGACGTAAACCCGTAAAATTGGGCCTGCTGTTCAGCGACGGTTATGAAATCTTATGCAGAAAGAAGCAAACATCTGTAAATTATTATTTCAATAGGGCTCATGCGGTCCGTAAAACATTTTAAAAAAACAGTGGCACTTATTTTAAAATAAAGAAGATATTTTTAACTTTAAAATTAAAATGTTAAAACTTAAGATTTGGTTACCAGATATTTGAAGTTATAAATTGAAATTGATTATTTAATACTGTGGAGAATATAACCGTAATTAAATACATTTATCTTCTAAGTTTTGCTGCCACTAATAGAGTTTCTCAAGGACTTTACGAATTCTGTTTAAAAGCAGACTATAACTTCAGATATACGTATGTAATGGTGGGAAGAATTACAAAATAAATTTTTAATAAAATGACAAAAGCGAAGAAATTATAGTAGCAATATTTGGTGATCGTAACTGTTGAACATGTTGAGCAACATTTTATGGTGAATTTACGAAAATCCATTTCAGAATGTATAATAACGTAAGGATGCTATTTTCAAATTATCTTTGTCTAAAGAAAGTCACGTAACTCATATATTTTGTAGAATGAAACGATTTTTTAAAAAAATTAACCATGCAATATTCTTTAACATACATTTTTCAATTTTTTTAAAATGTCGTGTAACATACATTAATTTCTTCACTTATAAAAAAAAAAAAAAGAAATATCATCGTAAAGAAATTAAACAAATATCGAAAAAAAAAGAAATAACAGAATCATGTGTAATATTAAAACTTGTAAATGTGCATTATAAATTCTTCCAGATATTTTTTTTTCTGAGATTTGTTTCGTTTTTTTCGTAAAAATCTTGGAAAATTATAAATAATTTATTATTTTTTATAGTAAGTTATATAAATAATTAAAAAAACATATTTTTTAAAGGAGATTTTAACAACAATCTTTGCTTTTTGGACAGAAATCAACTAAAAACAAATCTGTTGCCTAGAAATTTCAAGATATTTTTCTATTAACTATATTTTTAAAAAAAAAGTCTTTCCGGCCCAAGCTGATACAAAAACGAAGAATAGCTTCAGTTTTTATTTCATTCTTTTCTATTCTCTCAGCTTGGTTGTTTAGCAACAGAATATTTCGCATCTGTCGATTACGCGGCTAGAGTATGGTAATATTAAATTTCTAATCATGCTGTGACGATAATTCTTACCTCTTTTGGGGTTAACGCCTTATATATAAAACTCCCAGCGACCAAAATTGTGATCCAATTTTTTCAAAACTATGTCTCCCTCCCCCAATATTTTGAGGGTCAGTAATCCAAATATGTAAAAAAAATTATGTGTTTATTTTAGAGGAACTGCGGTTCTGTCTCTGATTTCGCAATTTATTTTATAGTTAGCACTAATTAATAGTTAGCACTAACTCACTGTACACCGTAATGAAAATTATTTAATTTTAGGAAACTATCTTTCCCTGGCATGTGTGTATTCGGTCTGTATACAATAGTGAAAATTATTTTTCCTTTTAGTAAACCATCATTCTCGAAAGCAAAACTCTAAATCATCTCAATCTTCCTTAAACTATTAAAGAACGAAATTCAAAAACTGCTATTTTCTCAAATTGCCATGAACTACCACAGTTGTGTTTTTATATATTATAAACTAAGATGTACAATTTTTCTCTTATTTCCAAATTTTTAGCTAACTTATTTTGATTTCCCAGTTAGATCCCTCTTGATAATCGAATTCCAAAATATATATATTATTTTCCTTCATTATTTTTTTTTTTTTAATATTTAGTTATGTGTCTGTTTGTTTTCCATCTGAAATGAGGTCAAAGTTCAATATTACGATAAATTTTGATCTTGCCGTTCAGGAAATAAATGTAATTTAGATAGCAGCGAAGCACATAATTTCGCTTATAATTTTAACACTTGATCTAATCGAAAATTGATCAAATAACGATTAATTCTATTTTGCGGTAAAAGCTCTGAATTTAATGGTTAGAAAAGGAATTTTGTTAAAGTTTCGAAAGCAAACACAAAAACGTACTTTGTCTGAGTTGCAATCTGAGAAATATGGTTCCAGAATGGTTCAAAGTTTGGACCATTAAATGTTAATTTTACTTTTTTCGTATTTCCCATATTTTGAGAAATTCTTAAGAGAATTGAAAATTTTTGCACAAAATTATACAATTCGTTTATCCAAAGATAATTCCCTGCAAAGTATAACTTTTAGTAAATTTTTATTAATTTTTGTTATATTATTTATTATTAGTGAAAAAAAAGTTTGAATTGTAAGATATACAATTTTTACACTATTATAAGGAATGTAATTTTAAATAGCAAAATAGAAAATTTGTTCGAAATCTATTGGTAGTTCCTGAGAAATCAAATTTTTAAAGTAAGACTTTAAAACATGCTCTCTCAGGAACTATTCGACTGATTACACTCAAATTTTATGTTTTTTTATTTAAAATTACATTTTTTAAAATGATGTAAAATATTACACTCCTCACAAATCAAATTTTTTTAGGTTATTAATAGATAAAATAATTAAAAGTAATAATTATTTATTAAAAGTTATATTTTACATGGAATCTAATTTGGATAAACGAATTTTATAATAGTTTGCAAAAATTTTTCAATTCGTTTAAAAATTTCTCGAGATATATGGAAATACGAAGAAGTAAAATTAAGTACATTAAGAATCACCCTCTTTACCAAACTATAGAGACCATATTTCTCAAATTGTGGCTATCCCCTATATTATGAGGGTCAAAAAACTGGAGAAAAAAAAAGCATATGTTTATTTCGAGTAAGCACGTTTTTGTGTCTGATTTCGTTACTTAAAATATCGTCTGCACTAATTAATTAGCATATTTGAAGTCACCTCTTCAAACCACCAAGATTGCGTCCGAAAATATGAAGATTCGTTTAGATCAAAAGTTATTTAAAAGTTAGTTATATTTTGCAACATGAATTCTGATCAAGGGTTCCGAAGCATACAACGAGAAATATCCGTAGGCCAAAATTCAATATACCAAAATAATGGATGTTCAAATACTTATTCGAAAACTGTACTTAATATTGTTAGTGTACTTTTATAAATGATTAGTTTGAATTTCGACTGAAAATGTGTATTTTGAATTTTAAAAAAAATTATTTTAATAATTTTTGTTTTTGCTAAGTTTTAAATCTGAATTCGTCATTTAAGTGCATTAAGTGTCAAAAAGGTTTTATTTTTCTCATAATTCTTTTCCTGTTAAATAGCCGTACTATTTCAGCCGTAAAAAAAAAATTACATTTCTGTCACTCTCAATTCCTTCCTGTTACTTGATTGCATAGTATCGTTGATGTTTTAAACTGTTAGTTCATCAAATTTAAATGAAAGGCAAGTTGAATAAATTGTTTTATCATATTCTACAAGAATACTATTTCATTCGATCACATACAAACACGACATGAAATGAATCAAAGATTGGAGTAGAATTCGGTGAATGCAATAGTATGGAGAAATCTTGTTGATAAATGATTAGTAAAATGAAACTTGCAAATGAACTTAAATTAGAACAGTGATTTTAATCTATTACTTCAACATCTCTATGAAAGATTTTTTTCGAAGAAGAAAAAAAAAGTAAAATGAATGTTTTAATCAATAGTTTAAATATCGTATAAATATTTCAAAGTTTTGATTCTCGGAATTACACAATGAAACAGATTTTTTTAATAAGAATAAATAGGTAACAAACTGATTTTTTTTTCCTTTGTTACTTCCACTACTTGTTGTTATTCTACTATACAAAGTATGTCGAAGGATTACTTCCAAATTACGTTGGATAATTCATTTTATGTAATCAACAAGGTATGAAATTTTATATAATGTGATATTTTATTACTGTCGTTGAACAATCGATCTAATTTTTCTTGTTTACGACTACTAATGTCCAACTCCGTAGCCTTGTAGTTTGTATCCCAATCCAGAAGACAAGGGAACTCCTGGATCAAGTAATGGGAGAAATTTACCTTCTTGGAGGACTTTTTTGATGGAACTAACCAGCATTTGCGTTACACGAAAAGGAAGACTATATAAGAACCTTCCACGGTTAGCATGACGGAAAGGGGACTCTAACCCATGATCCGTCTACCACTGATTGTATTCAACGTCAGCACGGTGGTCGCTGCAAACCTGAAGCAGAATTCTTATCAAATGGCAATTGCAGGTTCCCTGAGCCATCGCGGCTTATATAATGTGATATACCAAATTCTATGCGCAGTGCAAAAATAACACGCTTAGAAACTTTCAAAATTGAGGCTTTAGATTTATGTTAACCTGAACAGGTACCTTGATAAACAGGCTTGATTTAATTTGTCAGGTCTGTTATCAAGACAAGTCTGTTAGTTAAGTCAATTATCAAGTCAGGTCTTGACATGATAACTCAAGTCAATAACAAAATTTACTAAAGACTGACTATTTCAAAAAAACATTGCACAGACCACTATCGTTTTGTTTAAATAAAAACTCCATATACGAAGTAGCTGATTAGGTTACTTTTATTCTAATCATTAAAGGTTACTTTTATGACAATCATGTATCATTGAGAAATATCCCCCTTTCAATATCAGGTGATCAAAATTCTAAGGTCTGCCACTCATTTTCGCATTTCTGTAATTGCTGTTGTATTTTTGTATAATCATGATATCCTTGAAATGCAATTTTTATGTTACTACTCTATAATGTAATAGCAAAGTATTTTGTTATAGTATCATTGTTTTTAGTTTATATATCTTATGTATTAAATCTGCAAAATATAAATATTTTTTGAAGTGTGAGTGTTTTTATCATTGTTTATGTGTCTTAAGAATATTAAATTTCAACCATCAAATCAAATAGATAATTATTGGTTTGCTATTTTAGTTTATTAGTTTTTCTTAGCATTACACATATTGGAAGAAAAAGTTCTTTATAAAATTCATTAAAATTTTGAATGAAGGTTTTGTATAATGTTGGCAATGCACTGAACTAAAAACTAAAGTCCAAGTTTGTTATTTTTATCAAGCTATAAGTAAAATAATATTTAAATTTTCTATTTAAAAGTTTGATATTTAACAATGCATTTATTTTAATTTCATTGTTTTTTTAGAAAGTTTATTTTTTTAAGATTGTAGTTTACAAAACAGGAAATCTCATTACCGATCTAGCAAAAGTTTTACCTTGAATTTTATGCATTAAATTTTTTTTTGAAGCTGTTAGCTCCAAAACACATTTTAAAAATTTTAATTTTAGGACCCCTTCTTTCCAAACATAAAATCAAAATTTTAATTGGGCCTTTTCTTATAAAAAAAAAATTCAAATCCAGTCGGATACCTAAATAGAAAATAATTTTTTTTAAAAATGAATTTTTTTATCTATGATAATAAAATGAAGAGTTTGTCTGTCTACCTGTGTATAATTCAAGAAACGTTGGATTTACCATCCTAAAATTTAGGCTGCGAGGAGTGCAAAGTTAGCTCACGATCTTTGAATTCCGTTTGAAATTTTCAAGTAGTTCATTCATTAGAGCCGTATGAAGAATTGAATTTTTCTATGGCTCAGAACTCACCACTGAAAAAATGAAGAGTGGATCTTTCAATCAAATATTTTAAAGATTATATCAGTGATATTTGCCAGCTTATAGCGGTCAATAAAAAAGGATAATTTTGCACGTTTTTTAATATTTAATTATTCTTATAGAGATGCCCAAGCCAAAAGCTGAATTATTTCACTGAATGGAATAAAACAATTAATTGTTGTTTGCACCATTCCTCATGGACCATTCATATTCACATCCCAATAAAAACGTATTAGTTGCTATTTTAACCCATTGATCATTGATGGATCACCAGTGAATAGAAAAGTTAAATGACGTCAGCATATACATATCTATTTGTTATGTCAGATAAACTCAATGATTAGCAAGAACATGATAACATTGGTAGATTACATCACCAAATAAGTATTTCTAAAGTTATTTGAAGCCAAATTATTATTTTGTTTATAGTCATACTTTTAAAACATGATTCTACAAAACTAAATAATTTAAAATCAATAGTAATTGAATTTTAAAAAGGTTATGTATTAAAAAACTAAATTAATGGATACATAGTACTACTTCGTATTAGCCCCCATAACTTATTAATGCCAATGACGTTTGATTAGATTTGTTATTGGATAATAATTTAATTAAAAAAATATATGTTCTAGAAAGCAAAATTAATGGGTAAATGGTTCTTATTCTATTAGAGGAACAGTGAAAATTCCCCATACTATCATTGACTCTAATGAGGCTTAATTAATTTTGGTAATATGTACAAATTGAAATAAAAAATAAGATATGTTCTAAAAAGAAAAATTTGTGAGAAATGGTTCTAATTTGTTCAAGAGAAACGTAAAATATCAAACTATAGGCGCTAAAACTAATTTGATAATAAGTACTAATAAAAATGAAAAAAATAAGTACTACTCGTATAAAGCAAAATTAATAGTGTGATATGACACTAAATCGTTTAGGAGAAACGTAAAAAATTACAATGATATTATCGACCCTGTTGATGCCTTTTTAATTTAAGTAATAACTATATACAAATTGAAATTAAAAATACGCTATGTTTAAAACAATATTACTGGTAAAATGGTACTTATCCGTTTAAAAGAAGCGTAAAAAATGCCAAACCATTATTGATGCCAATAATGTTTAGTTGATTTGGATGATAAGTTTTAACTAAAATAAAATAGTAATCTAAGTACTAAATGTTATTAAAGTAAAATTAATAGAGAGATGGCACTAGTTTGTTCAGGAGAAAAGTAAAAAAAAAAAAATATTATTAACAACAACGATGTTTAAAGCGCTATTGGTATGGTATTAAAGTAATTGGTGCAGTTTTAATTAGCGCCAAATGCAAGTGATAAATATGCTAATAATTGTACGAAGATACACCTCTGTTGAAATAATTTTTTCGACCAGCCGAAAGCGATATGTACAAGAGAAAATTAATGATTTAACTATCAGGAATTGACCACGAGCAATAGTAATAATGCTATTGAAATAGTGCTATTGAAATAATGCTATATCAAATGAAACTGAATGTATTTAGTCTTTATTTTGAAGATATGAATTTCTAAAAACATAATTTGCTTAATCTGATAACATATAGCTTCCAGGAAGGGCATAAGTAGTATAAGATAAGTACCTGAGAAATTGTTGATTATGGTAATTTTTGACTATCAGAGATTAATCTCAAGCAACGGCATTATGTCAAATGATACTGAATATATTTAATATATATTTTGAAAGGATGAACTTCAGAAAAATATGTCCTGTTTAATTTGATAGCATAAAGCCAGCAGGAAAGGTAACGAATAATAAAAATGAAGAAAAATTGGAATTGCTTCGGCTTAATTAATTGTGTTGGTATATGAGCAATTCTACAAATAAACGCCAATTAGGCGGGCAAAAAAAAAAAATTTGGGGGGGGGCACACTATTTTTATGTAAATTTTCTTCTTTTTTACACCCTAAAAAGGCAAGAAAAAATCCTGAACATGAAACTTTTTCTTTGTGACATACTTTAAATGTGACATACTCTTTCTGACATACTTAGATAAATCTGAGCTATTTATTCAAATAAAACGATTTTTACATAAATATAATATTATTATAATGTCTCTCTAAAATGTGTTTATAGAGATTTCATACGATAAGATTATATTTTAGTATAAAAAACAAAAAAAACAAAATTAATCAAAGTTCGTAAATTGAAAAAATCGGGAAAAGTTTAAAATTGGTATTTTGTAATTTAAAGAATGTCACAAAGAAAAAATTTCATGTTCAATATTTTTTCTTGCTTTTTAAGGGTGTAAAAAAGAAGAAAATTCATGAAGAAATAGCGTGCCCCCCCCCCCCCCCCAAAAAAAAAATAATTAATTAATTTTTGTTTGACCGCCTAATTTGCGTTTATTTGTAGAATTCGTTGCTTTGAAACTAAACCGTAGTAACTCAAAAAAAATCGAAAAATGAGATATTTGGGTCATTTTGTGTAAAAAAAATCACCTTTTGGAGAAACAACGTGTTATCTTCATAGTTCCATAAAACTAATTTAGAGAGCAGATAAATCGTTATCGCATTGGCACGATTCGCATTAGTGCGGAAAGTTAGAAATCGCTCTCCTGAAAAACTTGCTTTTTTGAGTTACTACGGTTTAGTTTCAAATCGACGAATTGCTCATATCAGCAATTCTACATATAAACGGCAATTTTTGTACTAAAATATAGTCTTATAGTATGAAATCTCTATTAATACATTTTAGAGAGACATTATAATAATATTATATTTATGTAAAAATCGTTTTATCTGAATAAATAGCTCAGATTTATCTAAGTATGTCAGAAAGAGTATGTCACATTTAAAGTATGTCACAAAGAAAAAATTTCATGTTCACGATTTTTTCTTGCCTTTTTAGGGTGTAAAAAAGAAGAAAATTCATGTAAAAATAGTGTGCCCACCCCCACAAAAAAGTTTTTTTTTTTTGACCGCCTAATTGGTGTTTATTTGTAGAATTGCTCATATGTCTTTCAACTTAGTGCAGAATTTCATAGTGTTTAGTATTACTGATTTACTGCTCATGTTCTTCTTTTTCCCTTACGACGAACGGGTATTCAGCTGGATTATATAAATAAAACAGAATGTTTATTCGTATGTCTGTCTGTATGTATCTTATACAAATATGCAATTCTGAACTGATTCGCACTAAATTTTTTGCATATAGGTTCGAGGTCACAGCGGGCCTAACAGTATACTTTAAAACATCTTGTGACCACGAGTTCGCATGCTACTTGCCAAAGAAAGAGTTTTTGTAAAGGATTTAATAAATATTTTTCAAGGAACCGTGGTGGCTCAGGGAATAGAGCAATTGCCTCTTAATGAAGTGTACCGGGTAAGAATCCCACCGATGGCTGGTCGAAGCGAATTCCGCACCTGTCTCGCCCCAACCACAGTGCTGACGTAAAACATCCTCAGTAGAAGACAGATCAGATCACAGAGTTCCTTTGTCGACAGGCTAACCATGACATTTTCGTGGTTTTCCTGTCATGTAGCAAATGTGGGATAGTTTCATCAAAATTAACAACACGAGATAAATGTCTCCCAATGCAGGAGTTCTCATGTCTTTTGGATTGGGTTAAGAATTACAAGGCTACGGAGTTGTACTACATTAGTAGTCGTAAACTCAAACTTTAGTCGGCAGTTCAATGACGGATATAAAATTAAAATAAATATATTTCACAAGATAAATGGCTTCCTAGATTACAAATCCAATAAATCACATTGATCTATACGCGTTTAACTCTTTCAATCCGACTTTTGCAGCATTAAAATTTAAGTATGAACATAAGTTTATGTTAATGGTTATGTTAATCAGTTATGTTATAATTATAATATTAAAATAAGTTTAGTATGACTTTTAAGTATTCCCGAAAATTTCCAGGCAAAACGTGTCCCAATCGTGTTTAATATTGTAAAAATATCTATATATTGCATGGGAATAAATAATGAAAACAATAAAAATGCATCGAATAATTTATTTTTACCAAAAGTTGTCTTGCCAGACGTTACCGTTATAAAATAATCAAAACAAAACCTAGAATTTTTGTCTTATACGTATTTTTATAACTAACGGGATATAGTTAACGGTAAAAAACTTATCACTACAGTACCTATATTGGTATAATAGGTTCTCATTACTACAGCACCTTTAACTGCAATATCAGTATAGTGCCACGTTCAGTTAGGCATCCGAGGAGTCAAAAATAGTCTGGCGATTTTTCATTACTTTTGAAATTGACCACAAATTATTAGTGTAGTTTAAAATATTTTTTTAAGAATTAGAATTATTTAGTCTTAGTAATTGGTACGAAATATAATAAAATTACATAAATTATGTGTTTCAAAAAGCTAAATTACTGAAGAAAAGGTACTTATGAAGAGAGTAAAGTTTGACTGTATTGCCAAATTCTGACAATTTTGAAATAAAGTTATTGATGCCAATGATGCATAATCAATTTTGGTACTAGGTACTACTTATATTACATAAATTGGTGTTTTTTAATGTGTACTAAATATATTTATAAGATAACTACAATAGGTACTGAGGAAATAGTTTTGGGGTTTTTAATGTGTACTAAATATATTTATAAGATAACTGCAATAGGTACTGAGGAAATAGTTTTGGTGTTTTTTAATGTGTACTAAATATACTTATAAGATAACTACAATAGGTATTGAGGAAATAGTTTTGGTGTTTTTTAATGTGTACTAAATATACTTATAAGATAACTACAATAGGTACTGAGGAAATAGTTTTGGTGTTTTTTAATGTGTACTAAATATACTTATAAGATAACTGCAATATATAGGTATTGATGAAATATTTTTGGTGTTTTTTATAGTGTACTGAATATACTTATAATGTGTACAATAGGTACTGAGGTACTACAATAGGTACTGAGGAAATAGTTTTCTTACGGACCGTTGAAAGACATAAGTATCAATGAAAATTGCTGATTATAATTTTTTAATACTGACTATAGTTGACCTCAAAATCATAGCACTATGCCAAATAATGCCTGAAGAAAGTTACTCTTTATTTTTATGCAATGAACTTCTAAAAACATGTTTTACCTAATATAATAACGTAAAGACACCAAATTTTAGTGAAATCTTCTTGCTATATCGCAACGGCATTTCTGGTGAAAAACAAATCAAAAATCTGGTTATAAAAACCAAAATATTAACCATTCATTTAAACCATTCCTTTGGTAATTCTTCCGCTCATATGGTAACTGTTTACCGTGAATCTGGTTTTCAAAATTATAACTCTTATTACCACACATTTATTAAAAAATACAAAACAAAAAAGTATGGTTTTTATTAAATATATCATGATAAAATTACCAAATTTTAGCACAATTACCAATTTTGCCATGTATTTTAAAACTATAATTTTATTGTTCATTTTACTAAAGTCAACAAAGATAAAGCACTTCAGTAAAAATTACCGAGCTTTTTGGCGTTTTGGTGTAGAGCCAGAAACTCGACAATTTGTACCATTTTCTAGTATTTTGAACCATATTTCTTTCTCAGAGTTGGAAGGGCAATAAATAATATATATATGTATATATCCAGACGCTGCCAATACTCTGATTTGAATCTCAGTGCATTTCACTATGATCCGACTACCAACTATAGTCTGCACCCAAGCGTCATCGGAAAAATGGATCAATTATGTATGTTTTGCAATGCTTTCAAATTTAAAAATGAAACAGCTGGAGTTTGCTGCTCTGGTGGAAAAGTGAAACTACCAGATTTAACGTCGCCAACTGACACATTATCAACGTTGTTATCGGGTCAAGCAAATAAATTGAAACTTTTCTTGGCGAATACAATTTGTGTTTCCAAATGACTTCATTCGGTGCTACAAGTATCGGTGCGCATATGGGCAGCCAGAGTTATTTAATACATTCGCATGCAATCCTGCTTGAGCTGAAATTAAAGTGCTTTTGTAACCTAGGCAAACATCATCGGATCTCCATGATATTACCTCACGTGAGTTTCATAAAATATTAAGCTCTACACTTGGTTTCATTGCAAAGCGTCATGTTTTTAAAGAGACATGGTGTTTGATGTATTCTACTGAATGGCAAAAAAAAAAAAGATTGCCACGTGATTTGGCTTATTGTAAAAATTACACTGTGCCAAATTGGTCAGCTCATATCAGCAGAAATACCTGATGTCGCCTTTGATCCAGTCTTATTTCAGATCATTCAAAATATGTTTCATGGTCCGTATGCATCACCATACATGTCTGTTTGAAAATGCATTAACGTTATCTTAGAGAATTAACTGATGAGACTTTCACTGGTTTTTTCACCATTAAATAGAATTCTCATTTCAAATCATAATCGCAAATCTCATTTACGCACTTAAATACAAAATTAAAAAATTCAAACTGAAAGCGTTGCAACGCACGCCGGAATATGACTTCGTAAGTTTTAAATGGCGTTTTTTAGAATCTAGGATAGAATAATATCTTCAATTTTTCCTGACACACATAAAATTTGAACAGCATGAAATTTCAGTTGCACTTAATAAATGATGTCGAACAAAAAATTTAATTTTGGAGTCGTAAAATTATAATTTTCAATCTTGGAATTTTTTTATGCGACATGATGCCATTTAGATAAAATAATATACTAAAAATAAGAAACTTACACTCTACCTAAACTAATTAACTATTAACAAAATTTTAAATTAAAAAAGAATCGTTTTGAAACCAATAACAGATTTAAACAGATTTATTAGGTTTAAACAGATTTTATTAGGTTAAAGGAAAATGTACGACAAGAGAGAAACAAGTTTCTACTTACGTTGCAAAAGCTATATTAAGGAACTATCTCACATAGAAATGGAATTCTATCACATCAAAATTCAATTGAGCATTTCCTTTTTTTTTTTCGAATGAAATTTATGAACACTTAAGAGAATACATAAACAAACTAACGCATATATGTTTCGTACGATCATATGAGCTTAGTAACATTAAAGACACCTTAAAGAATAACAAATTATTATTTTTCGTCTTATCATAGGTTCGTTTTTTTTTTTTTTTTCATTAAAGGTAATTAGAGTGATTAACTGATTGGTTAATCACTTTAAAACCGGGTTTTAACCGATTTGATTTCAAAATTTCCGCGATCTCGTTAATTACTGACGAGTTTCAAATTAGTCACAACGTTTTTCCCTAAGAGCATGTTGATTTTAAGAATTATGGCTATTCTTGAAAATCCCAACTATCTACTTTCAACTATTAATATATATTTTTTTAGAGGAGAAGGTACTTGTTTCATTACTTTTGCTTTTTTATTTGAAAAAAAATATGTTACTTTTTTTAAAAAATATTTTTAATATTTATTCTTTTATGCAGGAAAGATTTTTTCTTCGATTTCGTTACTTTTAGTTAAAGAAACTTTCATACTCAAACAAAAAGTTTATAATATCATATAATGCAAAAATAAACAAATTTTATATTTTAGTTTTATATTTTAAGTATTAAAAAGATAAAGTGAAAAAGGAATTTTACCAATGAAAAAGACATTATAGGAAAAACTAAGAAAGTTGTTCAGGCCAGACTGAGTATGTTTATAAAAAAAATAACAGTGAAATATATTTAACTTTTAATTATTATTTTAAAAACAATAAAGATAAGTATACTGTTGAAAATTTTAAATAAGGATCTACTTTCGATAGAATCGATTCTTCACCTACCTTAAAGAATTATCTCAGCAATAGAGATTACGACATTTGCAAAACAGATACCAATTACAACACATGATGTTCAAAATTTAAAAAGCAACTGCTTACTAAATTTGCTGTAACCGACATTGTTAGAATTTTCATTCTAAAATTTTGGTAAAATAACCGGCAGCAGTCTGTCCATCCAGTTAACGGTAAAGTTTACGTTAATGAACATTTTTGACCTTCACAGTTTTTTTAACCATTGACAATCATCGTGGTTTCTGAGCTATAAAAAAGGAATTTAACTGGACATTGTAGATAGTTTAGCAAGTTTACGATGCTGTCATCAAGGCGCGAACGAGAGTATCGTATTCTAACAGTCCAGAGACACAAAATCGGAAGCTCTAGACCCTGGAAACTCTTCTCGTATTGAAGGGGATGGCGGAAATATTGTTGTGCGGACTCGAACCCCCGTTTTGTTTGTCATGAAATTTACAGATTAGCCCTCTCAGCTATAATATGTACTTATTTGCAAGAAACTAAGTGTGCGATAAATTTCTGGTTGTTTAACCGTGTTAGATTAAAACAGTTAATAATCGGTTTTTCTCACAGTTAACACACACACAACAGTTTAATTTGAATACCATCTTATTTATGTATATTTAACTTATTTGTTTGGACATTTTAAAATAACAGTTAAATAAATTGCTATTTAACCAGTTTTTCTGAGAAATTTCTAACAGTGTATGTATGGAGCTATATTGAATCCCATTATCGTAACTCTTAAATTTGCATACACATTATTATGGTTCATGCTATATCCTTATTAAGATTTAAACTAGTTTGTTCCGTACTGTGGTTAAATGTACCGATTTTCATTGAGCTGATTTTTTGAGTGTACAGGACTCATTTTTTCAGTTAATTAAGCAAAGATTAAGAATACATGATTTATAAAAAAATATATATAAGAGAGGGGGGTTTGAAGGAACGAACACTTGTTGTGCAGTGTGCAATAAGAATAACTTTTGATCTAAAAATCGAATGAACGCACTAGACTCAATCTTAATGGCATGAAGTCCTTACCTTAATCATACTTATTAATTAGAGTGTAATGTTGCACTATCTAATTGCAGAGTAAAGCTGTCAATGTATGTCGGAATTCGCGGCATCAACCATGGGCTTAACATATTCAGAAAAGAGTTTCTTGTGACATTACCGTTTTGAAGTTATGCACTAACAGCCAGTAGATTCAATTTTCTTAGCCAATTGTAAATGATTTTTCTAATTAGAGATCAAAAATACCATTATATAAGGATGACAAGTTTTCTGCTCAATTTAACAACACAATACACTTTCTTGACTGCTGACGTGGCTTTTTAGAAACTAGTCATGTAACAGCAATCTTAATTTCTTAAGTCACTTTTCTGTGAAGCAGGAGAAAATTTAAGAAGCAAGCCTATCTGAAAGTTCTGATTTGAAAACCGTTTTTAGCATCTATAGCATCTAGATTGTAAAAACTTTCGGATCAAATTACGGCTTAAAATACCGGAACTTGGGTGCATCATCCACAAAATCCCTTTTTATCTTAAGATATTATATCGTAATTTTCACTGTAATATGTATTTAATCAGAGTGATTCAGTGATTTTACGATAATTATTAGTGTAAAACTTACAGTATATCAGATTTTTTTATTCCGTAACATGTTTCGCTAAAAGTGGATAAGTCGTTAAAAAGTACCGACAACCTGAGTGCCGATGATTTTTACCCCAAGTTGATCCAGAGTTTTTTACAGTGTAGAATCTGTATGCTTACTTATGAGAGAATCATAATTTTTTATTATTATTGAGGAATGTGATGTTTTCAGCAGAAGTTGAATTTGATTCGAAGGATAATGAGTTTCTTATGCCTGTGCTCAACATGCCGAAGAATAAATTCGTAAATGTTCCTATACGTTCATGCAGAGCAATTTTTCCAACTTTATTTTCAAACATATTGTCTTAAGCTTTTGTTGCGTTTGTTGAAAAATTAATTTTCTAATCACGAAAAATCCTGAAATGGAAATGATATATCCAACAAAAACATAGCGTTGACATTTTTTTAATAATCTTATTAAAGTAATTTCTTTTAAATGGGAGTAATTATAAAAAGACAATAAAATATGTATATATTTTCCATTAGTAAAATAAAAACATTCTGTGAAGGATAGGGTAATTTCTATAATTGCAAATCGCGGAAACATTATGCAATTTACAGAGTATATTGTCTACAATAGCATGAAAAATGGTTTAGATTAAGCTAATTTATTTAAATAAAAATTTTAAAATGTTTCAGAATATATGAGTTAAAAATATTAATTAATTTACAGAGTATTTTGTATGCAGACAGAGTCTGTTGGCTACAGTGTATATTGACTGCAAATGGTACAAATTAGGCTAATATATTTAAATGAAATTTTAAAAATATTGTAGAATATATAAGATCAAAAAATATTTAAATTGAATGTCTATAACTGTATATGTACGTTCAATGAAAGTAAAATATAATGAAAACTGTCTGGTACAAAACCATGTACCATGTCGTATTGTTATATCTAGATGTTTTTTAAAACATACAGTTGTTTTTAAAACATACAGTTGTTTTTAAATCTCCAAAACTAAACCCAAAACTGTATTAATATTGAGTTACAGAAAGCTCACTAAGTATTGTAGATAACAAATAAATGAAAGCAACAGATTTTGCAATAATCTGACTGAAAATAATAAAAATAACAAAATGTTTAAATAGTAAAAAATTCCACCATCCTCCATTCATATGTTAAAACTTGAAACGGAATTTTCATTAACTTCTTCATTCACTAAGTCACATACTTAGACATTTGATATCTTAATATATATCATGTCAAGCAGATTTATTGTAGTTTGACATCTTGAGACTGGATGAAACCACACAATGTTTTTTTTCCTGAAGCTATCAAATTGAAGATAAATTTTTTTAATGTCGAATTTGTCCTTGCTTATGCCAACTTATTTTTTTAAGCGAGCAACATATTTTACATCATCAACAGTTGGTATTCATTAATCTATTTATCATAAATTATTTAGGGTGGTTCTTCCTCTTTAAAAATAGTTCAAATAAAAGAAAAAATTACGAAATCTTTAAAAAAATACATTAATATTTTATCCTTCAAAGTTTTGCATACATCTATTTAATTTAAAACAACATATTATGTAACTCACAGTAAGTGAAATTATTTTTTAGAATGCTAATCCCGTCTTACCTAATAAACATTAAGAACAAAATTCTTAAAAATATTTTTTTTAAAAAAAGCAATTTAAAAAATATAAGTAGAGATTTGAAAAATTCTCGTTTACATTCTTTTAGAAAAAGTATTTTTCCTATGGAGAGTTTTTCTTTGTAAGGACAATTCTTTAAGAGAGAAGAGAACTTTTCGATTATTGAACCACCTTGAATAATAATATCGTATAAATTTTAGAGCAAGGTGATAAGCATAACTATGTCACCCTGCAACATAAACTGATAGGTTTCAAATTAATAGTTTATAAACTTTGCAGCAAATTTCCGAAATATTATCCTTAAAGTTATCATAAATATGGTTTTACATTTAAAAAATTGTCCATTGATAAACGAATACTATTTCTAAATACATTTCTCTTAATATTTAGCCGTTTTAGTTTTTGAATGGCTAAATTAGTTCTGAAAAGTTAAGCTGATTTAGTTATTTATTTTCTTATGAATTTAATAATGTATTCAAAACAACTTGCATAGCGGTGATCAATATTAAGGGCAAAATAAAATCAAGAATTAGATTTAGTAGTTTTCTTGCTCTAGTTGCAGAATGGTGAAATTCTATTTTTTATTTCAACATTTTCTAAAATAAGAATTTTTTATTCTTAAAAATGCAAATTTTAATGCAGGAAAACAGCCTATAACGTTCATAGGGCATCAAAAGTCAAACACATTTTAAAGAAAAATAATTAACAGCAAATATAGATTTTGTTGGTTAAAGACTGAAACGAGTTTAATATCTTTTATTTTATATTTCTTATATCTTTCATAAAATAAAACATTCCAACGCATGAAAGCCACGTAGTACATTGCCTCACATTATTATTATTTTTTTCTTTGAATTTACGAATCAGAACTTTTACCTATCAATATGAGTCATTGGAAAATGTTATAATAAAAAGACTGATATAATTTTTTTATTGAAAATTTCACCATCTCTACGCAATACATTAAAACTGTAAAAGTAAGTTTCAAAAAATTCAACTATCAACAAAAGAAGCACAGAATTTCAAATAAGTTAATCAATATCATGACAATTTTGCACTTCGAATAAATACATTTTCACAGTTAGAAAAAAAAACTTCGACATTTTCCCTTTATGTAATTTAAGAGACCAATTGTTTTTAGAGTACAAAATAGTCTTAATTTGTATTATTTGGAATAAAAACGCCATTTCAAAAAATTTTTTTGTTACAAATAAATACAAAACTACATATTTCTAAAATACCTTTGATGATGTTAAATATTTAAAATTATTTTACTTAGTATTAAAAAAAACCTAGGTACGTACTATAAAAAAGTAGAAATGCGACAGGTTAATGACAATTAGTTCTTCCCCAGAGCTAATGTGTTTTATGGTTTCAAGTTATTTTTGCCAATGCCGATTCTTGCTTCAATACTTAAAAAAAAATATTTTTTAAATAAATATGCAGTTTAGTTTTTTTCCCATGATGTTTTTTTATAATTGTTAAGATTTTCAGTTATACCTTCTCTCAAATTTTGTATTAAAACTGTATAAAATTTCATTACTTTTTTAGAAATAACGTACATTTTTTCATTATTGGTCTGTTAGGATTTTGACTCCCCCGCAAATATCATCGACCCTGTCCTAAAGGTCAGTGGGTGTAATGTTAGAGAATTTTTGTTCCCCCATATGGGGAGAAGTAGATATATGAGAAATAAAAAAACTTTTCTCTTTATAACATAGAAAGACTGGAGAGAGAATATTAGCTCCATGTGATGAAGAAAAAGAAAATAATTGACTACTAAGCTATAACTATAATGTATGTATGTATTTTAATATGATAATGAAGAAATACAAATTAAAATATATATCAGATAAATCAGACTGTCTAAAAAATAGAAAAAAAACCTCACGAACAATCAAGGGAAATGTTACATGGTCTAATTTAGTGTTTAAGACCTACTCTGTGTGAATATCTGTGAAAAAATATAAGATATTTAAAACATTCCTGCAGAAAGTTTCCGTTCTTAGGAACTGCAAAAATTCATCATGAAATTAAATCTCAATCTTTCAAAACACACATTTTTTTCAGTAAACATATAAAAACTAAGACTATTGGTTCATAATTTTTCTGTTTAGAATTTAAAAACTTTAATATCAAAAAACACCTATCAATAAACCATTTTGATACTGCCCTCGTCTCCCGCTGAACCGAGTTGCTTCAGATGCTATGGAAAGAATATATCGAGTACACAACTAGTTTCTATAGTTTCATTCTGTGGGACCTGTTTCATACTTATATATCGCAACAATTGCGTCCTAGGCTGCAACTATATAACATGTGATGATTCCCTTGCCCGAACATCCAACTGTGGATCCAAGAGTCTGTAGTTCGATCCCAGCCAGTGACTTACAAACAGCTTTTCTTCACCTGCCGCAGTAATGACCACGCATGTATATCTCCTTTAGGAGAAAGATATGCATGCGAGGTTTGGTATTTGTCGATTGACAAATGTCATCAGCATCATTACACTACTTTACTTCGATCCCCGACTGGCTTAAACATCACAAGCACTATATCCTAGATGCCTGGATCTACTGCACAGACTTTTACCGAGCTTTGATCTACTGAAGAAAATCTATTATTTACGAAGATTTTCAGCATCTCTTTGTTACAGAAAATTTCGATTAACGTGTTTCATCTACAGTATATGAAGAATATTTAGCAACTTTGATGTCAGATATTTTCTGTAATATTACAAAAAGATTTACCGCGTAAAATCTGTCTATTTTGTCAAATGTAACCCACATTATGCACTCTACACTGAGAAAAAAAAAGTATGGTCAAAACTACCTGAATGTAGTAAAATGTACCATGTTTCTGTGTATGTGAGAAGACCAAAAACTTTACCGAACCACTTTGGTAATGAATTTGATAAAATGAATTTGGTAATGAATTTAAAATATGATTTTATAATGTGTGTGATTAAATTCCATCATGATGCTTTAAACCATTGCATTAATACCATTTATTAAGTAAAAATTGTTTTTTTCATTTTTTAATAAATGTGTGGTAAGAAGAATTATAACTTTGAAAACCAGAATTTTAGATAAACCTTTACCATGTTAACGGAAAAATTACCGAATAAATGGTTGAATAGATTCAGTAGCCAGAATTAAGGTTTTCTTCACCAGAAAGTTTACTAGGAAACCGCACGGTGACTTTATCAGAATTTTTTTCCGCTTAGAAGAATTTATCAAATTGTGTTGTAAATTAATCCTGGAGACAAAAATTGGAAAAAAATATAAATCCGATACCTTCGGATCGTAGAACCCGTGTTTCCATTGACCCTGGATGGTTCAAAACGGTTCAAAAAGGGGTAATCAATTATGATTTTGTCAAAAAAGAATTGAGAACTACCAATTACATTCTTTTGCATATTCTTTGGGACTTATTTTATTCACATGGAAATCGAGTAGTTCATATTTAAACTAAATACTAAAATTAGCATTGAACTATTTTAAAACCTGGCATTAGAAGCAGTTTCACCGTTATATTAAATTGAAATTACTATAAGCTTATAATGCTTTTAACCCACGTTTTATAAGTGTCTTGTTTCTTGTAAGAAAGAAGAATAATTAATTTTATTAAGTGTGACCTTTTAAAATAATTGACAAATGAAAATAAATAATTTCACGTTTCATAAATAAGAATAAAGCATGTTTCAAATTAGTTATTTATTGACTTCTGCACAAAAAATATCATATTTCTGTCAATACAAGTTTGTTTTTTTTATTGCAATCGGAAACAACTGCTTAAGAAAATATTGAAATGAATTTTTTTCTTTTCTTTACTTTTCTTTATTTTTCGAGATAAGTCAGTGTCAAAATCCCAAAAATAATGTGTTAAAAGATTTTCTTATTGACGTCTAACCTTATTGTCATTGAAAAAAAGGTTTTTATAGGCAGTTTATTTTACTGTTATCAACGACTTCAATAAATGATGCTATTTTCAATACCGGAACTTTAACATCAATACATCGTCTTGGTAAACATAAATAATTCATCTGATCGAAATAAATATAAACAAAAATATTTTACATTTCTCTTAAGATTGATAGATTGCTGCTACGAATTACTTTATTGCCAAACCAAAAATTCTGTACTATCATTCTTCTGTGTATATTCTAATAGTCATAACCTTGTTAATCACGAGTGTCCAGTTAATTGTGACCCACGAGCTCTGTTGCAAAAGTAGATTTTTTTTTGTATTTACTTCAGGCACTTTTAATAAAAGGTTATTGCAATATACCTTTGCCTACGCATGATCCTCTGGAGAACAAAATAAAGTTTATCGTATAAATGCCTTATAAGGTATGCGCTAAATAATAGGGTTATAAGTGCTTATTTAACTCTCACAGTTTTAGTTATACTGACGGCATTACGAAATGTTTAACTTGATCAAACTACGATCCATCCATTTAAAAAAATCAAAATTGAGTTAAAACAATTATATAGTGATCAAAAAAAAAAATTCCTATTTCGACTGAACTAAATTCAAGCACTAACTTTTTTTTTATTTTTTATTTCCTATGAGCTGCACAATCAGTCTTCTCGATGAGCAGACCTAGTGCGTTCTCTAGAAGTATCCACTCTTTCAGGACCACCACAATGGGTGAGATACTGTTGGCCATGTTAATTTGGACGTCTAGTTTCTGCCACACTAGATGGCAGCACCGAGACTCTATTTGGTTGCTAAAGTGCACTAGGAATTTAATTTTGCCGGAAATGCCAAGAGCCAATAAGGCACTCCAGGAATCTTTTACA
Source organism: Parasteatoda lunata (assembly GCA_949128135.1). Taxonomy (NCBI): domain Eukaryota; kingdom Metazoa; phylum Arthropoda; class Arachnida; order Araneae; family Theridiidae; genus Parasteatoda; species Parasteatoda lunata. The sequence continues at coordinate 85,232,410 of OX421974.1, read as the reverse complement.
TGCCACATAATCATACGACATGGCCGCTGAGGATTTTCTGCATCCTGAAAATCCGGTGTCTGGGCCGGTGATCGAACCCGCAGACTTGGGCTCAGCAGGCCGACGACAAACCTACTGCGCCACTCAGCCACCAGCACTAACTTAAAGTATGTAATTTTCGTTGCTTTTAATGGTTCAGTTAAGATACGCTTACTCTTTAATGTAAGATAATTCCAGTTGCAAACTCAAACGCTGAAAATTAAGAAAAATAGGGGGGGGGGGAGTTAGCTGCTATCTAAAAGATATTGCCCCAATAAATAAGTCAAGAGATTAGATGTGAAAAAAACGGGTAATTCCGATCGAAATAATAAATTTTGATAAACATCTTGTTACTTAACTTAATAACGAAAACAAAAACTAGAAAAAGTTAATCCATGGAAATGCAATATGTAAATGTACATTGCACCAGAAAAAAACAGATCACCCTGAATAGCTTTTGATTTAATGACAGGATCTTCACTTTCTATGACTCAATCTTAAGGGTTCGAAAGGGTGATTTCAAATATGCAAATTTTTTAGGGCAGACGATATAAGTTACAAAACCAGGCACAAAAACGTACTTTCTCTGTATAAACATAGCTCTTTTCTACGAATTCGGAGATCTTACACCAAAATACAGGAAGTAGCCGCAATCTTTGAAATATGATCTTATAATTTGGTCAGGAGAGCGGTCCAAAGTTTTGACCCCTAAATGTTAATTTTACTTGTGGCGTATTGCGCCATATCTCGAGAATTTTTTTACGCGAATTAAAAAATTTACGTAAACAATTATAAAATTCGTTCATCTTACGATCATTACATATAAAAATAAGTTTTAATAAATATTATTTTTTGCTATTCTTTTCAATAATAAGTGAAATAATTTTGAATTGTAAGGTATCAAATTTTTACATAATTTTAAGGGTCTAATTTTGTGCGGCAAAGTACGAAACTAGAGGGAAATCGGTTGAATAGTTCCTGAGAAATCGAGTTTTAAATATATGACTTCTATAAAATTTGATTTCTCAGGGCCCAATTTTGCTCAAATTTTGTATATTGCCTTGTAGTGTTAAATGCTTTGAAATGATATAAAAAATTGCGTGCCTTACAATTCAAAACTTTTTTGACTATTTTTAAATAAAATAATAAAAAATAATAAATATTTACTAAAATTTATTTTTTGCGTGGAATTCTTTGGATAATCGATAAACTGTAATATTAGGGGCCAAAACCTTAAACCGCACTCTTGACCAAACTATTTAGACCATATTTCCCAGATTGCGGCTATCTCCCATATCTTTGGAATCAGAGATCTAAATACATCGAAAAAAAAGGTATGTTTATTTAGAGAAAGTATTTTTGTGTGCGATTTCGTAGCCTAAAATATCGTCTGCACAAAATAATTATCATATTCGAGATCACCCCCTCCAACCATTAAGTCCTAGAACTTGAAATGCGATCATTAGATCAGAAGTTCCTTTTTTTGTGCACTGTACCTCTTTGTATTACTTTCAAAAGAACCATTAGAAGAATGTGGTCGAACATTTATACTAAAACTTTACGGATATTTTCTAGTGTTAGCTACCATAGTTTCAAAAAACCTGCTTATTAAGACAAAGATATTTTTATTAATATGTTATATTGAAGACGACTCATAAATTCTAGTAACTTAAAACAAACTAAAAAAAACTTTTAAAAAATTATTTTTTTACAATTATCTAACTTATTCTTTGTAAAATTTCAAGTCTGAACCAGTGTAAAAATTAATCGCAATGCAGCAAAAATGATATCATGAGACTTTAACAAAGCCCAAGTAGTAACTAATATTAGATACCATCTGAAAGCCAGAAAAATCTAAAATTATCTAATGCAATAATTTCCTTATTGAATTTTCTAATAAATTTTATATCATTAATCATTTTCAAGTTGTTTTTTTTAAAAATGAGCCATTTTTATCAAAATCTCAATTAAATCTGTTATTTTATAAAACATATGTTTTTTATAAATGATTATTCTAGTCATCTCTAATTTTACTCTAGGCATTTGTAATTTCTCAATTATCATACATTATTCATATTCTGAAATTATATAATAGAAACCACACTATATAAAGTTAAATTTATATTTGAATTGACAAATAATTTTAACCTTAAAATATAGAAAAATGTTATTCTTTTCATAATGACATTTAAAGATTTATTTAAGATAAAAATAAAATATAACAGAAACCACACTATGTAATTACAAAGTTAAATTTATTTTTGAATTGAGTGATAGTTTTCCCCTTAATATGTCATTTATTTCCACAAAATAAAAATACACTTGATTATAAATATTTTATCAAGATTAAAATAACATTATTGTTTGAATTTTTGAATTATTTTTTTGTAATAATTGAGTCAATAAAGAAGATAATTATAAAATATTCAAATTACTTACTTCCATAATTTTTTTTTCATTTCTTAACTGAAATTAAATGGAGAAATACTTGCGTAACTTTATTCTTTCAGCTCTCTATCTGAACAAACTCAAACACCGCACCGCACACCTGAAACAAAACTCAAAAGCTCCGGTATAATTTTTTTTCAATTATTACCTACTTCGGAACTTCGAAGAACTGTTTACCTACAGTGTCAAAAGAAAATTGCTGCTGATATATCGAGAAATTAGATGAAACTAAATTGTAAATATTTTTAACTGTTTTCATGACGCTTAAGCGCAACTATAAAAAAATTTCAACATTACATCTTATAAAGTTAAATCAATACATACGTAATGCTTGCAAATCCCCATTTTTTAAAATTCTGAAGACTTTTAACAAAGTTGCTGAAAAAATTACGCACTACAGTAATTAAGAATCGCAAAAAAATCATGATAAAAATTGAAACTATTTTAATTTTATTAAAAGCAAAACACACTATAAAAAAACTTCATCCGATTACAAAAACAATATATTCTTACCTTCATTGTTTAACATAAACATCTCGATAATTAGTTTATGTCTGTAAATAATTAGTACAAATTTTAAAAAAATGTATTTGCTATTATATAATTTTTATTCCTTATTCAAAAAAACAACAGCTGGATTAAGTGCTTTTATTTCATTTATTATGTTGTTTAAAAAAACTTTTTGTAATAACTTTAGAACTGTTTGAAACAGTTTAAGTTTATTCCTTCAACGGTTAGTCTTTGTTTACTTAATATTATATTTCCTTGCCATCTTTAAATACTTTTTTGAAATTTTTTTGGAAATGATCAACAGTTAATAATGTGTGTACCATACAAAAACAAACAGCAGGGATGAATCGCATGGGTACCCCTCTTTCTTCGAACTTCCACACCACAATCAACAAGCGGACTTTCCGCCACGGCAGATTTAAAGTGCACATACACACTGGTTGCTGCACATACACACTGATTGCTTTGTTTGCTGTCAGGATGGAACTTATAACTGCTAGCTTTCCATCAGAAAGTGCATTTTCCATTTGCAATATTCGGTAGCCCTTCTCAACGTTGAATCGGCTCCAAGAAAAAAATTCTGCCCTTGAAAACAAACACTAGTTTCTTCAGAGTAGATTTTCTTGAAAATGAAGAGCTATAGTTAAAATTATAAGAGAAGAAATTTAAACTTTAAATTGAACACAATAAATTAAAAGCTATTAAAAATTGAATATTTACTTGAAACTTAAGTTTTTAATAAGAAAATGTTTTTAAAATATTGCAATATCATTTACAATGAAATTCAATAGGTAAATTCCCTTTCCCAAGCAAACTATATTTTTAGATAAGAAAAAATAAAAAAAATTATACTATAAAACCTTTTAAGTGGTTTTAATAGACCTGAAAACTACTCGCCATGTGGCAAGTGAACAAAGAAAAGTGACTACTTAAATTAAATAAACAACTGGTTATTTTTCCCCATTGCTTTTTATTAAAAATAGCTTTAGGTATAAGTACAATGTTGAATAATACTCTAGAAATTTTCATAAAAATGTCCAATAACTGTCCAATTTGTGGTTGAAAGATTTATGTGGATGGAAAATTCTTTGACAATTCACATATTTTAAAGTTGTTATGAATACATTAAATGTATTTTGCCAACCAAAATATTTTTACAGGACGTTCTTTAAAAAGCAGTATGCTTAGCTAAATTTTGTCATATATGTATGTTATTTTTATTGTTGAATCAAATTTTTCTAGCTGTAGATAAATTTCTTTAAAAATTAAATTTAATCAAAGCAAAAAAAAAAGCTTGCACAAAGTGCGTATTAAATGAAAAGTACATATCACTGACTATAATCGTACTATATATATTACCGACTCATTAGGTTTGAGGAAACTTGGCTGCTAAGTCATTAGCTATTAACCGAAAATTTAAAATTTCTGGTCTACCTTTTAGTTGGACTAAACATTTAAGCATACTTTGATACGCAAATATATCAAATTCAATGCTTTTTATTTTTTTTATAATGCACAATCTTATTTAAAGCAAAACAAAAAATTTTCACATTCTTTTTTTTAAAACTTACTGAATAAAAAATGTACCTACTTTCAAGTTCTTATACACTGATCAGCAAACATGCAGATCAGTCTATGTTCAAGAAATCTAAATAAAGATGTTTGATTCATTATTTTACGATATTTCAGACATGAAATTTTAATAAAGTAACAATAGTCTTTGCCGTATGTATTAAATTTGAAACATTCTAAAATTTAATGGTTTATACCAGAGTTAAAAGTAGCTAATTATTAATTTTTTAATTGTTTTAACATGGCAAATTTATTTACAGACAATTATTTTTTATCTTTATCATTGCTGCAGAAAAATTTTTTCACAAACGAATAACTTAGCAAACGTTGTTTTACAAGTTGTTTTTACGTTATGTTTTGAACTAACTACATTACTTATTATTGGCAATACGTTTGAACAAGGAAGTCAATCACTGCGTGCAAGCAACTCATTGACAAATCACTGCGTTCAAGCAACTCATTGACAATAAGGAACACAATTCTTACCATTAGCTGACTTTATTAGATAAATGATTGTTAAATTAAAACTTAAATATTTTGATTAAGTGGTCAAGATAATGAAACACCCTGAATGTTTCTATAACATCATCCTCTCTAACCCATCATGCTTTGTAGTGCTTTGCTAGTTTTCTAAATAATTTTTTACTGAGGGAAAAACACTACCTACATTACTAATTTAATGTTTTATGTAATTTTTCTTGAAATTTCTAATGTTTAATAAAAAATTACTAAATATAAATACCTTTGAAGTTGAAAGATTGATTTTAGCTGCCGACTACGAACAATATTGAGATGTAAACGTTCAGCAAGAGGCTACAACTCAACACTTGGAAAAGTTTTCCCGTTAATTATTCGCGAACCAAATTTACTTCCACTACTATTTTCTTGCGTTATTTGACATAAAATTGCAATGGAGAAAAGTTATATTTTATGGAAAAATTTAATAAATTATTTCCTTCCATAAATAGTTTTATATTTATTAGTAATATGAAGTTCCCTTTTTCCAAAATAGTAAACCCAGTCCTTAATTAATGAAATATTATTAATATTAGCTCTAATATTAGAAGATAGGTTTCAGGAGAGTATTCTAGCAAGGCAATATTATAGTGCATTTTTCTAATATTAAATAATATTGTTTTGCCACCTGGGAATTCAAAATATAAAATTTTCGTAATGTAAAACGCAATTTTTGAAACAAGTGCTTATGCATTTTTTGAAAATACAGAAGAAAGAAAGCATAGAACATTTGAAAGAAATTTTGAGGTTTGGTGCTGCCATCTAGAAGCGGACCCAAGATATAATTATTTCTTAATGAGATCAAGCTATTTGTAAAATTAAATTTAAAAACAACTTTTTTGTTTAAAAATAAAGCTTGACGCGTACCTAAATTTAATTAGCAATAGAATGCAGAATATTTAGATCAATAATGACAAAAAGGGAAAAAAAGAAAAGAGAGAATATCGTAGAAAATTAAAAGAAATAATAATAAGTTGTATTAACTGCGCATAAACTGCAAGTGTGAAAAACTGATAAGTTAAAAATCTAGAAAAAACATTGAAAAAAATATAATAAAGATTCATTAATGTTTTCTATATTTCATTATTTTATTTTCCATTTTTTTAATATTTTTTTAGAATATTTCTTTCTAAATAATTTTTTTAAATGTATTTTTCTCTAAAAATATTTTATATTCTCTTTTCTTTTTTTCTTTTTTATATATAGGAATTTTGTATATATATATATATATATATATATATATATATATATATATATATATATATATATATATATATATATATATATATATATATATATATATATATATATATATATATATATATATATATATATATAAGTTTAAAAAGAACATAAAACGAAAATTTTAGTGCTCCTCACACTATTGCATTGATATATTTTGCTTCGACTATATTAATACAATATTAGAAAGCACTCTTTTTTGAAGATATAATCGTGTGGGCTGATGAAAAGATTATATCTTTTTATTGATTTTTTTTCACGGTTTTTTTAAAATATTTTTTTTTTTTATTATTATTATTATTATTATTATTATTAATAATTTTCTTTATCCCTTTTTTCATTTGTCAGTAATTTTTCTTCGTTTTATCTTCTCTTTAAACTTATTTTATGAGTTCTATTTACTTGCAGCTTATGCGCAATAAATAATACTTATTGTTTTTCTTAATTTTCTTCGTGTTTTTTTGTATTTACTTATTATGCTATATATATATATATATATATATATATATATATATATATATATATATATATATATATATATATATATATATCGAAATCAAAATTAACTAAAAATTTAGTTTAATTAAACATATTTTTATTTTTATGGAAGCTCACAGAACATTATCTTCAAGTTAATAATATCATCAATTCGCAATCATTCTCAGATGCAGAAAAATTATTTTACATAGAAGTATAGTGAGCTGTTGAAGTATTATTTACATAGAAGTCAGTTGTAGAAGTATTATTTTACTTTATACATTGGCATAAACATTTTCTTCTAACATTTCTGAATCTTTTATCTCTTCCATAGTATTGCCTTCAGAATGTGTTTTGTTGCATTCAGTGTTTCTTGGGCTTTGTGGTTTGTCGTAGATATTTAAATCTAAAAAATATAGGAATAAAAATAGTGTTAATGTATTAAAGAATAGAAAATCAATCTAACATAAGAATAATTTCTCTAACAATGCATGCTTACAAAATCACCTTATTACACCAATGCTGAGAAAAATACTACTCTCTACTAATTTCTTACTATATATACTGTATGTAACATAATTTATGTGTGAATATTTTAAAGGTAACAAAAGGTAACATAATCATTGCGCAATATCTAAAAAAACTAACTAGAAATTAAAAAAAATAAGTAAGAGAGAATATTTACGGAAAATTAATAAATTAAATGTGTAGAAAATAATTTTTTCTAACCATTTTTTTTCTTTTTAGAAAAAGGAAATAACTTATATTTATAAAACACTAAGGTAAATTTAATCTTAAGGTATATTTAGAAATATCTCTTATTTGGTACAAATTTTTAGAAATAACTCCTAAAATGTTTACTTTCTTTTCTGATTATTACATTTTGTTTTACTTATTACTTATAATAAGCTTCATCTATATACCATATACTTATGTTCATTTGTAATCAGTTTTCAGTTAAGAAATTTGAACTTAGAATTTTGAAGATCTATTAAAAATACGCTTACAAAGCTTACTTAACACAGAGAAATGATATAAATAGAATAATCAAAATACATTGGATTTGACTTTTGATGAACTTACATTTATTGCATTTTCAAAACCACGATTAAATATTTTTTTTTGGAATAAAAACTACTTTAATAATTTTTTTCTTGCAGTTTAACGTTCTCTTTCTAAAAAAATATTCTAACATTCACTTTTTTCCAGCACCACAATTGCTAATTTCTCACTGCACCATTCGTTTTAACTATTTTAATGTCAAGGAAACTAAATCTACTGATTCTAACGCTTAGAATTTCGTATCAGCACCATCTCTTAATATCATAATAAACCGTAAAAAAAACGAAAATTGATTTTTAGGTTTAATACTAAAGCACGAACAGACCCGGTGAATATCTGCAAAAATGAATTTAAATAAATTCTTTTTGCCAAATTATATCAATCCTTTCACCGATCACGAACGCAGATGTTGATCTTTTTTCAATACAGTAATCTTATTCGAAGTATACACATATTGCCATAAAGATTAAAAAATAAAAAAAACTAGAAAGGGATCTCTATCCATCTTCATGAGGTGTCTGAGTAATATTTTAATTTTTTAATCCATGCATTGGCTTGAATTTTTCACTGCTTTACAATATATAATGTGCATCTAAAAAATCCTTATAAATTTTCTGTGAGACAATTTTTCTAAATTAAAATTTTAAAAAAATTTTAAATTTTAAAAATTTATGTTTTTTATTCTTGGCGTTAATTCTGCTGTTTTTGCAGTATATTTTATATAACAAATGTCACTTTTCATTGTTTTTACAGGATTAAGAAAGGGCCAACTACAGCAAAAATAAGATATAAGTCTAAACTTATCATCTTTTAATCTAATTAATTCAAACTAAAATAAAATAATCAATAATATTTATCATTGTTATATGTATTTAATTATGGATATAAAATGTAAGTACTCTAAAAATAAAATTAAAATTAAATAAGAAATGTGTCTTATATTAGTTCAGAAAAATATCTTATACTAATGATCTCAATACAATAAACAGGGAACGATATGAGATATTACAGTTTTCCATTATTTTTTACTGATTTAAACCATCTGCACTTATTTAAGTCTTTATTAAAATTTTGCACGGTAAACAAAATGTGTTCATTGAAAACATAATGAGGTGATTTAATGTTTCCTTCTTTTCACAATTTGAATAATTTTACAAAGACTACAAATAATATCCTAAGAAAATTCTAACAAATTACAGTATTAGGATATATAATTTGGTACATTGTACATACAACATTTTATTGCCATAAAATTTCACACATTTTCCAGCCTTTCTCGCATTAGCGAATTGCTTTGAGCATTCTAGTCCCCAAAGAGTGACTTAGCGTACACTTTCTCACGCTATACATATTTCAAATTTTCTTAACTGAAAAAGTCATGCACAATACGTTGTCATTTTTTTAAATATGATTTTCTAAATTATATTTTGCTAATTTTTTAAAGAGAGCATATATTAGAAAGCAGAAGGATTATACAGTATAACAATGCATGTTAGTAAATCTACAGTAAATCTTATTCCCACCAATGAAATGTAATTCAGCCGTTACGCGATATTTTTGAATTACTTAATAAATTTATAAATTTAATAGTAAAACATATTCTGTACCTGAAATATCTTGATCATTGTTTATTTTTCCATACACCATATTTTCAAAATAAGGATTGGAACCACAGTGACTTAGATTGTTTGGAAACTTGAACTCAATATTTTCTAAAGACTTATCTAAAAAGCACAAAATTTTTAGTAAACGGAAAAATGTATAAAAATAAAAATAATCTAATGTAATAAAATAATGCAAAAATAACACAAATAAACAAAATTTAAGGAGTTGCTAATATTTTAGCATCCAATACATTTTCTAAGATAGTTAAAATGATCTGATTCAAAATATGCGAAGTATTTCCCTCTATCAGTTTCTTAGATATACTTCTTCAACCATTAATATGTATCTCACAAAAGCCATTTACTCATGCCATTGAGTACTCATGAACACATGTCATTAACTAAGAAAATAGTAAGATTAAGTCATATCACATATATATTGTATAGAAATATCTTGTTATTACCAAAAATTACCAAAATTAATTAAGCATAATAATGTTAATAATAATTATAATTATAATAATTATTAATAATAATAATTAATAATATAATTAAATATATTATTAATTATAATAATTAATAATAATAATTAATAATAATAATTAATAATAATAATTAATAATAATAATTAATAGTAATTATGATGTTAATACTCGTAATAATAATTAATTTTACGGTTTTTCTAGACAAAGAAGCAATTCCTCTCCATTAATTTAGCTCATTAGTGCAAAACTTTTCATTTCAATTTGTACCTGTTACTAAGATTAATTAATCACCATTGGCAATAACAATATGCCAATTTTTACTGTCAATATATATGAATATATGCCTTTTCTCCATTAATTTAGAATTTTGGTACATTTTTTTCATTTCAATTTGTTCCTATTACCAAAATTAGTTGATTGAAATTCTCAAAAATATTTTTTATAATAGTTTTGGGCGAATAATTGTAATGCGAATAGTTTTTATAATTGTAATGCGGTACTTATTTCAAAAGCCATAAGAAATCTTCAAACTATTATCGACGACGCTAGTAATGAATGCTTAGTTAAATTCGACAATAAATACTTCTGGTATTGTCATTATGAGCCCTAAAATAATGACCACGTAATATACCAAGTCGGACTATAGGCAGGTACTCTTGTGGTAATAGATTCTTTACCCTCCTTCGAAGAAGTACCCTAATACGGTGATATGTCCTACACATTCATGGCACCTAATATACAGCTATTGTTTCTTTATTCGGGTACAACCATTACTTTTACATTCCAGTGTGGCTTCATTTCATTAGATTTACTGTAATCTAAGTTTAAAAAAAAAAAAAAAAAGATTAACTAATGTGATATTCTGAATTTGCTATAATTTTTCCATAACTTAATTGATAACTTCAATTTTATTTCATTATTGTTGAATTTCCACCAATTAAATTAATGGAAACATATTTTAAAAACTTAAGTATCAATATAAGAAAAGCATGGGTTGTAAAATACGAATTTTGTTACATCATCATATGTGATAAAATTATTAACGTTGATTTTTCATGAGATAAGAAAATATTCATAGGAAACATAAGAAGTCATAGAAAAATATTCATAGGAAGATACATAGTTCATAAGAAGGAGTAATAAAATTAATTTTATCAAGCTAGCAGCAATCTAGCAAATCGCCTTATTCCCTTATTATAAAATATTTGTCAAATGAAATGGAAAATTCTTTCTTTTGGATATAACACATGAACCGGTGATCAGTTGGTAGTTTGGTCTGCAGTATCTTTGAACCTATATACACAAAATTTGATGTGGATCAGTTCAGAATTTGGGATTTGTATCAGGAACATACTGCCGTGCAATAATAAAAAACTCAACGTTACCAACAAAAATTCGAATTTATTTTTTTCATATATTTGGAATCTTTTTATAATAAACTATTTATTGTAATGATTTTTTTTTTTTTTTTAATTTTATTCTCTCAGTTTTTTTGAAGTTCTATTGTAACATCCATAGCATTAGCAATAGAAAGAAAATAGTTGTCAAACCACTTTTCTCGAAATCTATCATGAAGCACTTACGTTGTTTTTCCAATTGCACGGCAGCGTACTCATACACATAAAAATTATACTTTATTTATCTAGATATATGCCAGATAAACCTAAGGTGGAAGTCACCAAATTAGTATTTTTAAAGTTACCTGAAACAACGAGTTTATTTTGTTTACAATCTTTAAAATGTCTTTTTTAAAAAGTTAAATATTTTAAAATAAAATGTAAATAAAATTAAAATTAAAAAGTTTTTGCTGAAAAGCAAAAATGATGTAGAAATAGTACGAATTCGTTTAAAAGTATCTTAATCGCTATACTATTAATGATGCCAATGCTGCTTAATTAATTTTGGTAATATATTTTAATTTTGGCAATATATTTTAATTGAAATAAAAAATAAAGTATATTTTAAACAGCAAACTTGAAGGAAAAAATAATTCATTTAAGGGAATCGTGAATAATCGGCATCCTAACGTTGACGCTAATATGATGTTTAATAAATTTTGATAATAGACTCATTAAAAAAAATAGAAATGCACTAAAAAGCCAAAATTAATGGAAAAATGATACTAAATCGTTAAAGAAAAGCGTAAAAAATCGATAGACTCTTATAGATGCTTATTTAATTCTGGTAATAGGTACTAATTGAAACAGAAAAAGCTATGTACTGAAAAGTAAAAAATTATGTAGAAATGGTGCTGATTCGTTTAGGAAAAAAGTAAAAAATCACCATAGTATTATTGACGTCAATGATGATTAATTTTGGTAATAGACACTACTGGTAATTGATCTAGTTTTATAGATACTAAATATACAAATATAGGTGCAAAGTACATACTATATACTTGCTACCTATTAAAAGTGCAAAAATACTGTGCAGATACTACGGATGTAGATACTACGGACATAAATTTTTACGTCGTTTTCGAAATGGACAAGAACAGAAGAAAGCTGCTTTGTCGTAAGATTTGAATATTATTGTAATGTGGTAAGATTGAGTTAGCAAGGACAAAAGCAGCACGCCCAACGATACTGATTACAATTAATTTTTATATTGACAGGATATTATTACCGAAAATGGGATTTTTCTAAATCTAATAACGTAAGCCCGCCATGAAGGGCAAAAAATAGTTATAAATAATTTTAAAAAATTTGTTTAGATTTATTTATTGCGTTGGTATTTTTAAATTAAATTAATGTTGAATATAAATTAAATTTATACTAGTGGGCTGCGCCCCCTGCTCGCTAACACTCGCCAACCCCCGAAAATTGCTACGCAATCTTATATGGTTTGCTTCTCAAACCAAGCTCGCTTTGCTCGCTACTAACTTAGGTACATTGCAAATGCACAAAATTCTAAGAATTCAAAACAATCATTCAAATCCATATAAATTTTTTTTCTTCAAAATTACATCTTTTTAGTAAATACTAAGTCATTTAAATATATTTGAATTCAAATAAATGACATGTAATTCGTTAAATCTATTAGAAATGTGCTATAGTATAAAATCTTAAGATAAAATTTCTAAAACTGATATCTCTTTAAAAAGGTTAAAATTTTGGATCACATTTGGTGAGAATGCTCCCTCTGGTTATTTCAGTTTCCGTTTTTAAAAGCGCTATATGTTGAGCCACCTCAGCTAGATTTGGCATGTGACATTTTTAGCGGCAATCATTGGTCGATTTTCTAGCGTTGCCATTCGGGGAGTTGTAATGAAGCTTTTTTTTTTGTCGCCGTGTAAGAGAAATATATATATATCGTGAAAAAAAGCGCTTTCCACAAAAGCAATGAATATTGTCCAAATAATTTTGGGATCGTTTCTTTGCAGTATGGTCTAAAGATGTTACACCAGTAATCAAATTCTCAAAATATTGTGAATGCGACAATAAAGGAAGATCAACCTTGCCTTTCTGACAGCAAATACCATATTCATTGCTACTTCCTGTCTTCTCTAACATAAAATGCTTAGCATGACAAAAGTTACAAATAAAAGTCATAGATCCAATAGTAAAGGGGTCACAATCGTCATGAACAGTCAATGCAGATTTGTAAAAATCTCGAATTTGTAGAGATGGCGATTCCCTTCGGCGAGAAATGCTTTCCCGTTTAGAATTCCGCCATTCATTTCTCTGACGTCTGCCAGAGATATTTCGACGCCTGATAGCAGGCATTTTATTTAGGCAGCGGGCACTAAATAAATAAAAATAGAACTAAATAACTAAGATATCGTTTTAAATCTCAAATCAAAATAATTGTTTGTAGAAAGTTTGTTTTGGTTTGAATATTCGCACGTTTGTTTTGGTTTGAATATTCGCACGATGCCATTGCCATTCTATTGTAACGAAACAAAAAATTTATCATGAAACTAAAAATTTATCAAAGGAACTAAAAATATTGAATTCTTTTTTTAAGAAATTCAGTTCCGTTTTTTTTTATCCACTCTTATTTTTGTTTATCAATCTATTAATTCAGAAATGCTTTAAATCAAACGATGCTTACGGAAACAATGCTTATGCGAACCACCCGAAAAATGATTTGCTGAATTCTCATTGGTTGAAACTAAATTATTAATTTTATTAATTAATTAAAGGAAATTTTCATAATTTAAGACCTTATTGCACATCTACATAACAATACCTTTAAAACGACACCTCATTTGTTGAATTCTGTTGCGTAGTTTGGGAGTTTTTAGCGAGACAAAATATTGTTAGCCTATTTATATATAGATTCAGCATGTCTTTCAGTTTTGGGCATCTTTTTGTCGTTTTGTTCAGTATAAAGTTATTAGTTATTTAACTTTTGTTTTCATACAGTTCGAAGAATGGGTATTTTGCTAGTTTACAGTTATCGTATAATGTTATTACTGTATTATATTTTATATCTAAAAACATAAAATTTTCTTTTACAGTCAGCTTAATTTTATACAAACTATATTTTTCAACAATTTTCTGCAGTCTTACATACTTTAGCGTTTTTAAACTTTCGAATGGTCTTAGCAAATACGAGATATTTGAAGTATAATTGGGTCATTCTCACAAAAAGGTGATTTTCTTAGTCCCTTAGTAATAAATACTAGGAAATACAGCAGATTTCTTAATATTTTTCTGCATCATTTTTTGTAAAGGTCTAACTAATCAATCATATGCATTTCTGCTGAATGCATTTAATATTTCATTCTTATTTTTTAATAAACATAACTTCAAAATCCCCTCCGTGGATGTCCCTACGTCTAGGACACAAAATAATTTTTAATGGCTGTTAAACATTTTAGATGTTATTTTAAGGATTTTTGTAGTTTTAACTAGTTAAATGTTTATAGTAGCTTTTTATTAAATATTTTTTTAGAAAAGTTTTATTTTTATAAAATAAATGGTTAGTAAACTTTGTCCATCAAAAACGAAATCTCCCTCCGTGGACAATTAATATATCTCAATAAATATGTAATAGAGAGCAGCATATGTGAAATCCCTATAAGACAGCTGGTGGGGAAGGTAGAAATTTAATTTTCTAGTGTTAACTATCAGTTGCTTTTGTTCTCTTTGGTGTTAGTTTTGAATTGTTGTGTTCAACTGAGGTTTTGCAAAGTTCTCAATGTATACCCCGTGGTCATCATAAAGAAGGTAAGATAAAACTATTTTATATTTGATATATAAATTTTAGATTGCAAAAATAGTATATTTAATAAAAAGAACTGCGCCATTTTTGTAACTTTAAAATTGAAAATCAGAAAAATTCAAGAACTAGTTTTTGTCTCCTCCGTGGACAAAACAGTTCCACGGAGGAGATGACACAGTCAATGGAAGAGACAATGTGTTAGACAACCAATAACACATTTTTATTAATTAAAAAACTATTTTCTTTTAATTGATATTTTTTAAGTGTAACAAATGTGTTAATTTCTTTGTATTTTTAAAGAAAATCAATTAAGTTTAACTTTTTTTTTTTATCGGAGAAGTAAGTATTTGCAATTTTTCCAAATGATTTCTGTGATGTTTAACATTTTTTTTCTCTTTAAATTTTAGGAAAAAAATGGCAAAATCAAAATGCAAAAAAAGAACTCAATCAAATGTTCAAATCTAACAACGAATTAATGAACAGAAAAAATTTAGCATCAGACAAGCTAGACAGAAATTACATCTCCTCCGAGGACAAGACAGAATTAAAAATATTTTAAATCTTGCAAAAAATAAAATAGAAAACTTGACCATTATTATAAGGACATATAACAAAAATAAATAAAGGCATTTATGTAATTTTTATCACTTTTTTAATTACTTTAATTTTAGAATAAATTTTAGTCTATTTATAACTTTTGAGTGAGAATGACCCAATTATGTTTTCGAAACAAGTAAAAACCCTTACTTTTCTTACTTGCTATATTTCCATACGGTAAATTTGTGAGATTATCCTTATTGTCATCAGGGTCTTGATATAAGTTTTCACACCCACTTTCGGCACATGCTCCATTTTCTTCATTTTGCCTCAGATTTGAACAATCAGATATTCCTATTTAGAAATTAAATTTTTATACAAACCCAATAACTCAATAATTACTCAACAATAACAGTATGTTAATCAAACTTATAAATTTGTATATCGGGCGACAACTTTGAAAAAATTCATTTAACTAGGACAACAATAGTGAGAATTTAGTAGTAGTACTAAATTATTTACGTCGCACTAGATTTGCAGAACATGCTACTGGCGACGGTCTAGGAATCATACCTAAGGATGATCTGGAGACATGCCATCTCAATTTTGATCCTCTGATAAGATCCTCCGCTTTGGTGGCCCGACGACCGGAATGTGAAGTCAAACTTACGGTAAAACAGGACCGCTACCGCGCAACCTCCGTCCCTTCGTAGGCTGACTAAAATGCCCTCTCACCTAAATGCCTTTGCAGGCTGCCCTCTCACTCACTGACCGTAGCCGGTCATGCTTGATTTTGGTGATGCATGCGGAACCGTGTCTTTATGATCAGTCCAAAGTGAGACTAATTGTGGAAATGTTTGTTAGACATCTGTTCTATCTGCTATGAGTAAATAATTAAAATAATGTGCATATAAAAATAATGTGGAATGTTATGTTGAATTATTTACGTATCATGTATATCATGTTAATACTGAATCATCAGTTATGGAAGAAATGATGGAGATTAATTCGAATAAAGGTTAGCGAAAGATTACCAAAGATTGTTGGTGACAAAACGGGAAGTAAGGCATTAGTCACAGAGAAACGGAAAAGATTTTCAAGTAAAAGAGTATCGAATAGTTCCAGAGGAAGCACTAAGGAATTGTATGACATATAACTTATTACATTGCTCATCAATTGTAAATAATTTAACCTAAGCAATTTTAATTATGTTTAACAAACATTTAGACCTGAAGACATTTTTACTGTTTGCCCTGAGACATCATTTACCAAATCAAAATTCTTGTCAAAGACTTTTTTTAAATTTCCGAGTGGCTAACCAGAAAGATTTCAGGCATCTTATTTAGAGAAGAAAAATAAATTATAGAGTTGTTTCCTAGAATTCTTTTCATAAATTTCTTTTTCTTACACAGATAAAAAAGAAATTGGTCAAAAATACTAGAATATGATAAAATTTGCCGCGTTTCTTGCTGTATGGGAACACCAAAATGCTCGGTAATTTGTATCGAAGCGCTTTGGAAATGATTACGGTAATATTAACAATAAAATTTGGTTTCATAATATGTGATAAAATTTGGTAATTTTTTGTGGTGACATTTAGTAATTTTATCATGGTACCTCAGAGCATGGCATTAAAACCATTTATACAGTTAAATTTTATTTCTGTTCTCTATTTATTATTAAATGTGTGATTATAAAACTATAATTTTGAAAATCAGAATTTCCGGTAACCATATGAAAATTATCAAAATTATCAAATGCATGGTTTAAATATCGTATATTTTGACTTTATTTACCAAAATTATATATTTTTTTAACATGAATGTAATTACTATGCACTACATTAGTTCTACCAGAATTTTTTCCTCGTATAAAAACAAGCAGAAAATAACATTTTACATTGAAGCTTGCTTATGTAACTCTTCTGATTTTGGAAGTAAAAATTATTCAAGGGGAGAAAATATGATGAAAAGCAAAGCCGAACTATTGGTGAGTAATGTTTGTTATGAAGATGAGAACAACTTGAAATATACATAAAATGTTTTCTCTTTTATTCATAGATCCAGATGACATGAGATACTAACTGATTTTGCTACAGTTGATGCTGTTGGTTAATTATTACTAAAAACTTTTAATTTACAATCAAATTTTACCATCAATTTTGTTTGCAAATAAACTAATGAACTTATTAAATAAGGAATACATGCTTTATTTATTTCATGTTACAATTAGTGTTAAAATTTTTATTTATTTATTTATTTTTTTTTTTGCAAAAACTTTTTAGTTATTTATACAGACGGACAACAGCATTTATGATTACTTACCATGACTTTGTCTAGAAAGATGTTTTCTGGAAAAAAGAGGAAAAAGTTATCTTAAAATTATAGAAGAGATATTTCCTTAATTCAGAACAGAAATTCATAATAGATCTCAAAAGAGATAAAAATAATATATATATTTTAAGCAAAAGTCTAAATGAAAATCAATTTATTTTCAAAAAAAAATCGTACTAATACAGTAGCAGTGAACATAAATTATTATTATTTGGAATTTATTTAATGATAGATAGAAAAAAAAACACAAGTTCATATCTAGAATCTAGAATAAAAAATCATTCAAAAACTCTTGTCTCCTACCAAAATTAAGTGTTCAGGTGCAGTATTTTCTTAGAAAATTACTATCTAAATATTTAATAAAAAAAAAACACTTCAACAGAATTTCTTAAAATAATTATCAAATCATGACGAGGTTTATAATTTTCAATCTCCATTGTACGGTAGAAAAAGGACAAGAGAAAATGAATTTATCTCTGAAAATGAATTTATCCCTAAACGAAAAACAGCGAAAAAAAATAAACAACGAATGACCAGTAATAGTTTTTAATCTAATAATCGGATCTTCACGTGCTTGGGATTTAATCTTAATATTTCGAGAGGGGTGATCTCAGAAATGCTAATTATTTCAAATAATATTTTAAGTTTCGGAATCTGACGTACGAATTTTCTCTGAATAAGCATACATCTTATGAACACATCTTAAACTCGAAACTTTTATTTGAGATTTTAAAGTGATAATTAAAAGCTTAATGATTAAAACACGTTTAAGCTTTGAGGTTCAGTGTATATTTCACGCTGTTTTTGATAACTGATACAGCATTACGAACGGACTATGCCCGTCTCTTAAATTAGTGCAAAAGCAACTCGAATAGAAATTTTCCTATCCTTGAAATTCACTGAAATTTTTGTGAGTGGACCAGTCATTGTCGATAGAGAAAAATAAGCGATGCTTAAAAATGCTAATTTTTTCTTTTGAAGTTTACCGCTTTTAGTTCATTTTCTGAAAGAGGGTGCATCGTTGAATCTGTTAATAGTGAAAAAATAAGTTAGATATACAATAAAATACTCACAGTTGAATATTTTCAGATCTTTTTCTTTTTCTTTTGCAAAGAAAACATCCAAGTATTATGAGTAACATGCTCAGAGAAAACCCTCCACATGAAATACTCAAAATATGAGTTAATCGATTATCGTCTTTGAAGAAAACTACAAAAACGAATTTAAGTAATCATTCTTAAGTAAATTTAAAATTTATATTTTATTTATGCTATTATAACTTTAAATGTGCAGTATTTTTCAACAGTTCTGCCCCTAAATACAAGTTTACTGGAAAATATTAAAAATAACAGAAGGGCTAAATATGGAAAATGGAATTTATGGAAAATTTACTCCGAGCATTCTCACCACTGTAAATATCTAGGAAATTATATTGGACATAGGAACCAATATAAGTGTTATATTTTTAACACTATTATTGGATAGAAGTTTTATTGCACTATTACTAGCGAATATATACTACACGCCTAATAAAGAAAGGTTTTCATCATACTATTTATAAAAAAAATTTGTGCTGTCCTCGAATATATTTCTTTTTATTTTGAAATTATTGATAAGAACTGGAACAGTTATAAGAGATGAAACACATTCGATTACATAGCTTCCTGTCCCATTTTTTGTCATTCTACTATGAACCATAGACTTACTTTTTTTTGACGTCCAAAACATGCTATGGTAAACTTTTAAAACTTAAATATTTGCTATAAATTTTAGATTCGATATTTAATGGCTTACATTTAATTTATTCACAAATTAAAAACACTTTGAAATTTAGTTTTTAAAAGACCAAACGAATTGAAATCAGAAAAATTATTTTAAATTAAATTAAATGAATTTATTTAAATTAAATTAAAGCAATTTAGGAATAATTCTGCTTCTTATTTATTAGAAAATAATAAATCAAATTATGAAGTTACAATCTTCAATAATTAAGATTTAAATAACGATCAAATTAAATGCTAGGAGGAAAACGACTGTTCGTTTAAACGCTTTTTAAAAGAGCTTAACTTAATGAGTATTATACTTCTTTTTTTTTTTTTTTTTTTGAAAAAAAAAAAAAAACTTCTTTATAATTCCGTCATAAAAACCATTGGTTTTTTCTAGCCTTAATAAACTATTGGTAAAAATTATTAGAATGTCAGTATATCCAAATTTTAACAAGTTTTGTTTTACACTGAGTTTTTTTTTTTTTTTTTTTTTTTGTTTCTATACGTAGCTGGATGTGAGATTTCACTCATGCGATGTTTGGTTTAAACTTCATTAATGAATCATTGATGAACCGATTCACTTGGTAAATTTGTGGATCTTGATGTTCGACTCCATGGATTTCTATTTTTTATAAGTTCTAAAGCAGGCAATGTAACAAAATGGCCTTTCTAAAGGATTTTCTGAGTAAAATTAATCTGCTTTTTCAAAAAGAAGAAGAAACCCATGAAAACTTAGTGGGAGCGGAATGACCCATAATAATCCATTTACCACTAGAGATATCTTTCGTCAGTTTTGTAGTTAATGCAAGCCACAATTATATATCCTGCACTCTCTTATTTACTGTAAATTATTTCTTTGTGGGTCTGAATAATTATAAATTAGAATAACTCCAAGATTAGACCGCAAAAGTAATACACTTCAAAGAAGCACATATTGCCATCTTGGTTTTGCAAATGTAATGAAGTATTTTGAGATTATTTGCTCGAAAAATAAATGTAAAAGTCTTTTAATTTCTTTTTAAACCAATTAGAAATAGACTTACCTTGAGACGGTGTGTCCATGCACCCTAATTGAGGATTACAAAGCTGAGCCGAAGAGCATTTACATATTTTCTTGCAATTGTTGCCATATAATCCTTTACGGCAAGCTATAAGCGAGTGAAAAATAAACTTATAGTTTGATTGATAGGCTATTTTCATAGAAATAATTATTATTTTATGTAGTGATAAGAATGCAAAAATGTAAAATATAAATTACTTAAAAATTCCATGTGTATTTTATTATTCACTTTTGATGTATAAAATATATGCAAAGAAAATAACGATAGTTGCTTCTGATTGTCTTTTTCGCAACAAGTTTATAAACAAAGATTCAAATTAGGACAGTTTTTCCCGAACTTAAAACTTTTATTGCTGCCGAAGTGAATGAACTAAAAAAGCTGTAAATGTTAATAACTTAAACATTTATTTATTTTATTCTTCGTTTCATACATGTGCAACTAGAATTACATGCACAAAATAACGATATTTACTTACGATTGTCTCTTTCGCAACAAATTAATAAACTAAGCTTAAAATTATTACTGTTTTTCTCGAAATAAAATTTTTTATTATCGCCAAAGAAAACTAAACTAAAAGTGCACAAAGATTCTTTTTCAAAATACCGAACAAAACAAATTCGGACCATTTATTGTAGTTCTGCACATATTTTAAAGTTCGTTTTGCATTTGTAAGCCTTTTGCTTTAATTATTGTAATTAAACCATGTTAAAATGTTTTGAATATATATTCGAGAATTTTCCAATTATGCATTTTCACACTAACTTGTTCTAAAAATTATTCCATTAAGTTTACAAACTAAAAAGAAATTGATTTTCTTCTTATCAAAAAATGAGTTCAATAGATACGGCGTATAATAAAACTGGATTTATAAATTTTTATATTATATACTCAAAACTAAATGGCTTAAATCATTTAACTATTGAATTTATAAGCAATGCTAAAGAAATATATTATTCAGAATTAATAAAACTGCTAAAATATAAAACTGCCCTCCAAATTCCATAAAATATAATTGGCAATCTTTTTTTAAACTTAAAATCTTGGCTAGACTAATAATATGGACCTTATTTCATAAATGTCTGGGACCTCCCTCGCCGTGCGGTATCGCCTGCCAAACGCTCTGTTAAGCTTGGAGGTGGCGGGTTCGAATCCCACCGTAACCCTGGATGTATTCTTTGTGATGTCCTTCTTTGTATTGTGCTATCTGTTCTTTTACTTGACTAAGGTTTATAAGCCTTAATGGAGCACACAAGCCTGCAAATGTATGCTATACCAATAAATCATAAATGCCAAAATATTTTGTTTAAAAATACAAATTTGTTTTAATGTTTTATTAGGTTTTGTTATAAATACAAATTTTTCTTGATTAACTAAAAACTTAAAATGGTTTTCAATTTCCGCAAAGAATAATATATTTACAGGTGCTGATAAGAGTTTCCTTTAGTCTTTCTTTTTCATTTTTTTTTCATTAAGTGCAAATAAGTACTAATTTTACGTTACTACTTTTATATCGACAAATTTTACACAGATTTTGAAAACTTTACCTTAGAGAAAAGAGTGATAAATTTCCAAAATAATAAATTTTACTTTTCCGATGCGTTCAAAGTTTTCAAAAAGGTATTAATATTCCACAGGGCTCCATGTTGCGATATTTCGGAATGATTAATTTTACCTTAGAAAAATTATGTAAACACTTGCAAAACATTTCTATATATTAATGTTTTTTTTCCTATCTCTTTTAATTCAAATAAATCAAAAATATACCATAAAATATTCAACCCTTCAACTATACATACTACAAACGATTCGTAATATAAATAATATAAATACGCCCAAAATGTAAATAATTTGTGTGGAGCTATTGACTGATATAATGTATATGGATCATACAGTCAACAACTGCTGGGCTAAATTTGTAAATTTTTTCAAATGAAAACCATTGTAGGTTTTAAAGATAAAATTTTTACTGAAAGATTTTTATCACCTTTTTGGCATTGGGATCCAATCCATCCTGGTTTGCATTTGCAAATTCCTGAGTAAGAATCACAGCTTCCGTCATTATAACAAAGACATTTAGATGTGCAGTTAAGGCCATATGTTCCATTTGAACAAGCTATGATAAAAAAGAATTCAATTATGAAGTGAGACTTTTCTATTTTTCAAACTTAAATTGTAAGCAAAAGTTCGAATAAAATGCATTTAAGGAAAATTATCATTGTCGATTTTTATATATATATATATATATATATATATATATATATATATATATATATATATATAACCGGGGTAGAACAGCCAACCCAATTTCAAGTTTGTTCAACTCAAAGGAAACTCTTGGGTTTCAGGTTTGCTCAACTCTTATTCAAAGAAAATCCTGGAAGAAGACCTTCGCGGAGGACTTTTTGATGAAACTAATCCGCATTTACGTTTCATGGAGAGGAAAACCAAAAAAAACCTTCACGGCTAGCTAGACAGCAAAGGGGACTCTAGCCCATTATCCATCAACTACTGGAAATGGGACTGGATATTTTAACGTCAGTACTGTGATTAGTGCATATCGACAAGCCATCGCTGGGATTCGAACTCGGGTCACCCAATGGGAAGCGAGCGCTCTATCTATATATCAGCAGTGTCTGTTAATGTTATGATTCTAAAATGTTCAAATATTCTAAATTCATGTGGGTTTTGAAAGCTTTTTCTATTGATACAGGCGATATTTATTGCAAATTAACATGAAGTCTTTTTGATTTTACCTTGCTTTCTATATCTTGTACCTTTTACTCTCTTCGAGTTCTATTCAAAAGTTCCATTCAATACCAAGAAATATTTCAGGTTAAAGATTAAGGATTTGGAAATAAATCAATACTTGACTTATCCACCGTTGAAAATTGACGTCACTAATGATGTGTTTAAATCCGATTTGTATAAAAGTCAAAAATAGAATACCAGATAACAGTTAACTTGATTTTGGAATGCGATATTATCTGCTTTGAAAACTCTGTGTTATGTAATTGTTGTTATGTTACGTTCTAAAGATAAAAACCATAGTAATTTTTAAATAAAAAGTAATATTTGTTAAAATAGCAACATCTTAAGGTTTTAAGTTCTATATTAATAATTTTTATTTACCAAATTAAAGCTAAAAAGAAACACTGAGTAATGCTTATATATTTAACAATAAAATTCTATATAATAAAAAAGTTATTCTAAGTTTCAAGGTACATTTACTCAAATGGAAACAAATTTATTGAAAACTCACTCAAAGAACAATCTGAACCTGTTCTTCCAGACGGGCAGATGCAATAACCAAAAATCGGATTGCAATCACCTCCCAAATGACAGCTGCATCTATTTTGACAACTCTTTCCCCATGTTCCTCTCGGGCAAACTAATTTTTTTAAAAAATTAATTCCATATTTAAATAAATATGCTTAAAAAATGAATTACAGTAAAGAAATTATGTACCAAAATTGTTCACTATGTTTTTAAAATTTAATTGCTCTGTATAAAAACTATATCCAGAATTCTTTTTTCTTCATAAAAGTTGATTATATTGTTAACAAAAAATATTTACTATGTTCATAAGCTATTTTCTTAATCCCTTGTGTGACACCATAAAGTGATTGGTTATCGAAAATTCATTGGCTTTTAAAAATATTAATTAAAAATTAATTATTTGCAATATTAACAAAAATTGTGTACCATACCAACGAAAGATATTTACTTTGCTCACAAAAAAGTCCAGTGTATCCAGAAGGACAGTCACACCAACCAGTTATATGATGACAAGAAACATTCCCGTATGGACAAGCAGGACATAATTTATCGCAACCATCACCATATACCCC
Source organism: Parasteatoda lunata (assembly GCA_949128135.1). Lineage (NCBI taxonomy): Eukaryota > Metazoa > Arthropoda > Arachnida > Araneae > Theridiidae > Parasteatoda > Parasteatoda lunata. The sequence continues at coordinate 85,207,762 of OX421974.1, read as the reverse complement.
ATATGCACATTCTATATAAAAAAATTAAAGTTCAAATCTTAAATTGTCTAAACAAAATTATGGCAAATCATAAATGTTGTTCACACACTCAACATGGTTCTGTATTATCTAAAACACCCAACTGAAATTAATAACAGAAATCTTAGAATATTTATGTTAAAATTAAAATAAAAGTTATTTCCAGAAAAATAATATGGAGTATAAACAATGGAAATATGTTTTTTAGAACAAAGTGTGATTTTATTTTTTGTGATGCAGCAAAGTAAAACTTTTAAAACAAAGTAAACTTTTAAAACTAAAACGAAAGTATTTATCCCTCTCTTGGTGAACATAAAAGTACCCTGTTTCCAAAACCTGCATAAGGATTGAGGTTTTCTTACTTAAACGCAAAGAAGCAGAATTCGTTCAAAAACGAAACCTCTATTCTATTAACAATGATTTTGTCTTATTTTATAACCGACATTGATTATACAATCCACGTTTGAGTTTAATATTACCGCTGTTCAACTCCATAACCTTGTAATTTTGAACTCAATCCAGAAGACAAGGGAACTCCTGGATCAAGTATTGTAAGAAATTTGTCTTCGTGGAGGTCTTTTTCGTAGAACTAACTCACATGGCATGGGGTTAGCCTTGCATGGAGAAAAAAATCCTCCACAAACTCCAACAGTTAGCCATGGCAAGGGGATTCTAATCCATGATTATCTACCACTCAGGATATTTTACATCAGCACTGAGATCGGTGAGAGAAGAGAACAAAATTTTTATCAACCAGTCACCGATTCGGAGTACGGCAAGAAGGGTGATCAGGACGAAAAAGGTATTGAAAATGAAATAGTTAAGAAGCTTCACTCATCACGCCTTGTCTACTGTTCAACTGTCACGAGAACTCCTCCCGATTGAAAGTCAGTGGTTGTCTACTGATATGAAAACAACTATTGAACAACAACCATTAAAGTGACATATCCTCATAACCACAGTAACCAGCAGCATGTGAATCTGATGTCTGAGAAAGCTCTTGTGTTAGCAGCACAGTATTTCTAATAAAAATAAACTAAATTTTGCTATCAAAATAAGAATATATAATTTTATGGCCAAATCTATAATAAAAAAATTTTCTTACTTTCAGAACAGTTATAACCTATCCATCCGCTTTCACATAAGCATTTTCCTGTTTCATGATGACAACTTATATTCTCTTCACAAGGACAAGTGTTGTTACAATTATCACCCCACGTAGGATGATCACATTTTTCATCGCAAAGAGTTCCTAAAAAAAATTATTTTGTTATAAAATTTTTGTTTACAAAAAAAATGAAGTTCTTTTAAATAAAAAAATTTATATTTGATGCACAATGCACATCTGTGAAAAGTAAGCTTTCAATAAAATGCTACATAAAGTTATCTTTTTTTTTAATAATAACAGTTCAACTAGATTTTAAATTTTTTTTCTGCATTTTGTTTTGTTAAAAATAGCTCATATAAAAAATTTAGAACATTTTTGTGACGTCATTAGTCTCAATAATTTTTCTGAGAAATGTATATAGTAATACAAAACTAATAGAGTAAAAATATATTTTTTCTTTATATATGAATAAAATTATTAAAAATTAAATGCGAAAAATTTTCTTTTTAGAAATAACTAAATTGATAAGGACTGATGTAAAACAATAACATTAAATGAATATTTCAAACAGAGAGAATATATCCTTCTTCTTATAATTAGTAATGATTCCAGCATCAAATAAAAAATTAACATTAAATTTAGTTTTTTATTATTAATTAACGTAATTTAAATGACTAATGTTAATTTTTTAGTGTTTTTGACAATAGTTACTAAAAATTAATAAAAAAAAATTCCCTTCTTAGAAATAATTAATTTAAGGACTAATGTAAAACAATTAGCATGAAGCAATTCGAGTAAAACAGTGAGTTTTAAATAATTAAATATTTCTTACTTTTCTATGACTAATTGCCATTTTAAAAATCAAATAAAAATTTTGTTATTTAATTAAAGTAACTAAGTTTTGTTAGAAAAATATTTTATTATCTTTTTATTATTAATTAATATAGTTTCAATGACTGATGTTAAAAAATGTAGTAAGAACAATATCTCCTATAGTATGAGGTTCAATATGTACTTAGTAGAAAGCCATAAAGACACATGATTATTTATTTATCAATAAAAAAATGGCGTTTTTACTCATTTCCAGTTACAATCATGTAAAATAGAGGCATTGGTTCTTCTTTCATATAGAGAGTGTAACGTGTCTTCCATACGAATAGTTAAATTATTCGTATGGAAGACACCACGCAATCATTCAATGCAAATAGTTAAATTATAAATGAAAATAAGAAAGCAATAAAATTAAAAAAAAAAAAAAAATCACCTTTCGGTAGGGTTACTTTTGATTTTGGAAACTGTCCAATTGAAAAAAAAAATGACGAACTGACAACAACAAGAAATTTTCGAAATCTCCCCATTCAAGATTAAATTATAAAATTTTAAAGATAAGCTCGTTAGTTACGAACCTTTCCATCCAGGTATGCAGTAGCAGGCTCCACTTATAAAATCACAGCTGACAGTTGTATTTTTAGAGCAAAGGCAAGCACGTGCACAATTTAATCCATAAAATCCCTCCTATGGTTCAAATAAATGAGAAAAAAGTAAATGAAAAATGAATAATATTTATTTTAAACAAAAATATCACAATGCTGATTCCAACTCATATTTAAAAGAAAACTCATGTTGTTTTGGTTATTGCGAGCCCAGATTTAACGAGAACCCGGGTAAAATGAGGAAATTTTTCAGAACTGGTTCATTTAGTGTTAAAAGGACTAAATTAAACTATGTTATTACAAATATAACTATATATTTATATATATTTATATATATTTAATAATAATAACATATTTAACAATACAATTTACATAATCATCTGTAAAAACTTTGTTAAAATTGTAAGAAGAAGATTATTTGTCTCTTCGTAAAAATTTCATTTCCTAGAAAAACTATTAAAAACCCATTATACTTTAAATTGTTCAAAAAATTTATGGATTGTTAAATACCAAACTTCACATCTTTAAATTCCAGTAAAATGAATGCTTTTCAATTGAAATGAAATAATCAACTGAAATATTAACTTTATTAAGTAAAGACGAACATTTCGTAAATTATCTCTTCTTCTTAAATAAAAGATACACCAAAGAAGTCTCTTCTCCATAAAATGTATAAAATAAAAAAAATAATCGCTTCAAAAGAAACCAAACTATGCCATAATTGAAATTCTCCAATTTTCATTGCAGGAGACTTACTCATTTTATTTCTATTCTTTTAGTCTCAAATCGTTCGTTTAGTCTCAATCCGTCCTCAAGGAGAGAATCAGGAGCAATTTTCTAAGGGAATCAGGAGCAATATTACCGATTAATTCTTCACAAAAATGCAGTGTTCTTAAAATAATTTTTTAAAAAATCGCTTAAAACTCCATTATTTACAAAAAGAGGATAAGGTAGAGATAAAAGAGGATAAGGCAATCTGATTTAACGAACATATTTCTTTTGTTCCTTTAGTTTTAATTTAATTTTATTTATTTTATTTTATTTTACCAGCGATTCCGTGACGATTACTTCGATTGAATATTAAAAATAGCTATTCAGCATTTGTAAATAAGAATAGGAATTTTTAGTATTTTTCTAACTAATATGAGATGAAATTATTAATGTAATACGCATTAAAAAATATTTTAATGCGTAATTTTTTTTTTACTTATTATTTATTGGTCAAAAATTATTATTGTAAAACGTTTTAATATTTAATATCTACTCAATATAAATATTCAAAATATATCAACGATTTGCTGTCTCAAAATTCAAACCTATGTAATATATTTTATGATAAAATGTATAGCAAAATTTAAACAAGTTTAACATATAATAAGAATATTGAAGGGTAAATTTTTTTTTCCAACTATTTTTCTATTATTTTTATAAGTTACGTTTTCCCTATATAAATATTATGTAAAATGTTCTAAAATAGAGTTAAAAACTACTATTCTATAATAGTATGGAACTTATCAAAAATAATATCAAATTCAACTTCCTAAAACATGCATAAAACATGAACAGATATTCAGACACGTTAATTTTAAGGAATTGTTAGAATCATATTGATTGGCTTTGCACAAAATTTTTTTTCTACGTAATAAAATATTTTTCATGTATATACACACGAGAAAGCTTTCCTAGATTTATTATCAGTATTTAAATAAATTTTAAAGAGTGATAAAATTTATAAAAGAATTCAACATATTTTATTTCCTTAAAGGCGTGAAAAGAAATAAACTTTCTCCATTTTAAGTTATAGCTTTAGTTTTATTCAATTTTTGAAAAAAAAATTTACTTTACTCATTTATGAATCTTCATTTAATATTTATTTAGTATTTTAAAAATTAAAACTAAATAACTTATAAAATTACCACGCATTTATTTTCACAATATTGTCCATGAAAACCTGATGGACACTTGCAATGTCCACTAACTGCATCACATAGTCCGTCATTTTCGCATTTACATTGATTCAGACACTGATAACCATATGTACCTTTTAGACATCTTTTCTCACAACTGTCACCAACGAAACCTGTTAACAAAGAAAAAAAATCGGTAATGATGATAATTTTTTTCTCTTCATAAACAATGTCTTCAAAAAATTTAATGCGTAAACTTAATGTTTTAGCTATTTAGGATTAGGTATTTTAATTACTATAAAATATAACTTTTCCTAAAAACATTTTCTCTAACTACACATCATTTCTAAACAAAATAGGTTTTTTAAAAAATACTATCCTTAATTGATATATTGACATTAAAAAAAATTAGATTTTTTTTTTCAAAAAAATTACGTGTGGGATGCTTTACTGCAATACCTTTAGCACAGTGCTGTAGTACCTTATAAACAATGAGAAATGAAATGGAGTTGTTTTTGGGAAAGTACTGTAAAAAAATTTTTATTTAAAATAACACCGACAAAAAGAAAAGAAATAAGGTTTTAAAATTAAAAAGTCTATTGCAGTTTTTGGAAAAATGCTTCAAAAATATTTTTGGTTTTTAAACTTTGAAATCCAAGTGTCATTTTAAATTTAATAAAATAAATTTTAAAAAATATATTTTTATTATTTCTTTTCGGATAATATCATTTTAAAATAAATTTCGAGCATAATACCCAATTTAGGGAGAGCTAAACATACCTGGTGTGCAATTACATTTTCCTAACACAGGGTCACATAAAGCACCATTTTGACACGTACAGTTTTTAGAACAGTAATTTCCCCATGTACTATTTCGACATAATTCTTCACAACTAAAAAAAAAATAAAATCAATAAAATTTCATAAAAATCAATTAAAGAATGATTGTTTACTATTTAAAAATAATGTTTGATCTAGCAAAAATATTTTTTCATTAAACAATAAATATTTTTTTCTTCAATTATACAATAAATAGCATATAAACTCTTATAAAATTTTGAATGATTTCAATTGATGCTATGCAATACACCTAGTTAGTACTTAGGAAAAGTATTTTCGTATTTTATCATATTATTATTTTATAAAGTTGATAGTATTAAAATATTTTTTTACAAAGTAATGAAAATATACCGATCACTTTTAATTTATATGTTCGTTCTTATTGTTCGTCAAAGTGAGGCTTTTGTTTAGCATTAATATATAAGTTTATGTATTCACATAAAAATGGCATCACTAATAAAAATTTATGTATATTTTTATATGTCCGAAAAGAGGATATAAAAGAAGAAAGAAATTCCACATAACGTCTTATTTCATTTCATTCATTTAAAATAGACAAACCGGATAAATATTTTTATTTAATACGAAATAAGAACCTTTCATTTACATCCCCTGACACCGCTTTTTAAGATTAAAAGAAACTTGCTTTTCCATCAATCAAAGCCCATGCTTAGGTCAATAGCAATGCACTTGTGTTCATTTATTTCAAATCATGTTTCATAAACTTTAATAATGATCGTGAATCAGTTCTGTACTTACAATATCCCTTTATATCCTGGAGCACATTCACATGTCCCATCTATATGATTACACTTTGCACCATTCTTACACAAACAGTCTTCTTTGCAGTTTTTCCCGTATTTTCCTTGAACACAAGAATTCGCACAATTTGTTCCAATCCAACCTAGATAAAATGGTGATTTAAAAACATACTTTTATGTTATCTTTCTAAAAAGCCTCAGGCATAAAAATTTCGAAAAATTTAATTGAAGAACGATCTTCATTATTGAAGGGATAACTGTTTTCCGATTGAATGATTTTTTTAAGAAATAAATTTATACAATGCCTATTCTATTTTTAGAAACATGCAATGTTTTAAATATCAAGTATTATAAGAAATACATTTTAAATCTTTCGTAAATTATGTTACTGGATCAAATTGTACTATAAAAACGGGACTTACAGATACGCGTTTACATCTGAGACCGAGAGTCTCTTATCTGAGGGCATGCCCTGGGCCGCATGATTGCTATTAAGCCTAAATAACAGAATGTCCAAAAATATGAACTTATTTTTCAACAGTAAAGTATATGAAAGAATTATACTGCATATAGAGCCATCAAATTGCTCTATGCATATAACTCATAAGTAACTGATATCAGGTCGCATCACGACTCATATCAAAAACCTTATGCATATGACTCATTTCGAATAGATTATAAAATCTACTTGTCATTCAAATCCATGCAATGCAATCTAGTGCTAAAATTATAGTTCTAAAAGGGTTCCAGAACAATGCCACAATTATATGACAGACGGGAGTCAATGAAAAAAGGGCATGTGTCACGTAGGGGCACAATGACCAGGAAACGAGAGCTTTTCAAGCTGCTATAATTCCGTGACAGTCGGCGTGAAAGTTTACACACTTACCAAGTGAGAACAGAAATTCCCTGTTTACCTCAAACATTTTGTTTCACCCTCAGTAATGATTTAAATGTTTATCTGGCAGGAGATTTCAGAGAAACTGCCGCAACAATTTTCTATTTAACTGAAATGTTTTTGTTTTTACATTTTAAATTTCCGAGCGCCATTTTCAATTTAATAAAATTAATTGAAGAAATTTTTTTAAAATTATTTTTAGGATAACATCATTTTAAAATATAGTTTGACCATAATACTCAGTTTGGGGAGAGCAAAACATACCTGGTGTGCAATTACATTTCCCTAACACAGGATCACATAAAGCACCATTTTGACAGGTGCAGTTTTTGGAGCAGTAATTTCCCCATGTGCCATTTGGACATGTTTCTTCACACCTTAAAAAAACGAAATAAATTCAATAAAACTTTATGAAAACCAAATAAAGAATGATTGTCTACTATTTAAAAATACTGTTTGATCTGGCAAAAATATTTTTGCATTAAACAATGAATATTTTTTTCTTCAATTATACAATAAATAGCATATAAACTTATATAAAATTTTGAATGATTACAATTGATGCGCTGCAAAACACCTAGTTAGTAATTAGCAAAAATATTTTCATATTTTATCATTCCCTTCTCTTAAGATAAAAAGTTGATAATATTCAAATATTTTTTTTACAAAGTGACGAATATAAACCGATCACTTTTAATTTATATGTTCGTTTTTACTCTTGGTCGAAGTGAGGCTTTTGTTTAGCAATAATATAAAAGGAAATATATTTATATAAAAATGGAATCACTAATAAAAATTTATGCATATTTTTATAATTCTCACAAGAGGATATAAAAGGTGAAAGAAATTTCACATAACTTCTAATTTCATTTCATTCATTTGAAATTGAGGAACCTGATAAATATTTTTCATTCAATATGTAATAAGAATCTTTGATTTACGAACACTGACACCGCGTTTTAAGATTAAATAAAACTTACTATTCAATCAATCAAAGCACATTCTTAGATCAATAAGAATTAATACTTCTGTTCATTTATTTCAAATCATATTTCATAAACTTTAATTACGACCGTGAATCAGTTCTGTACTTACAATAACTCATTATATCCAGGAGCACATTCACATGTCCCATCTATATGATTACACTTTGCACCATTCTTACACAAACAGTCTTCTTTGCAGTCCTTCCCGTATTTTCCTTGAACACAAGAATTCGCACAATTTGTTCCAATCCAACCTAGATAAATCGGGATTTAAAAACATAGTATCATGTTATCTTTCATCACTTTTTCCGATTAAATCAATTTTTTTAAAAAAAAAATTATACAATACCTATTCTACATCTAGAAACAGACAATATTTTAAATATCAAGTATTATAAGAAATATATTTTAAATCTTTCGTAAATTATGTTACAGGATCAGATTTTACCATTTATAAACGAGACTTAGAGAGACTCGCTTACATCTGAGACCGAGAGTCACTTACCTGGTTGCATGTGCAAGGCCACATGATTGCTATTAAGCCTAAATTACAGAAATTCCCAAAATATGAACTTATTTTTAACAGCTAATTATATGAGCGAATTATACTGCATATAGAGCCTAGTGAACCCAAAGGGATAGAAAAATTACAGCCTAGAAATGAAAAGATCTCATCTTGGGTTACTTTAAACAAGAAATTCTATCCTTTAACAGACAGAATGTAATGACATCTTTCGTATTTCCGACATGGCCTAGTTCAGTATCTTAAACTTATTTACAATTTTTTTTATATTTCCTCCACTGGGTAGTTTATGTTCGTTATGTCTATATACTAAATTGAACTGGGATTAGAATGTTTCTCTTTTAGGGGGTCTTGACAGAGCTCTCGCCTCTCAATGTGGTGATCCTGTTTCAAATCCCAGCGATTGGTAATCCGCATCTTTTTCGCACCGAACACAGTACTGACGCAAAATTTCCTTGGTATTAGAAAGATCATTCGTGAAGGTCCTCTATTAATCCGGCTAACAGTAGAAGGTTTTCGTGGTTTTCTTTACAATGTAACATTAATGTGGGAAAGTTCCTTCAAAAAGTCCTACAAAATTCATAATTATTCAATGACAGTTGTAAAATCTAACTATTAATAGGGCAATCAAGAAGTTAATGATTATTGATGTCCAGATATATGACCTCTCCGAAGCTTTGCACATCTAGTTTACAGATGAACAGTGTAAACGGAATGTTCCAGAGATTAGTTTGTGATATTTTACAATTCCCTGCAAGTAAGGGAAAATTTTCTTCACAATAGAAGGAAAAGGGAAATTTTACAATGTTACAAACTATAGCTAGGAAAAATTTTGTTAACACCAGAGCTCCGTAAGAAAGCGCAATAGCATTGATACCCACATTAAGTCGCTTGCAGGTATCCCATTGAAAAGTGAACTGTACTAATAATAATAATATAAACAATGCTTTAGCGAAAATAAATCTTTCTCACATATTTATTAACTCAGCCAACAATTTCGTTTTAAAAAGCTGATTTTAAGCATGCGATTCGGAAATATTTTTTTACTCTTGTGCTTATAAAATCAAAAACATGCATTTGATTCATGCGTTCGATTGTATAAAAAGCATTTAACATGCATTTTTAAATTGCTCTATACATATAACTCATAAGTAGAGCCCGGATTTTGATGACCTTAAAAAATCTCAATTAATGCCCTTAAAAAGTGCAAATAATGCCCTTTAAAAAAGCTAAAAACGCCCTTAAAAAATGCAAAAAATGCCCTTAAAATGCGAAAATTGCGCTAAAAACGCCTTATGACATGACTTAAATAAAGTAAAAATATTGAACTAAAACAATTTTTTACTCTTTAAAATTATTATGAGTCATTTCAAAAAATATAAAGCAATGCAATACTTGTTCTACGTTCATTAAAGTTTGAAAAATATGTTTTATATCCTAAAGTAACAAAAAAAAAGGAAAATATATTGACTCCAAAACATTTTCATTTTGTATAGAAACTTTAATGAATATAACAACTTCCATCTCATAATATTACTAAATATCAGAATTACATTGGATTATTAATTTTTTTTTAATATTTTGAAATGTAAACGAGCGTTTCTTGTCTGGAAGTTAATTTTTATACCTGAAGAAGCTTCTTTCAACGTCTACTGATGTTATTGGTGCGTAGTTGAAAAAGACGGTCTCACTTACTGACAATTCTTCTTCAATTTGAAAAGATGTTGCTTCACCTGTTAATATTCTAGAGATTTTCTTCGCTGTTTGGAAGCCAGTGTAATAATGAAAAATGATAAAAAATAATAAAAATTGGAAAAAGTTAACAAAAAATTTAAAAAATGCTTTAAAATGCAAAATATGCCCCAAAATTTAAAGAAAAATGCCCTATAAATCTAAAAAAATGCTCTAAAGGACAAAAAAAGTCCAAAAATGCAAAAAATGCAAAAAAAATGCAAATGTCATCAAAATCCGGGCCTTACTCATAAGCAACTCATATCAGGTCGCATCACGACTCATATCAAAAACCTTATGCATATGAAGCATTTCGAATAGATTTTAAAATCTACTTGTCATTCAAATCCGACGGACATGCAATGCAAACTAGTGCTAAAATTATAGTTCTAAAAGGGTTCGAGAACAATGCCACAATTATATGACAGACGGGAGTCAATGAAAAAAAGGCATGTGTCACGTTGGCACAATGACCAGGAAGCGAGAGCATTTCACGCTGCCATAATTCCGTGATAGTCGGCGTGAAAGTTGACAAATTTACCAAGTGAGAACAGAAATTCCCTGTTTACCTCAAAAATTTTGTTTCACCCTTGGTAATGATTTAAATGTTTATCTGGCAGGAAATTTCAGAGAAACTGCCGCAACAATTTTCTATTTAACTGAAATGTTTTTGTTTTTAAATTTTGATTTCCGAGAGTCATTTTAAATTTAATAAAATAAATTGAAGAAATATTTTTTATTATTATTTTTAGGATAACATCATTTAAAAATATATTTTGACCATAATACTCAGTTTGGGGAGAACAAAACATACCTGGTGTGCAATTACATTTCCCTAACACAGGATCACATAAAGCCCTATTTTGACAGGTGCAGTTTTTGGAGCAGAAATTTCCCCATGTGCCATTTGGACATGTTTCTTCACACCTAAAAAACGATATAAAATCAATAAAACTTTATGAAAACCAAATAAAGAATGATTGTTTACTATTTAAAAATACTGTTTGATCTTGCAAAAATATTTTTGCATTAAACAATAAATATTTTTTTCTTCAATTATACAATAAATAGCATATAAACTCTTATAAAATTTTGAATGATTACAATTGATGCGCTGCAAAACACCTAGTTAGTAATTAGCAAAAATATTTTCATATTTTATCATTCACTTCTCTTAAGATAAAAAATTGATAATATTCAAATATTTTTTTACAAAGTGACGAAAATATAACGATCACTTTTAATTTATATGTTAGTTTTTACTGTTGGTCGAAGTGAGGCTTTTGTTTAGCAATAATATAAAAGTTAATATATTTATATAAAAATGGAATCACTAATAAAAATTTATGCATATTTTTATAATTCTGACAAGAGGATATAAAAGGTGAAAGAAATTTCACATAACTTCTAATTTCATTTTATTCATTTGAAATTGACGAACCTGATAAATATTTTTCATTTAATATGTAATAAGAATCTTTGATTTACGAACACTGGCACCGCGTTTTAAGATTAAATAAAACTTACTATTCCATCTATCAAAGCACATTCTTAGATCAATAAGAATGTATACTTCTGTTCATTTATTTCAAATCATATTTCATAAACTTTAATACCGACCGTGAATCAGATCTGTACTTACAATATCCCTTTATATCCAGGAGCACATTCACATGTCCCATCTATATGATTACACTTTGCACCATTCTTACACAAACAGTCTTCTTTGCAGTCCTTCCCGTATTTTCCTTGAACACAAGAATTTGCACAATTTGTTCCAATCCAACCTAGATAAATCGTGATTTAAAAACATAGTATTATGTTATCTTTCAACACTTTTTTCCGATTAAATAAATTTTTTTAAGAAAAAATTTATACAATACCTATACTACATCTAGAAACATACAATGTTTTAAATATCAAGTATTATGAGAAATATATTTTGAATCTTTCGTAAATTATGTTACAGGATCAGATTTTACCATTTATAAACGAGACTTACAGAGACTCGCTTACATCTGAGACCGAGAGTCACTTACCTTTTTGCATGTGCAAGGCCGCATGATTGCTATTAAGACTAAATTACAGAAATTCCCAAAATATGAACTTATTTTTAACAGTGAATTATATGAGCGAATTATACTGCATATAGAGCCTAGTGACCCCAAAGGGATAGAAAAATTACAGCCTAGAAATGAAAAGATCTCATCTTTGGTTACTTTAAACAAGAAATTCTATCTTTTAACAGACAGAACGTAATGACATCTTTCGTATTTCCGACATGGCCTAGTTCAGTATCTTAAACTTATTTACAATTTTTTTATATTTCCTCCACTGGGTAGTTTATGTTCGTTATTTCTATATACTAAATTGATCTGGGCTTAGAATGTTTCTATTTTAGGGGGTCTTGACAGAGCTCTCGCCTCTCAATGTGGTGATCCAGGTTCAAATCCCAGCGATTGGTAATCTGCATCTTTTTCGCACAGAACACAGTACTGACGCAAAATTTCCTTGGTATTAGAAAGATCATTCGTGAAGGTCCTCTATTAATCCGGCTAACAGTAGAAGGTTTCCGTTGTTTTCTTTACAATGTAACGTTAATATGGGAAAGTTCCTTCAAAAAGTCCTACAAAATTCATAATTATTCAATGACAATTGTAAAATCTAACTATTAATAGGGCAATCAAGAAGTTTAAGATTATTGATGTCCAGATATATGACCTCTCCGAAGCTTTGCACATCATGTTTACAGACGAACAGTGTAAACGGAGTTCCAGAGATTAGTTTGTGATATTTTACAATTCCCAGCAAGTAAGGGAAAAAAAAATTCATAATAGAAGGAAAAAGAAAATTTTACAATGTTACAAACTATAGCTATGAAAATTTTTTTTAACACCAGAGCTCCGTAATAACGCGCAAAAGCATTGATACCCACATTAAGTCGCTTGCAGGTATCCCATTGAAAAGTGAACTGTACTAATAATAATGATATAAACAATGCTTTAGCGAAAATAAATCTTTCTCGCATATTTACTAACTAAGCCACCAATTTCGTTTTAAAAAGCTGATTTTAAGCATGCGATTCGGAAATATTCTTTTCCTCTTGTGCTTATACAATCAAACGCATGCATTTGATTCATGTGTTTGATTGTATAAAAAACATTAAACATGTATTTTTAAAATGTCATTTAATTCATAAGTATCTCAAGCTAGGTCGCATCACGACTCATATCAAAAACCTTGTGCATATGGCTCATTTCGAGTAGAATATCAAATCTACTTGTCACTTAAATCCGATGGACATACAATTCAATCTTGTGCCAAAATTGTAGTTCCAAAAGCGTTCCAGAACAATGCCACAAATATATGACAGATGGGAGTCAATAGAAGAAGCCATGTGGCACGTTGACCGGGAAACGAGAGCGTTTCACGCCAGCATACTTTCCCGACAGTCGGCGTGAAAGTTTTAAGAACAGAAATTCCCTGTTTAGCTCAAACCTTTCGTTTCACCCTTAATAATGATTGAAATGTGTATCTGGCTGCAGGTTTCAGAGAAACCAGCGCAACAATTTTCTACTTAACTGAAATGTTTTTGTCTTTAAACTTTGATTTTCGAGGGTCATTTTAAATTTAATAAGAGAAATTGAAATAATTTTTTTTATTATTTTCTGGATGACATCATTTTAAAATATATTTTGACCATAATACTCAGTTTAGGGAGATCAAATCATACCTGGTGTGCAATTACATTTTCCTAACATATGATCACATAAAGCACCATTTTGACAAGTACAGTTTTTGGAACAGTAATTTCCCCATGTGCCATTTGGACATGTTTCTTCACACCTAAAAAAACAGAATAAAATTAATAAAACTTCGTGAAAACCTTTTAAAAAATGATTGTTTACCATTTAAAAAATTTTTTTGATATAGCTATATTTTTTTATTAAACAATGAATATTTTTTTCTTCAAGTATATGATAAAAATAGTATATATATATATATATATATATATATATATATATATATATATATATATATATATATATATATATATATATATATATATATATATATATATATATATATATATATATATATATATATATATATATATATATATATATATATATATATATATATATATATATATATATATATATATATATATATAATACTTTATAAGTTTTCAATTGATGCGCTGCAAAACACAAATTAGCTAATTATGAAAATTATTCTCATATTTTACATACGTAAGATAAATAGTTGATAATATAAATATTTTTTTACGACGAAACGCAAATGTTCCGATGACTTTTATTTTATGAGTCCATTTTTACTGTTGGTCATAGTGAACTATTTATTTGGTTTAATATATAATTGGTTTAATATATTTGGTTTAATATATAAGTTTATATATTTGTAAGAAAATTGAATCATTTATAACCAATAAATTTCTGCATATCTGCAGTCAGGAAAATGATTTTAAAGCCTCGCGGGAATTCTTATTATTTCTTATGTATCTTCCTTCATTTAAAAATGCCAAACATTATTAACTCTTTCATTTAAGACGTAATAACAGTATTTAATTAACTACCCCTGACATGGGTAATTTACCTACAGCGTCACTTGCAATTCTTGCAATAGAAGTACAGTGTGCAAAATAAAAAAGATGTCACCAGAATAACTTTCGTTCTTATGATCTGATGTTCACGTACTAAATGAATCAAGGGGGTGACCTTAAATATGCTAAGTAATTAATACTTACTATTAATGTACGAAATCAGACATAAAAACTTACTTTTTCTGAATAAACATATATTTTTTTCTTAAATATTTGTATTCCTGACCAACAAAATATAGGGAGTAAACAAAATTTCGAAAAAATTGGGCCATAAAATTGTGTACTAGGAGGCTATATATATTTAGCGTAATACCCCCAAAAGAGATAGAAAATTTAAAATAACTTTTAACGATCAATGTAAAAGACAACGAAGAAATACCTAACGTTTCTCCGTCTCTAAGCACCCAAGTTGACACAACAAAAAATAATGAATTAAAAATTGAAATTTTTTTCATTCATTGTTTTCAGTTAGCTCAGGAAAACTTATCTTTTAATATTAAATAGAAAAACATCTCTAACAACAGAAATATTTTTGAAGGTAACACATATTCTTTTTCGCTCATTTCTGACTAAAACACAAACACTGTTTTCTTTTTTTATTCTCTTTGAAATTAAAATTTGACTGTATTAATAAACTATTTATGATATTCCGAGAGTTCTGATTTGAACACAAGAACCTAGCTTAATTTTTACACACATTTACAAAGTTTTACATAATCCATGATATTTCCTTTTTCCATTGTTAAAAAAAAATTGAATGATAATTGGAATATTAAAAGCATTTTTAAATGTACGTTAGGGAATATTGCATGATTAATTATTTAAAATATCCCTTCATTCTGTTTAATATGTGAGTTACATGGTTTTTTCGGATAAAGATGATTTGCTTATAGAATATTCATGTTTCTATACATTTTGAGCAGATTTGTAAATCGGATTCGGTCAAGTGTAAAATTGATAAAATGTAGTTCAAAACCTTTTTCCATTACGATCACTGACAAATATCATCAAATATTGCTTCCATAATTTCGTTGTTTAATACCTTTTATTACAAACTTACTTTACGATTTTCACCATCAATACATATATCTGATACAATAGACTCTTTTTAAACAGAGCTCTTAAGATCCTTAAAAAACTGAAATGGTGGCAGAAAAACTACGATGTACAAGTATTCAATTAATGTTATTTCCAGCGCATGATTCAAAGATCAATTTCAATAACGCCAAATATTTGGAAGCAAAATATTAAATTTTGAAATTTCAATTTTATAGTTATAGATATAATTATATAATTACAATCTCAATCATTACAATTACATAATTACAACACAGTATATTAAGTTAAAATACTGAACGTAATATTAAAATAAGTTATACGTAAAACAATGGTTATGGCTATTAAATTAAAAAAATAGTATAATATTAGTCATGACTATCTAAAAATGAAGGCAATACATTTTTTTTACATCTTATCTTAAATACAATTTTATATGGATGTCAAACAATCTCGTTTACAATTGAAATTTCAAAAGTCAAATGAGACAATGGAAGGACCCCTCACCGCAGGAATCAAAGTCAAACAGTAGCTAGGCCTATTATTTCGAACAAATTAACGTCTCCATTCTACTCGAAATTCTTTGAAAATGTAGTTTTTATTTATCGATGCAAAATTTAGGTATATTTTAGGGTATATTTCAGAGCATCTTTCGCTAGAGTTTTTTTCCTTTTAGTCTCCTTTTTCTGCTTACAATTACTAAAGTTATGTGATTCAATGCATAAATAGTATGATAGTTCTGAAAATGAGCGGGAGAGAATATGCGTTGCACATATATGTAATTACTTTTCCTTACACGAATAAATAAGAAACAATAAAAAAACAATCAATTATTTATCCTAATTTTTTTTTTTAAGAAAGTAGTATGGAGCCGCGATGGCTCAGGGGATAGAGCGTTCGCCTTCCAATGAGGCGAACCGGGTTCGAATCCCAGTCGATACGAATTCCGCATCCGGCTTGCACTGACCACAGTGCTGACGTGAAATATCCTCAGTGGTAGACGGATCATGGGTTAGAGTCCCCTTGCCGTCAGGCTAACCGTGGGAGGTTCTCGTGGTCTTCCTCTCCATGTAACGCAAATGCGGGTTAGCTCCATCAAAAAGTCCTCCACGAAGGCAAATTTCTCCCAATACTCGATCCAGGAGTTCCCTTGTCTTCTGGATTGGGTTCAAAATTACAAGGCTACGGAGTTGAACATTAGTAGCCGTAAACCCATTAAGTTGGGTCGGCTGTTCAACGACGGTTATAAAAAAAAAAAAAAGAAAGTAGTATGCTAAGTAAATAATCAGCTGTTTTGCAATGAGCAATTTCAAAGCGGTAGATTTATTTTTTAATTTCTTAACAAATTTAATTATCGAAAATTCTAAGCTTTCTTTTATTAAGAACTTGATAATAATTTGAAAACGAGCACTTAATTTAACGGAAAACTTATTTAAAAATACTAAAAAAAATTTATTCGTATATTATTTAAGAAATAATCGATGTGGTAGCGTAAAGAATAAAATTTTAAAAAATGAAAAAAGTTTATTATTATAAATATAGTAATATTGTTGGTATTACTTTTTTATTCGATACATTTATAAATCGATGCATTTTATAAAACTTTATAAAATGTACATTTACATTATAAAATGTACAATTACGATACATTTTATAAAACTTTTGTCTTCATTTAAGATGTAATTGCTTGATAATTAAAAAATATATATTGCAAAATTTATTCCAAACATCTTATTATTTAAAATTAATGGCTACGTATGTATATTATTGAAATCGTATCAATTATTCAATGAACCTAATAAAAATAAAATTCAAAAGAGAAGAGGAATAACCACATTTTATCAGAAACATACTTTTATAAAACTCAACATTTGTTGAATATAATAATTTATTCAAATCTCTTTGCTAAATTACGAATAAATATTCAGATAACTTAAACTAAAATATTGTATTTCATAATTAAAAAGAGTGATTAACATTCGGGTATCAGCAGAAAAAATTGAAATGAAATTTTACGATGGCTCCATTTGAATATTTCTACATTGTCGCCAAATCATTTAAAAAAAATAATAATTTTAATTTTTCTCGCTTTCTACCAAATAAGAAAAATGGAAACTTTCAATATAAATATATTTTCAATAGAATGATTTTTCTGTAGAAATATACGTGGAGTTAAAAGGTATAAAAAAAATGTGCCTCATAATTTAACATTTTTTCATCCACAATTAAATAAAATAATAATAAATGATTATTAAAAATTATTTTTTCAATGAAATTTTCTTAGGGTAAATAGGTTTCATAAGTGGGTGAAATTTTTTTTTCGAATTTCTAAATTATTTTTAAAGATATGACAAAAAACGCAAAAAGTGAAATTAACATTAAGGTGACCAAATTTTCATCCGTTCTCCTAACTAAACTATTAGGGTCACGATTTCTAGATTTCGAATCCAAAAACTTGTTTATCTATAGAAAATATATGTTTATTTAAAGAAAGTTAGTTTTGTATCTGATTTTGTAAATTAATTAATAATTAACGAAGAGTAAATAGCATATTTGAGGTCATCTCCAGAGATCATTAAGGTTGACTCTTAGTACGTGAAAATCCAACCATTAGAACGATAATTACTCAGGATCATGTCTTTTTATTACGCACTTGATTAATGGAATGCTTATATTGATGGAAATATACTAACATACATTTATTTTAAATCACATTTCATCAATTTTAATTTTTATCGCACTTACAGTTTCCCTTTATATCCTGGAGCACATTCACATGTCCCATCTATATGATTACACTTTGCACCACTCTTACACAAACACACTTCTTTGCAGTCTTTCCCGTATTTTCCTTGAACACAAGAATTCTCACAATGTGTTCCCCTCCAACCTAGATAAATTGTAATTTGAAAATATAGTACTATGGTAACTTTTTGTTGTTTTAAAAGCTTTAGAAATTGAAATCTGAAGAAAAAAAATTATTTAAAAACGCTTACTTTAAAACTTTAGTGAGTTTCAAATGATTAACTTGTGTGTTGTTCGCAAAATCGAAGCAAATTAAAAATAAATCAACAGATACACATGAAAATTTCTCACAAAATGGAAGAAAACGCCTTAAAAACAGATTCAATATAACTCTCTCTCTCAACTCTATTCATCCGGTTATACTGCCGAGAAAATTAAATTTGTTACAACTGATTTGAATATATTGGTGTGAGAAAGGAACTCTGATGAACAGTATTCGTTTCGACACTTAATAAATGTACAGGGTGTTTCATATTGAATGGGACAAAAAGAAAACATGATTGTAAACGTTATAATTAATATATTTAGAAAATTCAAATTTATCTCAAAACTACATTTATTCAAGTTTCTACAGGTGTTCAATGTGTGCCCCTGCGGTGACACGACAAATGTCTACACGGTAATCAAGCTCTTGCCGCACTCGCGATAGCATATCCCCAGTGATGGAGTTCAACACTGCAGTTATCCACTGCTTCAATTCCTCTAAGTCCTGAAGAAGTGGAGGCACAAACACCTTGTCTTTAACGAAACGCAGAGAATAAAAAATCACAGGGCGTTAGATCTGGTGATCTCGGTGGCCAATGGAGACATGTCAAATCCTGTGGCCCAGCATGGCCAATCCAGTGATGTTGGTTTTGGCATATTTGAAAACGCAGTACGCTTTCTCCTGCATGGACGACATTTTGTTTAACAGCGCCTCTAGCGTCGAGTTCGTCATTCGATGATTTTTCCCTGTTGCCAAATAAAACTTGTATAATTGTAGTTGCAGAATAAATTTGTTTCGACTGAATCAATCCAGTACGGCAGTCACACTGCACTATTCTTTTTGCCCCATTCAATATGAAACACCCTGTATAATGACTAACTCAAGTGGGCAAAATTGATGCTGTGGCATGGTTATCTATGAATATTGTAGCAATTAGGAATTAACAATGATAGGTAATTCACAAAAAATTGGATAAAATCATGACGTGTTTCAATTTTTGCTCTAAAATCAATGAAGATGCTTATTTCAATAAATCCTGATGAGGCTTTTACAGACTCATTCCAGTAGCTTTCACTATGTTGAACGTCGTCGAAATGAGCTGATGTTACTTTGTGCGGCAAAAATAAGCTTGCACAAATTTATCGCCTCATAGAAGTTAACTAATTTACTTATTAAATAGTGTGTTCATTTCTTTTTGTCTATCACTTAACATATAAAATATTTTATAATTTTTCTCTTAGTTCACGTATTGATGTTTTTTTGTTGGCTTTTATACAATGACAGGGAAAAAAATTGAGGATTACATGCAATGGATGATGTAATTCATTTCCCGTGGATTACGGTGTGAAGTTCATTTTGATATTCAGGGCCTGCACTAAACCACACAAAAGTTTCGACTCCCTAAAACAATTGCTTCGACCGGAGAGGGATAGGTTAAAGGTAAAAGACCTGCAGCTCATTCATGAAAATTTTAATAAGCGTTTTCGACTCAATATCACTGCAATAGACGGTCCTTTTTGAAGCCAATTAAAATTATTTATTAGTAATAGCCTACGCTTATTTTTATTTGTTATGTTTTGTTAATTTATTTAGTTTTATTCAAATTAATGTGAAAATTGTTTGTCCTGGTTTTTTGCCGCACCATGTACTTAAACTACGAAAATATTTTGCTTCATGATTAATTCTATTTTTTTCTTTTTTTTTTGCTACCAGTCACCATATTTTGCTTAAACCTAAATCCTTGTGTAATATTGTTGTGGCTTATCCTCCAAATGCCTGACGAAGTCAGACAAGGTCCATCAGACCGTTGACCCTAAGAAAATCAAGGACCAGAAAGGGGGTTGAGTATATGTCCTCCTGGAAAGTAACAAATAGTCCCGGCTGTGTTCTGGAGAAGCTTGCTCAGTTTGACATTTGAAACAGACCTCGAAGATTCTCCTGCCTTCGAAAAACGAGAGACTTTTTTGTGTGACCGTTTGCTATGTTTTAGAAGCTCTGTCACAATTGAGGGCGAATGAAGCACCTGACTCTTTGCCCGCGTACCAGTGATGGCAGGGAGGAATCTTCCACCCCTTCGAAATTTCAGAATTAACTATGGATTGATGTTCTAACATTACCTTCTCAACGATAACCTTTTCGCTTTGAAATTCATCCATGTGAACTGATAGATATAGTGTAAGGACTAGTTTATTTTTTTTTAAATGTATTATTTTATACTAATTCACGCTTACGCTAACTTTTCACCGTAAATTAAGTTCGATTTTTTTTTCTTTTTTTCAATTTCTTTGTATTTACTTACTGAGAGAAAAACAAACCAATTTTATTCTTAATATGATATACTACTAATTAACAAAATTTGGAAATATTCTTACAAAGTATATAGATATTATTTTTTATTTAACAAGTGGGTTCTACCTCCTCAGTGCTTTATCCGCAGTTGGATTGTTCACCTCTATGTTTTTCGTTTAAAACATGTTAAATTCCATTTTATATATTTTATTCTCTGACATCAACGATCCCACTCTTTTTGCAGTTTTTTGTTTCCTTTGAAGTTTTTAATTAAACATAGAAAACAACTATTGAAAAAATAAACCTTTTTTCAAGAAATGCTTTTTTGAGTTTAGAGAAAAATCACAAAAACCTCTCAATTTTTTTCAAAGACTCTAATTATTGATTCAGTTAATTTTTGCTATATGGAACAGAAAAAGTTACCGATAGTTTTTATTACGTTTTCTAAGAGTTTTCTCACTATCCCCCGTCTTTGTTTCCCAATAATTTTTGGAAACGAATCCATAAATCGTTTTTTTTTTTTTTCATATATATTATTCGCATTAATACATTTTTTGCTGATTTTTCAAACACGATAACTTTTCCAAATATAATTATTGAATGATCTATATAAGCATTAATAAAATGAATATGCTTCAGAACCATTCTTCTTTTTTAAAAAAAGTACTCAATTGTTACTTACTCTTAACGTCATTTGCTTCTGTTTTTCAAAAGATGCAAATTTATTGCTTTTGTTCAGAAATAAAATTTGTATAACAAAAACTATCTCACGCAGTTTTTTGACTTATTAACTTAAAAATTAAAAAAATTTTATTAGATTTGAGGTTAGTACAGCAAACGGTTTTTGTTCAAATTCAGCAAAGAAGAGCACCACCATCAACTCACAGCTCCGCATATACAATAGCGAAGAGACGAAATGTAAATAAAAATTTCGAGATATAAATGCATTTTTTACGAGTCCTGCAACAAAAGATATATGGTCATTGTTTAAAGCTAAAGGAGAAAAAAATTCGGCAAAAAGCAATTATAAATGTAAACACGTTTAAAAAAATTAGAAAATAAAATCAAAAAAATAATGCAACAACATCATTTAATGTTTAAAAATTGTAGAATATTTTATCTGATAAGTAAGGTTTCTGATTATAACTCAAAAACATGAAGTTGCAATCGCTACGGGCGATTAAAACTTTTCATAAATGTCGCCTAAACTAAACTCTTGATATGCATCTTGTTTTATAATCCTAGTTCCACAGAGCAACATTTAGATTCAAATTCTGCAATCTTCAAATTGCTTTAATTAATAATCTTAAACGCTAGAAAATAGTAAGTCTAGGATAAATATAAAATAATTATGATACCTTGTGCACAAGAACAAGACCCAGTAAATCTTATACATGTTGCTCCGTTTTGACAGGAACATCTATTTTCACAATTCTTACCCCATTCAGTTGGATGACAAACTGTAGATCAAAAATTGTAACGTTCATGTTTTTTTTTTTCTCAAAATAATAATAATAATATTGTTATTAGTAATAATAATAATTATTAATAATAATAATAATAATAATAAGCAATAATTAATTTTCGATACATATTTTTGTAAAAACATTTTTATAAATATTCGTAAAATGACTTCAACACAGTTGCTTAAATTCGAAGTCACATTTTTGTTCTCTCTGGCAATTACAAGAAAAGCGTAAGTTAAATTAATAGTAAGTAAGTTAAATTAAGAGTAAGTTTATTATGTTAAAAAAAAGAGAAAATGTTATTTAAAAAAAAAAGAAGAAGAGTAAGAAAATGCAGATTTTTCAACAGGTTGTTTCTATTTCTAGACTAACCTGTACGCTAGCATTATCTTCCTTTGAAACCAGCTTACTTTACACGAAATTAGCTTTGATCACATAAAATCTACACATAACACGGATATTTATTTATTTTATTTTTTTTGCGCAAAATTATCAAATATAATTTTACGATCCTGCAGAAAAACCAGAAATTTTTTTCTTCTATAACAGTAATGAAAAGATTGTGTAAAACTAAAATAATTAATCGTTGGATGTAATTAATAAGAAATCGTTCGTTAAAGGTAAAATTAAAATATTTTATCATTTGTTGTAAGACACAAACTAATTATGTGTCTGGCAAATATCATGAAATTAGAAGTATTTTCATCATTGTATCAAATCTTAATATCAACTAAAGAGTTTATCAAATGATTGACGTAAGTTAAATTTTATAAGAAAAAAAAGGATATTTTTTTAGAAAATATCTAATTTTAGTCTTAATACCGATGAACAATATATCTTATATAATATGTTTCAGAAGCTTATGCAATATGTTTTATAATCTTATATAATATAATAAATAAATAATTGCTCTTTATTTAGTTTATAGCCTAAATATTTTAGTAAAATAAGTTTACTTTATTTAGCCAAAGGGCTGATTAAAGTGTAGTTAGGTGTAGCGATCTATGAATAAGGTGTATCCCTATTTTTCATAAAAAGTTTTAATATCGTTTCAAACTTAAAAACAAATTTAATTAATTAAATAGTTATCAAAGCTAAATCAGTTAAAGACTTGTAACAATTATTATATGCACTACACGCATTGAGTATTAAAAATAGTTATACTTATGCGCTCACTAACTTGAATAATTCCAAGAAATTGAAGGGAAAAGATATATCTGATAACATAAAAATATATTTACTTCAAAAAATATAATGACAGAAAATGTCAAAATTTTTCGTGGGCTTAAATATCCACTCTCAAGACTCGTCTGACGAAAATAACACACTTTAAAATCTTTGGATAAAAGCTTTTTTTAATTCCGTTCAAAAAATTTTCAAATTTTATGTTTATTCAGAAAACATATGCTTTTGTGTCTGTTTTTGTAACTTAAAATTTCCTCCGTACAAATTCATTTGAGTATTTAAGATTTGGCTATCGAATCATTGAGATTCAGTATTATATCGTGAAAATCTGATCATTAGATTAATAACTATTCATGATATAATTTTTTTTTTTTTTAGCATGTTGCACACATTTGAAATTTGCCAAACTAATACAATAATTTAGTTTAAACTCTGAACTAGCAATTTTCATGACAAAAAATTTACATTGATTACATTTAAATATTAAAACAAAAAAGTATTAAATATTATGCTTGACTTAAATTCTTAAATTAAATATGGCGGGACACGAAACCGGGATCTTCCTCGTACAACGCCAAATCCTTGACTCCTCTACACATATCGGTAGTCTTATTCTTTCCCTTTATTTTCGTTCGTCTAGTTTTCATCCTAGTTTCTACATTATAGTAAACAATCTCCTACAATGCACTATAATGAGATTTCCAAATGAGGAAACATTTTCGTCATCTGTTTGAGAACTCACATTTCATTACAAATCACGTGACGAAATAATTCTCAAACTTATAGAAATATAGCTTAAGGATTACTGAATCGTCAAAAGTTTATTTTTCAGAATTAAATCTCACCATTTAATGCAATTAGCTATTCAGCAATAAAGGACTGAAAATATCAAACCAGTTTCTAAAATAAGCAAGGGAAAATTATATCGAGAAGACCTGACTAATTTCAATCCATTAAGAATAATTATAAGAAATAAGAGACCCAGTTATCTTAACAAATCAGATTCGTATGTTTTTCAGCATTTAAATTATTCGAGTTTTGAAAATAATTATAGTATGAACATCAATCATACATTTTAAGTATATGTACTTAGAATACGATAAAATATGATGACGGAAAAGAAATAACAATGGAGGTAGTTTTGCTTTTGTGGAAAACAATTTTTCCATTTATTTTATTCAAATGTATCTTTTCACATTTAGTAATGAAAAGGTATAAATATTCAAAAAGTCTAATTATCAATACTCACTAGCATCACAGATGGGTCCCTTGTAACCTGAAGAGCAATCACATCGATTCGGAGAAACGCAATTACCCATTCTACAATTCGGAACGCAAATAGCTAGAAATAAGAATAAAAACTGAAAAAATGCGTCTACTGAGACAACTTTAAGAATAAGATTTTTCAACATTTTGATAAGTTCTTGAATTGAACAATAGTATCTTCTAATTCGTGATGAGTTTTAGGTTTAAAGAATTTATCGAGGTACCAAAAATGATAATTTTTAAAATTGCCCAAATAACTTCAGTTTAAGATTCGTTTTGAATGTAATTGTCATTATTTTTTCCAAGAAGAATTGTATCAATGCAGTGGTAGATACACTACAGTAAGAAAATGCTATTTAAAAATATTAGCAGAAGAATTAGGTTAAGATGTTAATGATAAACATTAAATTAGCGATTTAAAAAGGATAATTTCGGCAAGCAAAGAGTATGATAAAAATTGTATCAAAGAATGGTTGAAAATTATAATAAATGAAAGAAATGAAAAAAAAGACTTTGAAGAACGTAGACGCAAAG
The DNA here is from genome assembly GCA_949128135.1 of Parasteatoda lunata. Lineage (NCBI taxonomy): Eukaryota > Metazoa > Arthropoda > Arachnida > Araneae > Theridiidae > Parasteatoda > Parasteatoda lunata. Next base: position 85,182,127 of record OX421974.1, on the reverse strand, counting down.
AAGAAATTGAAGAACGTGAACGTCAAGATGAAATTGAAGAACGCAAACGACAAGATGAGGTAGGAAAAATTTAAATGGAATTTGAATTACAAAAATTACACATTAAATTAGAGAATAGGTCAACTATGTAGTTCCGTCGCCAGTCAAAATATTAATAGTACATCAATAAAATCAAGTTTAGAACATCGTCATTTTATTCAAATTTTATTCCTGATACAAATGATATTAGTTTATATTTAATTATGTTTGAACGCTTGGCTAAACAAGCACAGATATATTTGAAAATTCCTGGGTTCCTTGCTTGGCTTACTTCCTTACGACGAAGCTCAGTTAATCGCCAGAGAAACAGAAGAAATTGCAAACGATCATAACCAGTTATAATATGCCGAAAATGCTACAAAACAGGTCACATAACGAAAAATTGGTTTTTCTAAAGCTGATGATAGTTGTTCAAGTGACCAAATTTTCTCTGTTACAAAAATCGAAAATACCGAAGAGAATACTTCATATATGAAAATTTAAAATTAATAATTGTAACGAAATTCAGGCTTTAATTCATACCGGCAGCTCTTGTTGTTTTCTAAAGATGTCAGTTGCTCAGAAACTTGAACTGAAGCTTGAAATTGCTGCCAATGAATTATATGCTTTTGAAAATCAAAAGTTACCTGCAGTGACCACTAGAGGAATAATTGGAGCTTATATTGAAGTCAGTAGTGTAAAAGAAAAAAAGAAACAGTATAAGCATGATTATGTGCAGTCATTTGATGTTTTTATCGGACGAACATGGCTTGATCTACCATACTTCGCTTATGCCAGAATAGAGAAGAGATTTCATATCGGATATCAGAAGGAAGACCCATTTAATAATTTCTTAATTGAAGATTAAGTTAATAGAATTCACCTTAAGGTTCTTAAGGCGCCTGAATTAAATAAAAATTGTGTCAATTTTATTAGATCTCAAGCTAGAGGATATCGACAATAGACTAATAATAATAGAAAATCTTTCCGAAGACATTGGTTGCTTACTGAAACTTAAAAATGGAAATATGTGCGTTCCTATAGGAAATATCGGACACACAAATGTCGGGCTTTAAAGAGGTCAAAAAGTTGGAAGAGCGGAAGTTGTTAAATTTTGCTGAATCGTTAAAGTAAGAAAATATCTCAAGTTCATTTATCTGTAATTATTCTAAATAAAAGGCTCCCATTAAATTGGGCGAAATGAAAATTGACTCTAATATTGGAAATGAACAGAAGCCAGAATTGCTTCAACTAGCAATTGCTTCAACTTCAATAGCTAACTTAACAGTATAGATATTAGAGAAATTGAAGGCTCAAAGCCCATTTGTATGTAACCATATAAAACGACTGCTCCTGAAAGAACTACTATTAGATAAATTGTAGATGAATGGAAAGAAAATGAAATAGTGTCTGAAACAAGATCCCCCTATGCCAGTCCTGACATCCTAGTGAAGAAGAAGACTGGTGGGAATCGACATTAGTGGTTGATTACAGTCGTCTTAACAGTCAAACTATAAAAGATAAGTTTCCACTGCAAAAACTTGATGATTTATTGGAGCAATTACGTGACTACAGTTACTTTACGACTTTAAACTTGGCACACAGGTATCTTCAAATACCTCTAACCAAAAAAGCAAAGTTTAAAGCAGCCTTTATAACCCCAGATGAAACTGGACGGTTCGAGAGGATGATTTTTGGATTAATTAATGTACCAGCAGAGTTTCAACGATTGATGTATCACGTATTATAGGTTCGTCGTACACAATGGTGTATTATGTTATTTAGATGACATACTTGTTACAGCAAAAACGTTGGGAGAAATCATGCGTAAGTATTTAAAGCATTGCTCTCGAATTACATAATTGTTACAGCAAAAAACGTAGGGGGGGGGGAATAAAACAGAAGTTAACTGAAGTATTTAAAGCATTACTTGCCGCGAATTAACCCTGAAATTACCCAAATGTGAGTTTGAAAAGAAAGAAGTGGAGTGGATTTATTATAAATAAAAACGGAATTAGTCCTGGATCAAGAAAAGTAGAATTTCCCCAACCCAAAAATATTCACGATGTTTGAAGATTTCTTGATTTAACAAATTTCTTTCGAAGATTTATTCCAAATTATGCCATTAAAGCTCGATATTTAACACAACTGACGAACATAAATGAAATTTTCAAATGGGAAAAAATGCAAGAAGTGGCTTTTGAAACCCTTATACGTGAGTTACCGAATCAACCAATTTTGGCTTTTTATAATCCTGTAACGAAAACTGAAGTTTATGCCAATACATGTAGAGATAGTATAGCTGGTATGTTACTTCAGTTAGGAAATGATAACAAAGTGCAACTAGTTTACTTTGTGAATAAGAAGATTACAGAGACGGAAAATATATATAATTCGAGGAGCTGGAGTTAATGGCAATTGCATGGATACTAGAGCGACTTAGACAATTTTTGTTGGACATCAATTTTACAGTTGCAACCGACTGCTAAGTTTTAATTAATATGAATGTTAAGAAATCAAATAACCCTTGAATTGCACGTTGGAGTCTCTTCATTTAAGAATTTGACTTTGAAATTCGCCGTAGACCGGGTACTAGAATGTAATCGATGCAATCAGTAGGGCTCCAGTTTTAAACTCTTCAGATACACCAGGTTCCTTGATAAAAAAATAAGTTAGAAGTTTATTTAACCATTCGAAGTTTAAATACTTTTGATACATCATGAAGATGATACTTTGAAGGAATTAATTATAATTTTCAAGAAAGATGTAAAAAACAAAACCAAGGAAGAAAAACAAAAGTTCCAGAATTATGTTTTGAAAGGAAATAGACTGTTTCGCGTCACTAAAGGAGGAAGCGAAAGGCTTGGAAACGAAAGACTTTTATTCGCCATACCAAAAAGCATGAGAGAAAGCATAGTTGTGAAATTCCCCGACCTTTGGGATATTTTGCTGTAGACAAGATTGTGTCTAAAATCAAGGAGTTACTGCTATGATTAGTTTCTTGCTATGAAAAGATATATTCGTCACCATATATCGATATGCTTTGAATGTTTGGTCAATGAAGTACCAAGTGACAAGAAACAAGGTTTTCTCCATCCTATTCCATCAGGAAAAAAAGACCGTTTGCAATAGTACATCTTGATCATTTAGTTCCCTTTGTAACCAGTTTCAAAAGAAATAAAGAATTATTTGTCCTTATTGATAACATGACAAGATTTTTACGTCTCTATTCCGTAAAACACGCGTCGTTTAACCATGTTGTAAAATCAATGAAGAATTTCGTGAAGATTTTGGATTACCGAATCATATCAAATAGAGGTTCCTGTTTCACTTCACGCAATTTTCAGAGTTTTTGCAATGAAAATGGCATCTTGCATAAATTTAATTCTATATCCCATCCTCAAGCAAATAGAATGGTAGAGAGTACAAATCGAACTCGAACAAATGAAACCGATCAAAAGGATTGAGACAGCAAGATTAAGGAAGTAGAAAAAAACTTGAGCATAACCGTGAACAAAATTTTTGAAAAGAAAACGCATTTTGAAATTCTTCATGGAAACAAAAGGATGGAATTATGAAGTTGTTTGCTGATGTAAAGGGTGAAGTATGAAATGATCCAGAGAAGCAAGAGATAAAATCGGAAAAGAGCAAGAGAAAATTAAAGTATATTACGAAAAAAAATATAATACACTATCGTTTGACAAGATAATCGTTGGACATTTTGAATCGTTGTAGCTAGAAGACACCCAAATGCGACCAGGGAGTCAACGAAAACTCAACCATAGTATCGAGGACCTATGATTATCACAGAAATACTCCCTAGTGATACATATAAAATATCCCAATTAGAGTCTTGTGTTGGTCGTCTGTATGCCTCAACGGCTCATGTCAGTCAACTGAAAGTTTGGAGAAGCTGGAATGAAGATGATGATGATTTCAGGGAAGATTCTGAAGAAGAAAGCAAAAACCAACGGCCAGCTCAAACGAACTGTTGCGTAGACTAATGTGTTATAACGACTTCATAAACTACTAGAAACTTACCTTATCACTATTTCATATTATTAATTTTATTTATTTTATTGCAATGTATTTTATGTTTAGTTCAATTGAAGTTAATTTATATGTCAGAATGGTGAAATGTAAGCGCATATACATAAGCGCATGTATAACCGTAGATTGGGTAATTCTAATCCATGATTCGTAAACCTATGAGGATATTTTTTACGACAGCACTGGTTGATTTAAATTCTGCAGTCGGTGAGAGCCGAGAGAGAATTCGAATCAACCAGTTATCGATACTCGAACGTTGAGTCGAGTCGAAAGTGGGTCACTTCAATGAGATGCAAGTGCTCCATCTCCAGAGCCATAATTTCTCCACTGAGGTCTTATTTTATTTTATAAAAGGCGTTTCATAGCCGACTAATTTTTTGATTTACGACTATCAATGCTCAACTACGTAACCACACAAAAACCACGCATACTTCCCATGGTTAACTCGACACCAAAGGAATTGTAATCAAAGGCCCGTCTACTACTGAGTATAATTTTTATGTCAACACTGTGGTTGGTGCAAACCAGAAGGTCTTATTATAAACAGGCTTACAGAAGATTTATTGTAATAAGTGGTAACAGAATTAAATTCTAATTTACATGTTTCCTAATTGCAACAAAATCATCCAAGCTAATATCAACAAGCCTAAAAATATCAGAAGCGTAAATACTAAAGATTTACACAAAAATAAGCATGACCCATTCCAAAAACCCCACGGTGTTTACAAAAAGTCAGATTTTTCAATTAGCCTTCGACACTTGACACCTAGAGATATAGGGAATGTGATAAAATAAAAACAGTTATGGAGCTTTGTTAATGAGATACATTGTTTAGTGGACTATGTTGTTGAGGGAATTAATTTAAAGTACATATTTAACTCAACAAAAAGAGTTTTTATTCCTAAACACTAGATTAAATTTAATATATCTTTGAAAAAATACCTACGACGACATTGTCTATTTATTTCCTTGTACCCTTTGCAGCATACTTTTACCTTTTTTGAGTTTGTTCGAGTGGCTGTAGAATACGTTGTGCGATATCTCGTTCTGAAAAAGAAGAAATCGTTGCGATCAAAGTGAAAGAAATAATTTTAAACAAACTGCATCCATCAAAAGAATATATTTCCTAGCAAATTTAGAAAATCTAAAACTTCCGTGTCCTCATCATGACATATTGTGAGAGCAATTAAAGAAAATTTAACACCCAGATTCAATAAAATAATCTATTCTAAATTTAGAAAATATTCAACTGATTCATCTGCTCTTTGGTTTTTAAAAATAGTTTAGTGTACAGTAGCATTATTGATAAACCCGGGAAGTACAATTTAGTTCGTATTTCTTTAAGCACAAAGACAATTTTCTTTGGTATATGATTACATTTAACGTTCTGTAGTAAAATAATATTGCTAAATTTCAGTAGTATACACTAAGAGCCTAAAAATTCAATAACGCATTGTGCCGTCTTTTGCTTTTAAAACTGGTCCAACTCACCTTGGCTTTGGATATAGAATACATATAGAATGCTTAAATTCTTAGTTGAAAAACGGAGACATATTATACCAAGTGTATTAGCAGCGGTCAAGTAAAGTCGAGATATTTTGAGATAGTAGTATCTGATCTCACAGCTCCCTTTCTATGACATTCCAAATGGGCTTTATTGGATTAGGATGGGTGAGTTGCCATTGTCAAGGTTGCCATTAATTAGAATTCATCATCATTCTCTTCGATCTACTCCCACACATTCATTCGAACCTTGAGAATTAAGGCGTTGTCCGACTAGTTTCCGTTTCCTGTTGGGAAAACAGACACCATGTGAGCGTGCTACTGATCAGCAATTGTGTTCAGATGTTCCGCTCATTTCAATGTCTGTTCTGACACAACTATGGGCCCTAGTGTCACCAATGAGAACGACCCCCAAAGCATAAAACCGCTACCACTAGCCTGTGTGTGATCTGCTATGCCTGACGAAAGAAGTGTTTACCTGTAAGAACACCCACTTTGACGTGACTAACAACATGATGAATCGTGATTTATCTGATTAGAAAACAGTCTTTTAATTATCCATTGTCCAGTGTCCATGTTACCGGCGCAGTTGTCTTTGACGCTTGGTCACCTGCGGCACACAAGTGGGACGTTTGCTGCGAAGTCCCCTATCCAAGAGTGTCCACTGAGCTCTGTGTTGGCTTTGAACAGGCATTGTATGAACTACATTTGTAAAAATATGACTTTTATAAATTGATTTCCGAGGAACAATTCGACCAATTTCGCTTATATTTTTTATTTTGCCATGCAAAATTACATTCTTTAAAATGATGTAAAAACTGTATACGTATATTTTATATATAATTAGATTATCAATCAGAAATTTTTAATCAAACTTTAATGAAATAAAAGTTCACGTCATAAGGAGAAATACCTCCCAAGAAAAATTTACATTAAGGGGTCCAAACCTTGAACCGCTCTCCTACCAAACTATTGTGATCATATTTCCCGACTACTCCCAATATTTTGGGGTTCATAAATCCAAATCTGTCGAAAAAGGGGCATGTTTTTTTAGAGAAAAAATATTTTTGTGACTGATTTTATAACTTAAAATATCGTCTGCACTGATTAATTAGCATATTTGAGGTCACCCTCTTGAACCATTAAGATTGAGTCATGGAAAATGAAGCTCTGATCCGATAACTAGATCAAAAATTATTCAAAGTGGTCCATTTTTTTATTATTTATTTATTTTTATTTTTTGACTATACCTAATATTTTGGCTTATAAGTGTATATCTATAATATATATACTAGAATAAGAATAAAACATTTCTAACAAATATTACTTTTATTCAAATGTCAGTAATAACTTCAATTTCATGTATATAAACATAGTTCTCTCTGTTTATTCTTTTGGTATTATTCAAATCAAAAGAGCATGTCAAGGATACAAAAAATTTTCTAAAAGAGTTTTCAGCAGTTGTTTTTCTTCTTTCATCTTGAAAATTGGCTGAATAAAACGATACCAAATTGCAGTTTTTTTTTCATCTGCATTCGTAGGGTGACGTGTGTAAAAATTAGATCTATATTTAAACTACTTGACAAAACAGAATAAAGGCAGATAGTGATTAAATAGTTGAAAAAATGAAAAATAAATCTTGTAATACGAAAAGTAAAATTAATAATATAATAAATACAAGTAATACAAGTAAAATACAAATAAAATTAATAATAACGGGAATATATGGGAATATATTTTACACTGACTATTCTAGTATTTAAATGTTAAAAATCCGATAAATTTATAAAAAAAAGTGAATTAACTATTAATTTTTATTTTATTTGAAAGATGTTCGTATTTACTGGAATGCAATTATGAATAAACATAGTAAGATTACAGATGCATTCAAATATAAACTACATGAATGAACTTTTACAAAGAAAAATAAGTTATTGACATCAAAAGACAACTCCACTTACCTATACCTCGTACAACGAGGGGGTATGCTAAAACACCAAGTGGTATATGACGTCATATATGTGGTTTGTCTAGAAGCAGCATACGTCGTCAGGTAACTAAAAATATTTCAAGAATTTTTTAAAGAATTCTAAAAGAATGTTTTAACTTCATTTTCAATAACTTTTGAAATAAATTCAAACATTTATGCAGATTATTCTAAAAATTGAAAACAGATCTGGTAAACACTTTTTTTTTCCAAAATATACTTTAAAATTTTTATTCAACTAAATGTTTGAAAACATACTTATATTATTATTCTTGCTTAATCCTTATTACCAATCTGAAGAATAATATAAGAACCTGGGCTGTTTGGTGGTCAGGGAGCTCACCTCATGCCAGGAAAGTGCTGTGTTCGAATTCAAGACAAGGCCGGGGATGTTTATTCCTTCTCTCTGTGCTATCTGTCCTTCTTACAGTGGGAGCAACATTGGCCCACCTAATATGATGCTTTATGACTCTGCACATCTTATAAATGAAGCTTCGATTCAACTTTAGCGTTAGAGTTATACAATATTGAAGTGAAATTCTTACTATCACATTTTTTATAATAAGGTACTTGAGCCACAGAGAAAAGACCACATACCCACAACAAAGATACCCAGGTTCGAACCCCAGCGATGACAAGTCGATGCGAGTTCTGCTGAAATAAAATATACACATCTGTTGCGAGTACAGACTCATTTCGTAACAGTTTTTCTCATCTATTAAAAGTCTGTTGAGACATTTTTGCTGTAAAAAACTTATTTTCTTGCGATAACAAAAAACGTTGATCCTACGAATTTACATCGTAAATTTTATGGTTTTGCTTAGCCAACTGGCTTAAAACCATAGAATTTACGAATTGCAGTGTATAATTAATTCAGTGTTTAAAGTGTTATGTGGGGATCAGGTGAGAAAAATGAGTACAAACTTGTTGGCAATCAAGTTTTGCTATATATAAAACAATGCATTCAAAAGTGGAAGTATCATTACTTCAATCATTATCATTACTACAATATAGAGAAAAATCAAATGCTAATTAATATTGACTATGATAAAGCAATGGTAGGAAAATTCTATTTCTATCCGATCGGCAGAAAAAAAAGTGGTGTAAGTACCAAATATATAATACAATACACAATACGGAGGAAATAAATTGCGATTTTTAAAGTTTTGTAGTTTTTGGAGATTCTTGTCACCATTTTATTTTCTGTATAAACGATTGGGGAACTGAAATAAAATAAACGTAATTACTCAATACTAATTGATATTTTTTTTAAAAATTTATTTCATTTTCAAATTTGATTTGAGTGGAGAATTATGAAATTCTGAAGTCCGGGGGTCCACACTGAGGTCCTGGTAAGATGAACTATTCCAGTGCAAACCTGCAGACATGCAGAGTCTTTATGATTTCGATAAATATCTCGAATTTGATCATTGAATGCATGAAACAGAATCTTTCAAAATAAGCTTTTAATTTGGATTAAATCCGTAATTTCAATCACAAGTTTAACAAATTAAAAAAATTTGTCTGTTTATGAATATTTATATTATCTAGTTTCTTTGATATTTTAGGACATGTAAAAAAAATAGATTTGGATGAGTCTCAAGTTTTTAAAATGTGCAAGTAGCACGTGTAGAAGTATACGCGTGCTCTTATCTAATCTGCAAAAAAAATCCTAATGAACTAGAACTAATTTTCAAAAGTAGAAATTCAAAACGCAATTCTCATCATTACTACAATATAGAGATAAGTGAAATGCTAATTAATATTCACTAAGATAAAACAATAGTAGAAAAATTCTACTACAATACTACTTCTGGTCTAAAGAAAAATGATGTAAGTACCAAATATATAATACAGTACGCAGGAAATAAATTGCGATTAATTTTTTTTTTTTATTTAATGTTTTGTACTTTTAGAGATTCTTGTCATCATTTTATTTTGTGTATAAAAGATGTTATAAGGGAACTAAACTACTAAACATAACTCAATACTAATTGATATTTTTTGTTTGAAAATATATTTTATTTTCAAATTTGATTTGATTTCTGTTTTTAGTGAGGAATTATGTCCAGGCAAGAAAGAGACGGAAAGAAACTTTAATAAGCATAGGTATTCATGACTTCTGAAAACTGATGAAAATGACCGGAAACAACAGAGCTACAATTTTTTTTATAAAAAAAAACGTCTAAAATGTATCGAAGGGGTTAAAAAAAAGACCAGTAACTAAAGGATCTCTCATTTTTCTAAGCAAATAATAAGAGCAGCTTATAATGCTTAACACACACAAAAAAAATTATCATTAGAGTTCTAAACAATTAGCAAAAGTTCTTTTACACAATACAATATGTTCTATACAATATGTAGTCGTCACCATTATTACTATACTATATGTAGTCGTCACCATTATTACTATACTATATATGTAGTCGCCACCACTATTACTATACTATATTTAGTCGTCACCATTGTTACTATACTATATGTAGTCGTCACTATTATTACTATACTGTATATGTAGTTGTCACCATTATTACTACTATGGAAACATTTTACCCTGACAGCTTTCTGTAACAACAAAACAATGCTAGTCGTCACGTTTCAAGACAAACTACAAAATGACTTAATGGTAATGGAATAATATTTCAAAGTGGCCTACTTCAACCCCTGATCTAATTCCCAGTAAGAGTTTGTCAGGAATAATGAGAAAAGGCTGAAAAGAAGACAGTTGAAGAATTAATGGAAGATTTGGCAAAAATATGAGACGAAAGAAATTTCAACGCGCTCAAGTCTCTCGTTGAATCTGTGCCAAGATGGCTTCAAAAGGTAACTAACTAATGCTAAAGAAGAGAGGATTTACTTCTAACTAATCTGTATAATGTTGTGTAAGCTCTTGTTAATTTCTATTTTCTATTTTCATTTATTTTTTCTGTAATTTACTTGAGAATTTTTGTGGCTATCAATCTTCTTCACATACAATACTCATCTTCCCTAGAGTGTGAGTTAGGCAAACAATCTCTAGTAAATAAACTTCTTTTATTTATTAATTTCTTTCTTTATTTTTTTTTTTTTTATTGTACATAAGAAAAATTTCTTCAATTGCGCATCAAAACAGTAGTGCAATATCTCTCCAAATCGGGTGTTCAGCAGCTCAAACAATTGTGTAAAAGAATACTTTATTTAAAATTAAGACCAGATCGGGCTTTCATATACAATTAAAGATGGTAGCGTAAAACGTTGACGCTGAACTCATGAGCATTCATCACAAGCATGAATTATTTTCCCGACTTAAAACACTAATGTTGGCGCCTTTTGTATATCGTAAGTATATCGTTCATAATTTTGTACGAGTTGCTGTGAGTTTATACTTTGTACTTGATTTTCGAACTGCTATCATCCATACAAAAGCTTACTGATACAAAATGCATGCATATGTTTAGTTTTGTAATAAGAATAATTATATTTTAATTTGTATGTCTCTGAACTGCGAACAATTTTATAACAAACCATTTCTACTTGCTCCTGTTTTGTTAAACCTAATCTGAGTTCATTAATATGCTGTATATAAGTTTAATTTACAATCTAATTTTGTTTTAAGAATTAATGTGGCGTATCCTAAATTAACTGTTTTTACTTTGAATTGTTTAGTAAAAATAACTTTTACTGTCACCTATGTACATCATATCCTATTGTTAATATAAATTTAAATGTTACTGAAGATCAAAAAAGGTGGCAGCTATTTTACATCATAAATATTGTAAAGAAACTTTCCTGGTGTTTGCTACAGCAATGACGGTGTAAAGTATTTGACAGCACTTATAGTGTAAAGATACACTAAAGTATTTTATAGAGTAATATTCTGGATGACCGCAGTTAACATTTAGCCTGGCTAACTGGTCCTGTTATTTTTATTTTGTTATATTTTAAGAAAAATTATAACTATGCTCATCTTCTGTCTGCTTATTATATAAAAGTGTTTTACCAAACTGAATCATTCAGTTTTAAAAATTAAATGTTCTTTTTTTAAATATTTCCAAAAATATTAAATGTTTATTTTTTAGTAAATACACCCAAACGCTTAAAAATACTAGTACCGCTTGTGTTCTAGCATATTTCAATTAACCAAAAAAAGGAATAGCTTAAGAATCAAAATCAGTTCGACTAAAAATATATTTTTTTTTTACTTACATGTACTGATTAAAGAGTATGATCAAAATTACCAGAATATGGTAAAATTTACAGTGTTTAATGGAGCACCCAAAAGCACGGTAATTTTCATTGAATCACTTTAGTATATATAACAATAAAATATTGTTTTATAATGCGTATTAAAATCTTGTAAATGGATGAAAATTTTGTAATTTTCTTGTTATACCTTAGAGCATGGCATAAAAGCCATTTATTTGGTTAAATTTTCTTTTCAGTTCTGTATTTTAACTAAATATGTGGTAATAAAAGCTATAATTTTGATAACCTGAGTTTTCGGTGCGATATGAACGGAAAAATTAAGAAATGACTTGTTAAAATACCATATATTTTTGTTTTATTAAAAGAAATATGTTTTTTTATATCAAAAATATCTTGATGTTACAATACGGTAATTTTTTCGAAATTTATTTTCTCCGATTTTAGAGAATTTGCAAGATCTTAAAGTTCAAAATATGTCAATATTTTTAACAGTTATAAACACAAAAACATTGATAAGGTGACAAAAACTGCATGTGTGTGTTTCGTTTTCATAAGCAATAAATAATCAAGTATTTATTTCATAAAGTGATATAACTTACGTTTCTGTGACCTCGCATACGTTGAGCCCAGTCGGTTCAGCATCAAATGGTTCACAGAAAAGGAAAACGGAAAAAATTAAAATTGTCCAGTCCAAATTTAAATTCTTTTTGATCTTTTTCAAAAACTATAAAATAGAAAAAAAATTGTTTAAATTTTTTATTATATGCTTAGAGGGTAAAGTAGTAAAAATTCCTAAAATAATTCATAAATAATAGAGCTCAAATAGACCAATAAAAATAGTGCTAAAGCAAAAAAGAAAAAAATACGTGAATGAAGCACAAATGAAAATACAAAATTGTGCATACTATAGTTTCGATTCTCAGAACAAAAACCTTCCTCGGTATCTAAACAACAAATGACATTAGAAAAGTAAAGAATTAAACATATGCGAAGAGGTTTAACTGATCAGGACAGAGGAACAAGTTTGAACAAAATAATAAGAAGGGTAATAGGGAAACAGGTGTGAGGGGGTAAGACGGAAACCCCAGGGAGTAGAATATTGATTTAGATTAGATTTGAAAGATGATTAATTAAATTATTCATTGACTAAATTATTAGATTTTTTTCTCTGCTTTGATTGGTTAAACCGCTTTGCACTTGTTTATTTCTTTACTTTTCTAAAGTCATTTCGTGTTTATCCATAGCCATCGAGAAATAAGGCCGTTGAGATCACCGAGGTCTTTCAGTGACGTCACATACAGTGGTGAATAGCTGATCTGAGATTAGCCTCCAATTTCAAATATTTGTTCTTCATTGAATAGCAGTCTGGTTTGTCCGTCGGATATGTCGTTTTAAACCAAAATATATATGGGTGATTCTCACGAAATATGACAATTTACAGTCTCTTGCTCCAATATCTAATACTATCCTACTAAAAGAACTTTTTTTTTAAATTTTAATAAATAGCATTGCTGTTAGTATTTTAAAATGACCTTGTACTAGCATTGGCTGTTTTGTGTATTAATAAAATTTAATTGAATTTCAAAATTTCATTTTCCTGGCATGTCGCAAACAATATTTCCAATAATAACTAGCTTCCAAACATCCCAAAAATTTTTAAATATCTAAATTTTTTTTTATCTCAACCGTTGTAAGCATTTCTGGAATATATGCGGTGGGTATTATTTACAAAATCTTTGTTGAAAATAATTTTTTCTGTCAAAAATTTATTTGTCACAAGAAAATCTGTCATTTTCCTCGCTACTTTTATTTAGTGATTTATAACCAAAATAGATAGCGCCAGCAATCAATATCTTATGTTAATAGATTGATTAGAATACCATCCTATCAGAACATGTCTTATTGCATGAATAAAGCACCAACTTTCGGGTTCAAAACATATTTCAAAAATCTTTCAAGATGAGTAGGTTTTTATGTTGTCATTTTCCTGTCTTCTTGAAATCATTAATAACATAAACTACATAAATTTACCTGAGTTTTTTCAGGAACTCCTGTTGTTTTCTGCGGAATGTAAACATCTTAAGCCGAAATGTTAAATTAAAGTAAAGTTAAATGCTATAATGGCAAATAGTCATTATCCTGGCTGTATTTTTCCTGGCTTATGAATGCCAGAACATTGAAACAGTTATCAGAAATTTTTTTAAACTGCTGAATGTAAAGAGAGAAAGCAAATATTAACCTAATACCAAGTTTATGTAAGATTGGAATATGCTTGAATGTAATCAAAGTTTTTTATTTATTTAATGATTGATTATTATACACAATATTTTATTCTGTAGGGGAGAGTCGAGTAGCCCCGCCCACTTAAGGAGTATTTGCTTATATTTCTGTATAATATTGAGTAATAATCAATATTTTTGTATGTTTCTATTGTTTTATCATCTAATTAAATAATGCAAAAAGAATAAACCAAAAAAAGAATAGTTTAACTTAAAAAAATAGAAATTTTAAAAATTTGACTACTGTATTCAACATATTTTCAAAACTATTGTTTACCATGTTACCAGCTGCATAAATACTTGAAACTTTGAAAATAATCTTTTTTTAATATTACAATTAAAGTCCGATGGCCCATTGACTTGAAAAAATATTCTATACATATGAAATTGACAGTGGGCGGGGGAACCCGACACTCCCCTACTTATCAGCAACAAAAACATTTTTGATTCTTTCTACAGTGGATAAAAGAATTAATTTAAGCAATTCATAGTCCATGCAACGCAACGGCTTAAGTTGAGTTACTTACTTTCAGCTTAAAATGACTATTTTTTTTAACTTCTAAGCTAATATGCCATTTTCCTGGCATTCAAAATTTGGTGAATTTCTATTTTATTTTTTTTCTTGAGCAAATGTCAATAAACTTTACTGCGGTCTGTAAGATATAAATAAATGTAACAAAATAAATATACAAAAAAAAAAATTAGATTATATTGAAGACTTGTCATGTTTCCAAAGAATCACCCATATGTTGCATTATTTTACAGTTTTTAACAATGCCATATGCGTGTGCAGTTCTAAGGTGTAAAGAGAGCTACAAAAATGGGCCTAAGTATCTGTATTTAGGTTTCCGAAGAAAGGGAGGAAATTAAACAAAAATGGATAAACGTTAATTCCATCAAACGAGACAGTTATCAAATAACTGAGTCGAGTAAAAGTATTATTTATCTTTCCTGTTTTAATATTCGTTTTTGCCGACTTAATAATAAGCTTTTTAATTAGACTATGAAATAATCTAATTAATAATTTGAGAATTACATTGTTTTAGGTATTGTTTATTGTTAGCGAACATTAGAATATAAAACTAGCAAATTCATACTTTTTCAAAAATCTTTAACGTGAAATAAAACAAATTTAAACATCATTTGTCGTATTTAAATGTATATATAAGCAAATATCAGATGTCATTAAAGAGTTAACATTTTTATTATTTAAAAAAACTAAAAAAGCTTTAGTTATATTTTTTTAAATAAATAAAAATTAATAACAATGTTGATTGGCATTTAAAGCTTGATTATATGAGTAAAATTTCATAAATATTCATTCTTTAAAGCAAAACAAACTCCGATACATTAAATTATATTAATAAAAAAGGAATTTAATTCATTGTTAGCCATTTTAATTTTTATACGTTATTATTTAAAAGAATGTTAATGAAACTGTTGTTCATGCTTCATATGGTATGAATCTTTCGAATACAGATAAATTGTTTTTATGTTATCTTATGCTGATGCCTTAAATAATTTTTTTACTATTTTATGATTTTTTATTAAATATTGTAATTTAATTTTAATGAGTCACATTAACCAAAGATTTGGAAAAGTGTTGAAAAATAATTTATTGCTTAAATAAAATTTTCAAATAACACTCTGAAAAATATTTATCTTTCTGTCTACAATTTTTATAATTTTTTTTTGTGTTTTTTGACAAAAAGGAAGTAATTTTTAAAGGAAAACGAAAACTTTTTCACGTGTATGATTTTTTGTGTTTACATGTTATTTGAATCCGAGTTCTGTTTAAGTAATAATTCTTTTTAGAATCAGCCTAATATACATCATAAAATTGTGCGTTTTATAAGCGTTAAGGTTAAATAAATTTTGAGTTTGCTCCAGATTAAATGTGTTATTCTCATTTTATTCCCATTTTCATGTATATTTTTTAAGTCTGGAAGAGTATATGTAAACAAGCTTTAAAACAATAATATATAAGTTTATACACATGTATACATATTCATTGAAATGTATTTTATATAAAATATATTAACTAATAAGATGTATCTTATTGAGTAACAGGAAAAATGATTTTAATAAATGCTTTTATTTTTCTTCTCTCTGAATTTTTTCTTAAAAAATTACGATTTAACAAAAACTTTTAGACAATATCAAATGCAGTTCATAAAAAACAGTCAATATTTTCTTGCCTTTTTCAGTGAGTAAAACTTTTTAATTATTGGACAATTTCTGCTCAAAATATTATACTAATAATATTATATTATACTGAAATTGTTCTATAGGAATCTATTTTGGGATATTTTTTTAACAAATCTTATAAGAAAGATTGTCATCAATAAATTTATTATATGTTAAGAAAACTTAAGATTTGAAAATACTTTACTTTTTTATAATAAAAAAAGTATATTTATTTTTGAAATGAATTTATACTTAGCTAAATTCTTTTGTGCTATTTGAATATTATATGCGTTGTTTATTTGTAAATATTTACAGTATTTATGTTTATATTATTTCCGCTTGGAATTTAAATGTATATCATAGGATTCTGAAAGAATTGTTTAGAACGTATTTTAAAATAAAAATTTTATGTGTCAATAAAATTATAATTTCTTTGTCTCTTTTCTGCCATGATATAACAAATTTTTATTTATCTCGTATTTGTTAACTTATTAAAATATATCATTTCTTATTTTCAAATCTAATATTTGATTACAAATTAGAAAGTAATAAATTATACAGTTAAATAAGGTTTATTCTTTTGATATTAAAAATAGTTATGATGAATCAGGATTTAAAATTAAAAGAAAAAAATTCTTATTAAATCATTTTCTATCATAAATACACGTAATATTGTTTCATGAAAAGCATCAAACAGTCCTGCTTGTTCATTTTAGTGAGTTATAGTGTGAAAAATAGCATTGATTTAGAGTAATAAAAAACTAAAATATCACCACTTAAAAATATTTAAGTGCTATTAAATTAGCTGAAGCAAAAATATTTTACGTCGCTCAAAAGTTTAAACTATTTATTATAGTTTTCTCTTAATACAAATATAAATACCGCTTTATCGTATGGTTCGCTAGCCCATCAGAGGATGACGTCATAAATCTACTGAGAGGCCTTGACTCTCGGTGGCTAAGGTTTATCACTGAAGAAGGTTCTTGTAGAAACTGAAACTATAATATTTCAATTTCTATACTTTCACTTTCATTTGCGCTTTATTCTCGACTTTTGTTGTGTTTTTTTTTTTTTTTTTTTTTTTTTTTGCTACTTCTATCTTCAGAATAGTGCAGTTTTTTATTTTATTTAAACGTATTCAACATATTGAATGTGTCAATATCTATGTCAAATGTATTTTTTTCGGAAATTATTATGTAACATGTAGAAACTTATTGTCATTTTATTTAACTTTTTCTTTCTCTTTAAGAAAAGAACTGGAAATCATTTTAATCAGTAATACGAATTAGCAATAGTCATGTGACTTTAAGATAAAAATAATGTAATAGTAGAAACTTCGGTTTGATTTAACAACGTGCTTGGCTTAAATCTTAAATTGAGAAAAAAAATCCTTAACAAAACCAATAAAATATTTCTCATTAAATTTTGCAATTAAAACAATCAAATTAACTTTTGAAAATCAGGGAAGCAATAGCTCAAGCAAGAAAAAATTTTGATATGTTACATGCCTTAAGAAAAACAACGTGAAAATTACCTTTAATTTGAAACATCTCATCCAATATTAAAATTTAGGCGCACCTCACTATTTTAAAAACATACTTTACTAAGATTTCACATTCAAATTATAATTAAACCAGAACTCAAAAATTTGAATTATCTTACAAAAAACATACATTTATTAAAAATCTTTATTTAACGTTATTTTAAACAAACAGCAAGACAAAAATTACTATGTACTTTCTTACATTTTTTTTCTTCAAATTTTATAACTATGTTTTTATTAGATCACTTCCATGTTTGTGAGGTGAAAATATTGCAATAAATACTTCGACCATTTTCGGATTTGCAAGAGTACTTAATCTCGTTTCAGGCTTCGGGATTTATTACTATGTAAGCTTTTACTTTTACATACTTTTTCAAAGATTTTTCGTCAAGGAAGCCGCACTCAAAACTTCTTGCACTTGAAGTAACTCTATAATTCTAAACTATGTAAACTATCTGACTTTGTAGAATTATCTTGGCTTTAAAGTAGACAAATGACTCAAATATTTTAAAAGTTATTAAACTTTTTTAAAAATTGCCAATTTTGCGATATTTTTCCACCTAGATGAAAATTGTCAATATTATTGCCTTTTTCTCAGTTTTCACAACTTTTTATGAGTCTAAATAATGCAGTATTGGAATAATTTTTAATTTTTGAAAAATTAGACCACAAATGCTTTTTATTTTTGGTGGGTTTTTTCCATATTGAAGTTTTGCGCCATTTTCAGAATAAGCATAGAAAACGCCGGCTTGACTTAACAATCATGAGTAACTGTTAAAAACTCACAGCAGTTATGAATATAGAATATTGTTTGCTAAAAAAGTATAATTTCATGTGACAACAGAGTCTTCAAAAAACATCTTTAAGCAGAATTTATCAACAAATAGAATTCGACATCAATCAAAATTGTGACCTCTTCTCGCTTAAGAGTGCTCAAATCTCATCTAAAGTTTTGATCTGAGCTGGATAACAATAAAAGTCTCAAATGTTTAATGATTAAATCGACATTTTAACGCCAAATAGTACTTGCCATCAATCGACAGAATCACTTTGTGATACTAAAAATCAAGTAAAGGTTTCAATGGGATTCGAGAAGGGACTAAACTTTTCGTAGAGATAGCTTATTAAGAAAGTGATTTGCATTAACAAGATAAAACATTTTTCGATTTAAAAAAAAAGTGTCTTATTTCGCCTTTAAAAAAGAACAATTATTATATTTTCCACAAAAATTATTATTAATTTTTGTGGAAATTAAATTAAATTATTCAGCATATGGATTAAAGAATATAAAGATTAAAATGTTTTCATCAGCTGACATGGAAAAAAAACCTGTCATCAACACTATATAACCATTAAAACGAACCCTATTAAGGGATTAAGGCGACATAATAATTAGTAGCATTTTTTAAATCAATCAAGATAGTGTTTTGGGTAATAAAAACTACGATTTCCAGACAGAAAAAAAAAGATATTTCTGTGTATTGCGGTGCAGTGGAAATCCCTTAAACAGATTATCTATTTGAAAAAAAATATGGTGAAACAGGTTAATGTAAAAAGATTGCCTTTAGAAAAAGTGTTACTACGTTGACCATAAACTTTCACATTTAATTATTGAAGAAATGCATTTCACTTACCATGATGAATAGAAATGACTTTAGGCTATAAAAGTTCAAGATATCTCACTTTTAATTGAACAAACCAAAGTGTAAAAGACACTGTTGACATTGGTTCTTTTTTTTTTTTATAGGGAGTCACGAGATTGGCGGAAGGCGGCAGAAAACTGTATAAGTTTTTGAACAACTAAAAGCAATTTCATATCCGTCGAATAAAACTATGACCGGAAATTTTCTTATCCATAGGATATTGATGATGAAAAATAATAAATTGTGAAGGCAATTCAATCATTATTAAAATTTCATATCAGATTAGAAGGGAAAAATTTTTAAATATCAACTTTATAGCAAAAACAATTTTTCTTTTCTTTTCTTACAATCTTTTAATAATTTTGAGAAACAGTTTTATATATTGTATGAGCTGTAAAATTAATAATAAACTGCAATGCACAGCACGTAGACCTTTTTATCTTTAACGTAAAATATTTTAACACTGAAATACTACGAATTTGTAATTGAGTAATTTCGCTTTTCTAGAAAAAAACACTTTCCGTTAAATATTCCCGTCTCCTGACAACTATTCGCGTATATTTAAGAACATATTATTTTTGCTTTCTCAATTAGAACGAAAAATTAAATTCACTTCAAAGTTTATATTTTTAGTATTTTTTTCTTATAGTCTGTATACAAAATCTCTAAGCTGAGAGAATAGCTATCGGTTGATCACACTTCAATGCTTTGAGAGTTAAAACGCTAAAGTTTTATAATGATTTCAATAGGTTGCAGATCTTGTTGAAATTGTAAAAAATATATAATTATACTCAATTTTTATAAACATAGTGTGATATATTGAAAAACTCTTGTTTGTTACACAACTCCTTTGGTGAATTTTGTATTTGAAATTCGATTGAATTTAAAAAGTTTAAGCGTTTTTAAATTTTGTTGACTTAACATTTTACATATTTACCAATTTTATGACGTTTATTTACAAATACTAGCTTTAGTGATTAAAAATTTTACGAAAAATATAGCAAAAATGTTCCGTTTCTGTTGGATACAGATTTCGGACATAAAAAATAAATCAATTTAATAATCATTTATCCAAACATTAGATTAAAAAGTAATTTCAAGACAGGCCATTCAAAGGTCCATACTAGCAGCAACATATATGCATGGTTAATCCGAAGTTAGTAACATTTTTTATTTATGCATAAATTTTTAAGAATAAATTACTCTAATATGGAATGTTTACGAAATCCAACGTGCACGATTTCGAAGTTCAATGAAAACAAATTCTGAATGACATATAATTTATTGCATAAAAATCATAATAAATGGTTTAAGCAAGTACTAAAAAAGTTAAATTAAGAATTGATTTTATATTTACTTATTATATATATAATCTATTTCTATTTTATAGCTGAACGCCCGTTCTTCGTACGGGGTGAAAAGAATTGCATAAATTTATTTGTAATCAACAACTCTACAAAATCGCGCTCAAAATTTTCAGACAAATACCAACACAAATAATGAAATTACAATCATTCCAATTTTTTTTTCTTTTTTATTCATTATTATTTATAATCCTTCTCGGTTGCTTTGCATTATTAGTTGAAGCAAAATGCCTTTTTAGCAATTTATCCTATCAAAATAAGGACTAACTATATTCAGTATCATCTGACATAATTTTGTTGCTCAAGACAACGCATGATATTTAAAATTCACCACAGTCGAGCTACTTTCTAACTGTACTCATCTTTCTATATAATAAAGCTATCAGAAAAATGCACAGTATTGGAGAAGCTGTAATCGGCATCTTAAATATTTTGTACCTATATAAGGTTATATTTGGTATTCACTAAAACTGCGCCAAGTACCATGTACAGTGTTCATTGCTAAAATTATTATTCATTGGTGTCAATAATAATAATAAGGCTACTTTTTACGATGCCCCGTAACGAATAAGTACTTATCTCTATTTTTTTCATATTAGTTCATAAGTAATTTTTTATATTTCAATCAGTATTTATAACCAAAAGTATTTATTACTGTAGTTTCACGATTTTTTACTCTCTCTTAAATGAACTGAGTAACATTACTCCATTAATTTTGCCTTTTAGTACATACCTTATTATTCATCTTCAATTAGTAATTCACCAGAATTAAATATCATTCAATAATATTTTTGTTTTTATGCTCATTTTTCAAAGAATCAGCATAAAAAATTTATTAATTATTATTATAACAAATTAGCATTTCTATATTAATTTTGTTTTTCAGAACAAAACCATTTTCTTATTTCAATTACCGTTAATTTTAAATTGTTTAGTTATATAAAAAAAACTTTTTAAAAGCATGACAATAAACAAAATAAACACGTTATTTCAGATTATGTTCGAAATAAAAATTCCTTGATCTAGTTTGCTTATGATACGATGATCACATTAATCAAAGAGTGATATCGTTTGTGATATGATACTGGCATAACATATAATTAAAAAATATAATTATTGTAAAATATAATTAAGTAGAAGAAAATGCGCTATAAACAATAATTTTTTATTAAAGATATAAGCTAACAAATATCACTGATGTTATCCTTAAAATATTTGAAAAATCTGTAATCGTCTTTGTTGAAAATCGTCATAGAGCGTTCGCCTTCCAATGAGGTCAACCGGGTTCGAATCCCAGCGATGGCTGGTTGATAAGAATTCCGCATCCAGTGCTTACGTAAAATATCCCCTGTGGTAGACGGATCATGGGTTAGAGTCCGCTTGCCTCCAGGCTAACTGTGAGTGATTTTCGTGATTTTCCTCTCCATGTAACGCAAATGCGGTTTAGTTCCATCAAAAAGTCCTTCACGAAGGCACAAGTTTTCAAGTACTTGATCCAGGATGTGGATGTAGTTAATTTACGTCGCACTAGAGCTGCACAATGGGCTATTGGCGACGGTCTGGAAAACATCCCTGAGGATGATCCGAAGACATGCCATCACAATTTTGATCCTATGCAGAGGGGATGGCACCCCTGCTTCGGTAGCCCAACGACCTGCACGCGAAGTCGAGCACTTTACGGTAGAACAGTTTAACGAGGACCAATACCGCACACCCTCGGTCCCTACGCAGACTGATCCAAGTGGTCACCCACCCGCACACTGACCGCAGCCAGTGATGCTTGACTTCGGTGATCTGCTGGGAACCGTGTCTTAACGATCAGTCCACTGCGGGACGTACTTGATCCAGGAGTTCCCTTGTCTTCTGGATTGGGTTCAAAATTACAAGGCTACGGAGTTGAACATTAGTAGTCGTAAATCCTAAAAATTGTGTCGGCTGTTCCACGAGTTATTTAATGACTTGGGGTGACTTTCACCAGATTAACGTAAAATATATATTGTATACAAAAGTCCAGATATTTATTTTTTCTTATTAGTCCGGCCAGCAATAATTTTTTATTATATCAATAACATTGAATGAATTAATTAATAACAATTTTATCTTTCTTATAAAAGCACAATTTAAATTCAAAACTGTGTCAATTCAATAAATTGAATCTTAATTAAATTTCCAATAAATGTCACCTTTTATACCATTTTGAATGGATTTTCATTGAACCCAAATTTTTGTCGTTTTTTGTTGCTAACTTTGAGATGCATAAACTAGTATCATAAAAAGGGTTATATTTGAGAAATTTATAGCTCTAAAAAATTTTTCGCAATCCGCATTTATATTTAAAGAAAATGATGCAGAAGCTTAGAAATTTTTATCAGTCACAGATGACTGATCATTACATTTTAAAAACTTTAATAATAAAATACATTCGTTCTGCTACTTATATTAATTTTTTAGTATAAATTATTTGCGCAGTTTAAGGACCCGAAATGAATTGTTTTCGCAAGGTAAGTAGCACGATTTATTAGGAAACCGGTTTTCAAATTCGTACTACATGATTCATATATAGTACCATTCTCAAAAGTATTGTGTATTTATGATTAAGTAAAAAATTGGACCACGTATAACCCAAAACAATAATTTAATAGCATGATGAAAATGTGACAATAAATTTTTGAACTTTTACAAGTATACTAGCAGTATTATAAACCTATAAAATGTTAAAGGAACATGAAGTTACGTGCTGAAAAGCTCATATATATTCATATATATTCAAGTATATGTACTGAATTTTAAAAGTGCATTGTTTTGGGACCCATAAGCAACTTTTTTTAGGTTTTAGAAATGGGGAAATTGGCTCAGGTGAAACTTTTAATATAGACAGTACTAACACAGATCAGTCTATCAAGCCTATAATCACTAAATTACTATTTGACTAACAAGAAGACTCACCACTTAGATGTTTTTTATCACGTTTTTTCCTTTTTTAGAATAAAAAAAATAAATGTCATCGTATAGATATTAAACCTCATTGTTCTTTACCGATTGATTCACATATAGACTGAAGTTTTCTGCTGTTAAAAAGTCAGTTTAATTAAAGGTTGCCTCATCAGAATAGAATAATTCTTTTAATCATTGGTATCAATTGCTGCATCATTATTATAAGCCTCAGCCACGAAATGAGAAACTTGGTAAAGGGTGAAAGTTAGCTCAGTAATGGTTATCAGCTGCTGTTCGATTGTTTGGGTAAAGTGAAGTTTAGAGGTTTGAAACTCGACCCATTCAAAAGTTGATACGTGCACACGTGTAAGGCAACTACGCAACGTTTTAAACAAAGTGATATTCCAAAGGATTTGGCAATGATTTTGATAAAATTAAGAATAAAATATATTTTTATAAAAATGCGATACAATTTCGTAATTTTATCTTGGCACCTCAGAACATAACATAAAAATCATTTATTCGGTTAAATTTACTTTTCAGTTTTGTATTTTTTACTAAATTCATGGTAATAAAAACTATAATTTTGAAAACTAAAACTTAAGGTAAACTGATACAATATGAACGGAAAAATTACGAAAAGAGCAGTTTAAATTTAATATATTTTGATTTTATGAACCAGAATAATAAGTTGTTTTTTTACCAGAAATGTCAATATCATACGGGACGGTAATTTTATCAGAATTTGTTTTCCATGTAGAAAACAAGAAATAGGCAAATTTTCATTACAGTCCTAAAAAACAATTTATGATGTAATTGTTTATTAAATGTTTGAGTATTTTTTTCCTAACATTCTTTTATAATAAGAATTTTTTTATTCCTACCTCAGAGTTAAAGAATGTAAACCCGTAATTCTACTGAATTTTGGAATAAAAAATGAAGATACTAATTTTTAAATCAAATAACTTAAGATACTTGATTTTGTTTGAAAATAAATAAAAAAAGCTTTTAATCTTTGAATCTGTGAGAAAATATTTTTAGACAGTTTACTACTATTCAGCTGTTAATTTTGTCATTCAAAAAAACAAGAGCTTTCTGGCATGGAAAACAGGTTTGCTTTTGTGAAATGACTACATTAAGATTCTTATAATGCAACTTTTGGTATCTCCATCATAAGGTCCTTTAAGATGTCGCATATAAAAACCTTCATGCAAAATTCTCTTTTAATTACATTAGCAATTTAAAATTTAAAATGTAGAAAAAATGAGTTCCGACGAACCAAAAATAAATTACAGAATTTCTTTTGCAAACATTTTCTATTTTGAAAAATTTTTTGCTTACAATTTAGAAAAATAGAAAATTTTCTGTTTTATTTTTTTCCAAATTGTAAGAAAATTATGACAGAACTTTTCGCCCTGTCTATAACAGCATACCTGTCCATAATCCTATCATAATTTATTTTTAGTTTAGAAAACTTAAAAAAAAATCGGCATTTGAACTTTTACAGATTACTCTTGGATTATCTGAACTCAATTGTTTAACTTTAAATTTTTAATTGCTGATGTATTTAGAAAATTTGCCATGAAGATTTTCTCCTGTGAAATATTGTTATCTTAAGACGAAGCCCTTCAATTGTTCCAATTTATGAGTTGATCTTAATTTCAATCTTCCATGTTCTATGTGAAAAATGTTTTATGTTCTCCACTTTTCGAAGCGTTTTCGACTGTTTTTTTTTCTTTTTAAACACTGTCTATGAAAGTTTTGTTATTGTTATCAATCCAAAATTAATGAGTGCTCCCAGCACAGAAAACAAATTTGCTTTTGTGAAAAAGAGTACATTTGAACCTGATAATACAACTTCTGGCATCTCGATTAGCTCCTTTAAGGTGGAGACCTTAAATTGTTCAAACTTTATAGCAGATCTTAATTTCAGTCTTGCATGTTCTCTGGAAAAGGATAGTTTAATCTTCCTCATTTTCAGAGGTATTTCTCCAGTAAAATAAAACACTAAAACCAGGCAAAATAAGTAGAACACCAAATAAAATGCGTGTTCCGCAAACACGTGCATATGGTCACCAACGTGCAAAATAAATGGTTCAGTTCCAGCTAAAAAATAAGCTGTTAATGCAAAGGTAAAAAAATATTAGTGACAAGCAGTGGCAAAAAGAGCTTAAAGAGAATGTTTCCTGAATTACTTCCAAACCATCGAGCAAAACTAGATACCTTTTAGCAATTATGTTTTCGAACTCAATAATATTTGATGCTTTCTCCATGTCATTTAAAAATTGTAAAAAATACAATGATGTGTAACGACAACAAGATACATAACGTACTAGCATAAAATTGTTAAATATTAAAGTAAAACACTGCAGTACAAAGTATTTAATAAAGGAGAAAGCATTTCCCAAATAAATATTGTCTATTTTAATGTTATACATTAAAAATGTAGCGTGTGTAGTCTTGATTTACTATTGCATTGGAAACAAAACAGGATAAAATACAGAATCGGTGTTGTAAAGGCAAAATAAAACGTAAGTTTTATTTTATTCCTTTCTGATGCACATCGTCGACATATTTTCCTGAACTTATTTTCTTAATGAATTTGAGCACTTTAAGTAAACCACGATTGTTTGTACGCAATGTATACCAAGTAAGTATTTGAAGTACATGCGAAACAGTGAAAGCACAAATTACTCTAATATGAGAGAAACCAGTGTATGCTTGAAATGTTAATAAAAAACACAAATCTATGTTTCCAAAATGAAATAAAATTTTTAATATCAAAGAAAGAACTGATAATGATTTTGATTTTGTTTTTTTAATCCGCACATAGTAGCAAAATTTTTTTAAATGTATGTTTCATTTTTCCACTTAAGAATTAATTTTTCGGAGGCATTTTTAGCTATTACGATTATGTTGAACAATTTCATTTATTAATTTTATGTTGAATAATTTTAATGAACATGAATTCAACTAATTATTTTGAAAAACATAAATTTAACTGCTGTTAAACTTTAAAAAAAATGTTGTAGAATCTGCATAGTTTTATATCTTTTGGCTATATAATCGTGTTATGAATTCTCTGTTATAACATCAAAATAAAAATTGAAATGTCATGCTATCTAAAAATAAGAAAAATAATGCAGTCATTAATATACTAATCAAATATTTAATAGTAAAAATAAGTGTTTTCATAAAATTAAAGATTAGTAGCGATGTATTTTGCAAATGCAATTACTTCTGAATTGTATCAAACTGTTTTTTACTTTTTTAATGAGTATTTGTTGACTGATATTAAATTACAGACTCATAAATATTGATATTTACATTATATGTAAGGAATATTTTATCCGTGGAATGTAGAAAATATAAATTTAGAGGATCTGAAATTATATTACTACCACTGATCTTCAATAACACAGGAAAATGTTACTAACAGGCACGGATATCGTATTAATATTTCGAATAACATCTCATCAATAATTCCTATAATTATCTTTTTAAAATTATACAATTTTATAATATTTAATTGGTGTTTTTCATATTTTACAATCTAACAAGTTTTTTTTTTAATTTATACAGAAATTTGTTTAAAAAATGAGAATTGTTGTTTTAAAATAAAAGAAAAAACATGACATTTTATCTTAGCTACACTTTGAGTGTTATTAAGATAGAAAAAGTTATTTGGGAAAAGAGCAAAAAAACACATTGATTTCATCTCCCCATCACTTTATTGCGGAAAATCTGAATAGGGTTAGGAAAAATAAAACTATTTTTTTTATTTGATTTTGCACTCCCTTTTTAATAAATGCAAAAGATATTATGACTGATCTTCAATAACACAATGTATTGATATCGTGTAAACAGGCATAGATATCGTATAAATTCTTCGGATGACATATTATCAAAAATTAAAATTATTTTTTGAAATTATACAATCTCACAATATTTAATTGTTGTTTTTACATATTTTGCATTCTAAAAAAAAAAAAATTTCTAAATTTAAACTGAAATTAGTTTATGAAATGAGTGTAACTGAGTGCGAATGAAAGAATAAAAAACCTATTACTTTATCTTAACTACAGTTTTTTGAGTGTTATTGAGATAGAAAAGGTAATTTGGATCGAGGGAAAAAACATATCGATTTTATTTCTGTATCACTATATTGTGGTAAATCTGAGTAGGATAGAAAAGAAATTGATGAATTTTTTATTGTATTTTGCGTTTCAATTTTAAATTTTTACTAAATACGCAATTTTGATTTTTTTTTTCTCCAATATTTCTTGTCAACAACTATTTTTTCAATTATAACTCAATACCTATAAAAATTGTTCGTTACAAACTTGTAATTTAGCATACTATAGTAAATATAAAGCTTATATATACAATTATGTTAAAAAAAGGAAAAAGTGAACACTTATTGTTTAAAAACGATCCGGTTAAGTTTTTGCTTATGTTCTTTCAACCCCTTAGAACAGTTTTAAAACAATCGTGTTCCATAGTAAAGCATTTTTCGAATTTTTTTTTTATTCATATAACTTTCACGATATTTCAAATTAAAAATGTCAAGAGCTAATAGCAGTATTTTGACTTCAAAATTTATTGCTTCATATTTTGCTATGCAACAAATAACAAAGACACCGATTAACACATAAATATTTAAAGTCACAAAAATTTTAAGTATATTGCTTCATCACAACAATCATTTGACTACTAGATAATGAAATACTTAAAGTATAATTCCCACGTAAATAAAATAACATTAGGCTTTTATTTTACAGTAAATAAACTGATGCACACATAATAATGAAGTTAAGCATAAGTGATTGATTGAATTCTCTCACACCTAAATATTTAAATTCGTTATATAATATCAAAGCAATGTTTTTAAAAGTTCCCCATCAGACACGTTTTTTCACATAGATAAACAATAGGTGAAAACGATATCACTTGAAAATATTACCTTTTCGTAAATTAATAACATGTGAGTTCTCACATAAGAATTTATCATTGTTTTGTATTTTAATTATAAATAACCATTATATTATGCAAATGTTGAGCTGATCTTCGAAAAATTTACTAAAAGAATTCTCCATTCAAAATAGAAGAAATTACTTTAATTGCATATATTTGGAATCTTAATTTTTTAAAGCATAAAAATCAGCATTTTTAAAACACATAAATTCTATAAAAATAAAATTTAAGAA
This sequence comes from Parasteatoda lunata, assembly GCA_949128135.1. Classification (NCBI taxonomy): domain Eukaryota; kingdom Metazoa; phylum Arthropoda; class Arachnida; order Araneae; family Theridiidae; genus Parasteatoda; species Parasteatoda lunata. The sequence continues at coordinate 85,153,227 of OX421974.1, read as the reverse complement.
TTTATAAACAAGAATAATTTCCAGAGATCTCTTATAATAATTGCAGGGAGAAAAATTTATTTGAAAACGTTTCTTTATGGAGTTTAACAGTCACTTAGAGATAAATATTTTCTTTTTGTTTTTCTTTTCCTTTAAAATGACCATTTAAAATTTATGTCAGATTAGTTAATTTTTTTATAAATTGAAATCAAAACTAAAATTATACTTTAGAAAAATATCACCGGATTCAAAGGTCTCTTTAACAAGTAAAGTAAAATATTTGCACAGTAGATCTCGAAATAAGCATTTGAAATAAAGGTATTTTACACTTTGATTGCTGTTCTGAAATTATAAAAGGGATGGGGTTCCAGAAAACTGTAGAAGTGTAGAAAAATGGGTGTCATGTTCTCATTTTGGAGGTTATTTTACATAAAATATAAAAATAAATAATAATGGTGTCGGGATTATTTTAAGATATCTTCATTCCCTTATCTGATGCATAATTGCAAAATATAAGCCATCTCTTAAATAGCTAACATTAGCTAATCAAGTGATCGGATTATTTCTTTATCTTTAAATTTTTCTGAATAATTATAACCATTTACCAGACTATATGATGACTACTTACCTCTACCAGACTCAGAGCCATTCGTATAGTTGAATAATTCTAATCTCTAAATTAAATTTTTCTAGTTGAGCGATGCTAAATAAAGGGCATTAAGTTAAAAATTTGTTGTTCTCATATTTGTTTACAGAGACGCACACAAAAGGGGCATGGTAGTATTTTTATCAAAGCTATCCGAAGTATATTCCTTTGGTTAAAAGATAATAGAAATATTTCCTTCGGGAAACTGGTTCATAGTAATTTCGTTGATAAAAAATTTTTTTAGGAAATGCCAATGTACATTTTAAAATTATATACAAAGATTAAAATAGAACAATAGTCTTATTTACAACTGCCTCAATCTTGAAAGATAAATGGTTTTGGTGTATTTAGCATTGAAAAAGAAAAGATAAACTAAAGAATTGCGGGGTTAAAAATTATCTAAAATTGTTATATCGTTACTAATTTATTTTTTAAATACAAAATATTTCTATCACTTTTTTTTTCAAAATCTGCATTCTTACGCTAATAAAGCAACAAAACTAAATACATTAAATTTTAAAAGGTATTCGAATCTTTTTCATAGACAATATTAAAGCATCCAATGGCTTTATGCATTCAAATTTGTTTATTTTCACTTTTATTGAAGGTCCATTTGTAGGTCATTGAGTTTTTGTTGTGCTAACAACGTGACATAGCAACAAAATGCAAGTTGTTTGAAATTTATTTTTTAAAAATGTTTTTTTTTTCACGTGATTATTCCAGACTGATATTACTAAGTCTCTCAATCACGCAACTTACTATTTCCGGTGAGCGTGATGTGATAGATAAATCTGGTCATAGCGCTTCTTTCCAATATTTATGTCTAACCGTTACGATTTCTGAGAGCATACTATTGCAACATCAAAAAAATTTTTTCTATATTTTAAATTTTATTTTTTTCATTTTTAGGTTATAGAACACACGATTATTTTTAAGATTGAACTGGGTAAGTACCTTTTTTTTTATATTTTAAATAATCACGAATAATTGGGAATAAAATAATAAGAGGTCATTTAAATATTTATCTTAATCAAATTTGAATTAATCTAATTTGAAAACAAAGTCCTGGTGATTACGTAAAAAATAATTAAAAAATTCGATACTTTTCGGTCAGCCAAGTGCAAGAAAATTCAACTATTTTTTTTTTTTTTAATTTTATTTGATTTTTATGTGTTCAAAAAATATAAATATAATAAAAATATTAAAAAAATTGGTTGAAATCTTAATATTTTGGCGAATTTTTGCTTACCCCTGGCTAACCGGAAAGTAACAAAAATTCCTATATTAAGATTGTCGCTAATCGTGCTCGTCAAATTTCTGTGTACACTGGAAGAAGCATTTGCATTAACTGCTTGCAACTTTAAGTCAATAACCTTTTGAGTATATACTATGTTACTGGCAAAGTATGAAATCCGGCATTACATAGAATGCCTAAAATTAGCCGGCAAAGTATGAAATGGTTTATATTTCACACATTGCCTAGGTAATCTATAGAATGCCAAATGCTATTTAGTCAAAGTATGAAAAAAACGTCCTAATGAGGTTATTTTGTAAATGATGTGCATGTTACTGTGAATGACCGAAATCGGTGGTTGTTGACACCGGTAAATTTTGGCAATCACATAGTCACTTTGGTGAATGTCCGAAATATTTATTACATCCGATTTGATATTAATTTTTTCATGGATTTAATTACATTTGTTCGATATTTTAATACTTACTGACGATAGATTAGAAGAAACATCAGTGTTTTTAGCATCGGGCAAATATATACCGGGCAATGGCACTTGACTTTAAAAAAACATCAGTGTAGGGTAAACCGGGCAAATATATACCGGGCAGTGGCACTGAACCATAAAAAAACATCAATGTGGGATATACCGGGCAAATGTATACCGGGCAGTGGCACTTGACCTTAAAAAAGATCAGTGTAGGGTATACCGGGCAAATGTATACCGGGCAGTGGCACTTGACCTTAAAAAACATCAGTGTAGGATATACCGGACAAATGTATACCGGGCAGTGGCATTGAACCTTAAAAAAACATCAGTGTAGGGTATACCGGGCAAATGTATACCGGGCAATGGCACTTAACTAGACCTACTACTAGACTTCATACTAGACCTTTGGTAAATGCCCGGTCTAGTTAAGTGCCACTGCCCGGTATACATTTGCCCGGTATATCCTACACTGATGTTCTTTTAAGGTTCAGTGACTCTGCCCGGTATACCCTACACTGATGTTTTTTTAAGATCAAGTGCCATTGCCCGGTATACATTTGCCCGGTATCCCCTACACTGATGTTTTTTTAAGGTCAAGTGCCATTGCCCGGTAAATTTTTACCAAAATTTATTCGTTTTCGTGTTCTTTTCATGTATTTAGCATTTAAGTTTTTTTTTCCTTAAGCGTTGTAGCTAAATAATATATAAAATAGGAATTTAATTGTTTTTGAAGGAACGATCACACTTACCTTGGATCTCTTTGGTTTTTCTATTCTTTATTTTAACAGTTTTTATTAAATGTAATTAGTTATTTTCAGAAAGTTTCAGTTTGCAGGTAAGCACTTAGATTTTAATATTGAAGTTTCATGATTTGCTTTCATAGTAATTGTTGTTCTAAAGTATTCGTTGACTTCTTAAAAACCCGATTACTGACATGGCAGAACCGCCTTCCAAAAAACTTTGTATTTTGTCAAAGAAAAAGATATTAAGAGATTCTCAAAGAAGAAGAAGGGCCCAAGAAACGTCTGTGGAACGTCAAAGAAGGATGAAACATGACCGAATTTCGACAAGCAATTCTAGAGCCCAAGAAGTATCAGAGAAACGTCAAAGAAGATTAGAAGAGGATCGTGTCTCAACTAACAGTGCTCGGGCCCGAGAAACACCCGAGGAACGTCAAAGAAGATTGGAAGAGGATCGTGTCTCAACTAGCAGTGTTAGGGCCCGAGAAACACCTGAGGAACGTCAAAGAAGATTAGAAGAGGTTCGTGTCTCAATTAGCAGTTCTAGGATCCGAGAAACACCTGAGAAACGTCAAAGAAGATTGGAAGAGTATCGTGTCTCCACTAGCAGTGCTAGGGCCCAAGAAACATCTGAAGAACGCGGAAGAAGAATTGCCCACTAATCTTCAGATTTCCTGCTATGTTTTAAAAAACTTTATTTGTGAAAACCTTTAGCGTGGCGGACAGCTGGCCGCCTTAAGCAGCTAGTTTTATAATATAATCTTAAGTTTCATGTAATTTCCGATAAAATTCTTCATAATTATTTCTATACTTATTACTAGAATCTGTATTTGTTTGTTGCCCTCTCTTTTAACAAGATTATATTTTATTTTATTTTATAACCACCGTTATACAGCTGATCCGATTCTCAGTTTACGACTATCAATGTTCAACTCCGTAGCCTTGTAATTTTAAACCCAGCCCAGAAGAAAACAGAACTCCCGAATTAAGCATTCGAGTAAAAGAATCTTCATTGTGAACTTTTTAATGAAACTAACCCGCCATGAGGAAAACCATGAGAATCTCCCACGTTTACTTCGTTGGCAAAAGAATTATAACTCCTGATCCGTCTACTAAGGATATTTTATGTCAGCACTGTGGTCAGTGTGAGCCGAGAATATAATTCGTGTTAATCTGCCCTCGCTGGAATTCGAACATTTTTTTTTCCAAATATTTGAAGCGGTAGCGGAACTTTTGTTTCAAAATTTTATTCTAATAATTTTTACTACCACAATACCTTTTTACTAGCACAATAATTTTTACTACCACAATACCTTCTTATATAAATAAATAAAAAATATATATAAAATGTGGAGATGCAAGCAGTATTGTCTTTAGCTTATGGCGAAATTTTAAAAACCTTGTCTTATTTTATATCTAACTACCACTTTAAATAATTTGGAGAGCTAGAGCTCTGTACAAATAATGCTTAAAGGCTGGGTTTCTCTGAGTTTATCGTAATGGAATCTAATTCACAGTCACTATGTACAGATTCACAGTCACTATGTACAGAATCCTTACTAATATCTGGCCAGATAACCAGATTAAATAAAATGACGCAAGTGCAATTAAAATTTATTTAACTTTATAAGTGTCTGAGATGATAAAAACGTCAAAAATTTCCCGCTACTTTTGAAACACCTTCTTATAGTTCCCCAATTAACGTATATAAAATTCAGATTTAATAAAATGACGTGCACAGTTACAATTTCTTAACCTTTTAGGGTGTCTGGCAGATGGTTATCACCATGAGAACTGCCCGGCTACTCGGGAAACATTTTCAAATAATTGTCCAAATATCATCGGTAAATTTCATATTTTATAAAATGTCGAAAGTAAAACTACAATATAGTAAATGGCAATGTGTTAGGAACCTCAAAACTGTCCGACTTTTTCAAATAATTTACCAAGTAACATAAACAGAAATTCAGATTTTATAAAAGGACACTAGTACAGTCACATTTTATTAGTCTTTAAGGTTATCCGGCAGGTGGTCTTCAGCATAAGAACTCTCCGGCTGCTTGAGAAACATCTTAATAGTTGCCCAAGTAACATTCATAAAAGCACAGATTTTTTTTTAAGTAACGTAAGTCCTATTCCATTTTATATATATTTGCCCCTTGTTACCTACCAAGACACCGTGACTCACAGTTCATTTTAGCCAATTGTTCTTACATGTCTTTACATTACTTGTCTACATGTCATTACATGTTACAATAATCTATATATATATTTCTCTTACACGGCGACAAAAAAAAGCCTCATTACCACTCCCCGAATGGCAACGCTAGAAAATCGACCAATGATTACCACTAAAAATGTCACATGCCTAATCTAGCTGAGGTGGCTCAACATATAGCGCTTTTAAAAACGGAAACTGAAATAACCAGAGAGAGCATTCTCACCAAATGTGATCTCTTCCGAAATTCACCCTATCAAGTTGTTCAATTCAGCTGCGGCAATCTCATACTATTAAGCTAGGCAGAAGTGAGTAGTCTTTGTCGATAGATCTCTATTTTAGTATTTTGTCGAAAGCGCTTTTTTTCACGATATATATATATATAACGAATTTATTGGACGATTTTTGATTTATATCACGAATTTAATTGTTTTATTATTGTTATTAGTTATTGATTGAAAAATGAGTCTCGCGTGCTCAAAGATTGGAAGAGAGCATTGATGAATTTTTAATAGACTTAATTATAGCCAAAATTGTAACCTTTTTAAAGAGATATCAGTTTTAGAAATTTTATCTTAAGATTTTATACTATAGCACATTTCTAATAGGCTTAACGAATTTCATGCCATTTATTTGAATTCAAATTTACTTTAATGACTTAGTATTTACTAAAAATATGTAATTTTTTTTTTAAAAAATAAGTTGTTATATGGATTTGAATGATTGTTTTGAATTCTTAGAATTTTGTGCATTTGCAATGTACCTAAGTTAGTTGCGAACAAACCATATAAGATTGCGTAGCAATTTTCGGGGGTTGGCGAGCGTTAGCGAGCAGGGGGCGCAGCCCACTAGTATTAAATAATATACATGTCTTGTTAACCGATTTGTACAAAATAGTTTTGAAATATTTATAACATATTAGAACTGCGTAATATTTATTAAAGCAGATAAAACATATATTAATTTCAATTATTATTAACTTAGAATCCTATTAGACAATGTCTTTAAAAAAAAAACGCTATTTACAAAATTCAAAAAGTTCCCAAAAATTTCGGGGCCTTGGAACCAGTTCTCTCAGACCTTATGATGAATTAATTGGACCCTGATTTCAAAAATATTTCCTTTTGTGGCATGTTATTTAATTTATGTTCAGAGAAATATGATGAATAGTAAATATTTATTTCCTAGGTTTAATCAAGGAGTAAAAATGAAGCATGTCGGCGACAAAACATTCTCGCAAGTTTATTCCATGTTACGTGTGCAACCGGCTTTATACTCTTCACTCCTTGAAATTTCACGAGCCTAACTGCTTGATTAAGTGGAGATATGAAAATGAGAAGAAACCAATAAAAGAAAGATTAAGAACACCTCAGAAAACTGGATATGACAATGGTTACTCGAACAGTTCTGATGAGGAGGATAAGACAGAATCAAGCAATAAAAAGTAAGTGCCAAATCTTTAAAGGAGACGTGAATGTATGACATAAAAAATTATTTTCCGTCATTTGTCAATTTTCAGTCATGCTTAAAGTGATTAAACTAACTTGGTATATTGATGCAGCTAAAACGTAACCACTTCGCGAGATACAAATTAAGTAAAAAGGGCTGTAATGGTACATGAAATTAGAAACAAATACTACCGAACAGTAAGTGTACGAACAATGTTTTTTTATTCCCAAAACTAAATAAGATTCTAAAAAGCTGGGCAAAATTTTAGGAAGTGATAGTACACACCCAAGCAAAAAAAAAATTTAAAAGAATGCATGGTCGAAAACAAAACGTAAAGGTGCTGGCGCATTTAGAAAGTTTTTTGATGCAAACATGAAAGCTCCATTCCTGTTGCGAGTTACTGCGCTGCGTTACTTGTCGCCAAGCTTTCGGCCGTTGCAGGGAAAGTTCGTGATATGCCTGTGTGTTTCAGAATGTTCGCTTATCTTTTCTTCGCCGTTGTACTGCGTGCATAGCCGCTGCCGGCCACTGTTTTGAACACTTATTGTAATCACATGCCATTAAATTTGCTTTTATAACTTAACGTTATTGTTCTTTGTGTGTTTTTGCCTCATATAAGAACATAAACTTTGACGCCCTCTGGCGGTTTTGCGTTTTGTTTTCGACCATGCATTCTTTGATAAAAATTGTTTGCTTGGGTGTGTACTATCACTTCCTAAAATTTTGCCCATCTTTTTAGAATCACTCTGTATATTCGGCATATGATTAGCCAATTGCACTGAGAAGACGCTTCACGCACGTCTAGATACTTTTTGTCACAAAATTTCTAACGGTGTGCTGTACACGTCACCAAACAATTAGCACAAAAAAAAGTATCACAAAAGTGGTTCGTATCACAAAAAAAAATTATATTGTTCTGATTTCTGAAAAGCATCGAACACTTAACGTCTCGTACTGAATTGCAGTAGTGTCTGTAAGTTCATCTGTAAGTTTCTACTCTATGAAGTTGGTAAAAAGACCTTTAAAATCCCTCCTGAGAAAAACATTGCAGTCATTGATGAGAGATAGTATTTTTAGGCTAGGCAGTTGCCTGAATGTTATTTCTGAGCAAGCCTTAGCCTGTAAAAGCATGAAAACAACGTTCTAACTCATTTGACATCCCTAACGGATAGAAAGTGGATAGCTTTTTATTAGTCTGACAAAAACTTCTAGGTTTATAAGGGACTTCAACACACTTGAAAATTTGTTACCCATTTTTTGGATGCTACTTTGGTAAAAAGATTTCCACGCTTCTCTAACTATCAGCTAAATGTCTGGATACTGGTGACAATTATGCCAAAAGTTACTTTATAAGTTACTTTTTTTCTTTTACTTTACTTTTAATCACTTTTGCTCTTGTATATTTCCTAAATCCAGTGAATCATGCAAAACTTTTGTTTTCATAGTATTTTTTCAGTACCCCTTACATGGCTACAGCTAATAATAGTTTTCTTCTGATGTAACCAAATTAGTAATAATGTTACGAGAAAAGTTTGCAAGCTAAATCAACTGAGAGACTAAAAGAGGTGAAAAGAGAAGGAAGAGGTGAACCTTTATCAGAATAAAACATGTTACAATAATATAACAAATATCAGTATAACAAATTTAAAAAGAATAAATAGTAAAACCAATTAATGCTTCGAGTCTCTTCGAGATGTTTCTGAAAATGTATCATAAGCTCACAGGAATTTCATTTAAGATTAGAGGTCCCCTTTTTGCTTTCCTCACCAAGCAATTTCTTTTCGCTTCTTGACAATAAACAGACTGTTACTTGAATAAAATAAAAAATTATTCAATTGAAAAGTCCTAAAATCATTTATTGCATTATGACATGTTAGGATAAATTTTAAACCTAATCATTTTTTTTCGGTAAACACTGCAATTTCATCAAAATTTCATTATTTAAATTTTTATTCAATGATTATTTATTTAATGATTATGATTCAGTTACTGTTTTTAACCAAAGAGATTATTTAGTAAATGTTTGAAACTAAATTCCAGTAATGTTCCACAGCTCGGTATTCATTATTTTATTTGCACGTGTTTGCTGGATACAATTTTGCATAAAGTTTAGTATAAAAGTACATTTAGCTTATTTACTGTTTAATAATTGTAAAATAGATATTAAGTTATATATTGTTTTAAATATGTTTAGAATAAATTATATCTTTATAAGTTAATATCATAAGATTACTTGACAATAGAGGAACATCGTTTTTACCTTTAAGCCGTTAAATTTTGATTAATCGTCAAAACCAAAATGATAATAACAGCAGAGAATTATACGAAGAATGGAGAAGAAAAAAATATATTAAAAGTAAATATCATTGAATAAGGAATAAATAAATATATTACCTATAAAAATTACCTTTATAACTTTATTGATTTTGTGCTGATAACAACAAAAGACTCCTGATATCCTTAGTTTACTAACTATCCATTTCATGTTTATGATGAACCACGAAAATCTCATCCAATACAGGAGCTCCATGATCCCTTTTATATCACTTGGAATGTTTTAGGTCAACACTGTGATCTACGTTAATCGTAAGCTCTAAACGAATTGATCATCCTTCTCTGGCAATCGAATCTGGTACATATTAGTGGGAAGCAAGAGCTATTCCCAGATCTTGTTCATATTTTTTTATTTTGCCATTAGCATTAAACATCCAATCTATATCCTATTTGCAGCCATTAATGTTCAACTTTATCAGTCAATCATTGAGGGTATTTTATTTATATCGATCTGCCTTCGCTGGGATTCACACCTGGGTCACCTCATTGGGAGGCGAGGGCTCTATCTGAGCCAACGCTGTTCGCCCGCATTATATAGTCAAATTTATTTTCCACCAAATTGGGGATATTGTCGAGGTGAAGCAGTTTACGGATCGACAAACCATCTCTTGATTTTGAGTCACAGCTTCTTCAAAGAGAGGTGAAAGCTCTGTCCTATGAGCCACCCAGACTCAATCAATATTTTTTGTATTTTCTTTTCAATATATATAAATTGCAAGTTAGTTTTCTTGCAGAAAAATTCATCGACCAGGAACTAGAACACTTTCGAGTCCAACGCCAAATATCATCCATCCTGTCATTTCCCCGCCTTCTAATATTGCCAAATCTGAATCAACTTCCATGACAAAAAATGTTCATCAATCTTCCATCAAAAGTCAATCGCCAATCAAAAGAAGTAGAGAAAGTACAGGTGATTACTGTGTTTAATATTTTATAAAGAAAATAAGAGTACACATCAAATGTTTTTAAAACAAACTTAATATGAAGTTAAAATTGTTTGGAAAAAAATACAATTAATATTCAGGTTTCTCTATTATGTTTTAATGGAATTATGTTATAATGATATTGGCCAATAAATGAACGTTCGTAGTCAAGATCAAAATTTATAGTTATAGAAAAGGTTGCCTACTTTTTTGTAGCAAAATATTCTTATTGTTGACCCATGAAATATCTTTACTGTTGAAATGTTTTAATTAATTTTGTGTAAAGCGTTTGGTTTCAAAATTAACTTACTTCATTTTTATCAGTACTGTCTCGCATGTAAATGTTTTTTTTTAATATTATTCCTCACTTTTTTTCATTTTATTGATGAAAAAACTATTTGTTATATACATAAACTATTTGTTATTTACAAAACATAAAAACTAATGATTTTAAAATAGTTACGGGTCTCGCTTCTTTTCAAAAACTTTGTTTATTATTTATTCAGTAGTTCAAATTGACATATCTTTCGTTAATATTATACAGTTATATAATGAACATAAAAACTTTATCATGACATTATTTTCTGCTAGTGTTCAAGAGTTTATTTTCATTATTTTCATCGGTAAAGTGTTTTAAGCGTATCAAATCATTCAAATGAAAAAATAAATATTTATTCTATAATTAAATATCTCTTCTCTTAATTTCATTAATTTTTTTAATATTATTCTATACTAGCTATTCTATACTAGCTATTCTTTGTCACCTTCCAAAATTATCGTGTACAGTCCGCAAAAAAAAAACGAATCACCCTGAATAACTTTCGTTCTAATGATCGGATTTTCACGAACCATGTGTCAATCTTAATGGTTCCTGGGGATGACCTCAAATATTCTAATTAATTAGTGCTAACTATTAATTAAGTTACGAAATCAGACACAAAGACGTACTTTCTCTGAATAAACATATATTTTTTTTTACATATTTGGAATCCAGACACTTAAATTAAGACAAAAGTTTGAAAAAATTGGGTAGTAAATTGGGTCGTAATAAAGGTTTATATATTTGGCGATAGTCCAAAAAACAGCCAAAAGGAGAAAAACTGGCGAACAAGTGTCAAAAGTAGAGAGAAGTGGATTCGAATTCAAAGGAAGGCACTGGCCCACCCTGGGCTGTCTAGCCAGATATGATGATGATGAAATATGTTATGTTTAAGAATAAGATATTGAAATAATATGTTGCATATTGTATAACTCATTGTTCAAAAAATCGCTTCATTCTGCTAGATATTTAGAATTACAAGGTTTTCTTTGGATAAAGATGACCATCAAATAGCATCCTCATGTTTCGATACATTCTGAAACTTACGTTCGCAAATTCACCATAAAATGTCGCACAGCATATTCTTCAATTACGATAAGCTACATTTACCGCAAAATACTGCTACTATGATTATTTTTGTTTTCTTATATATATATATCTGATACGAGACTCACTTTATAAACAGAGCTCGTAAGGTCCTTAAGATATTGAAATGGTGGCACGAAAACTTAAAAGATAAAATATTTAATTTTATTAACTCAAAATAATTGGTTTCAAAATTTTAATTTTAAAGTTAAATATAACTTTTACAATATTGATGCTCTTACGTTTTTAAAGACCACCTAAATCCTGTTAAAATATGATAATGCATATGTTTACTTTAACGAGTGTAAAATCCTTATCAAAATAATGATCAAGACCCAGATGTAAAACAGTATAATTGGTGATAAAAACTCAACTGGCTTCAAAAAATATGAAGAGGGAAGTAAAAGTCAACATGTTTCGAGCGTTCAAATATAATCGTCCATTCTCAAAACTTGTCAAGCTTAAATAACTAGTGACTTCTATTATTGGACCCTCAAAACATGTCTATTTTTATTATCATCTATTGTTTTTTAAATCAATGAAGTTTTTATATTTTCGATTTAGTTTCTTGGGATTATCTATTTAGTTACACAACATATTAAATTATTTCACTCGATATTAAAATAAGTTTTACATAAGTTATAGGCATAGGTTCTTAGATTGAAAAAATAATAAGTCACTACTTTGTAAAAAAATGAATGCAGAACAATTTTTTTTTGCTGCAAACCTTAACATTTTAATTTCAGGACATAAAAAAATTCCGTTTACAATTAAAATTTCAAAAGTCGAATGTGAAAATGGAATGTCCCCTAGCACCAGGAATCGAAATTAAATTGTTACAAGGACAACTATTTCAAATAGCGTTTCCGTCCTACTCGAAGTTGTTTGAAAAGGTATTTTTTATATATCGATTCCAAAGTTTATTCTACATATATTTTAGGGTATACTTTCGGAGTATTTTGATCAAGTTTATTTTTACACCCTCATTTGCTTATAATTATTAAATAATATGCTTAAAATAAATTATTCAAGCTACATAATTTAATGAATTTATAGTGTAATAGTAAACGGGGCTTCCATCGCATATCCTTAACCTTGATACCGTTATCCTTAAATAAATGGAATAAGCTTAGGTAAATAATAAAAGTTAATTTTTTCCTCGTTTTAATCTTCAAGGAAATATGTTTCGATTAAACAGATTTCATTCTGGAAATAGCGAAATTATTGAGTAGGTCCCTTGAAGCAGTATAGCAATATCATTCCTATCCTCTTTTGACGAAATATAGGAAAAATTGATTTTCACAGTTTCTGTAAAAAGTATGGTAGCCTTCTTGCCACGTTTTTTTAAATTTTTATTTTTTATTTTTAATCAAAATAAGTTCGGAAATCACGTATTTTTTAATGCATTTTTTTTTTCTTAAATCAGATGATTCTAAAATTGAAACGGCATCGGAATCTTTTTACAAATTTCAATTTTTAGTATTTCCTGCTTAACAAAATAAGGCATTTTTCCTGATAACAAATTATATCTTGAGAATCGTGCTAAAGTAAAAAATTAAACAAAATAGTTTTGTATATTATCCGGAAAATATCTACATGGAATCATAAAGAAAGGATAAAAGATATAATGAAATAATTAGTGAATCACACGTGGTCAGATAATTAAAAATTTAATTTCACAACTAAGATGTTAGGACGACATTTAAGATACTGAGATATTTTAAGACACTCAAAAATTTGGGCTACGTATTCGACAGCTTTTTATGTTCGGTATCTTTATACTCTTTGTAGTGACTTATAAAACATCAACACTATTTAAGATTATCTATGTTAAAATCGCAAAAAATAGAGAAAAAAAAAAAAAAAAAGAAAGGAAAAAAAAAAAAAAAAAAAAAAGACAATCAATGATTTGTATTTTTTTTTTTTTTTTTTTTTTTTTTTGTTGAAAAAAATAGTATGCTTAGTAAATAATCAGCTGTTTTGCATTAAATAATTTTAAACAGCGGAATGTTTTTAATTTCTTAACAAGGTTTTATTCTTATATAGCAGACAATTATTCTTTTAAAAAAAAACTTGATTATAATTTTAAAAGGAACTTTACTTTAAAGAAAACCTAAATTAAAGTACTAAAAATATTGATTAGCAGTAGATTGAAAGAATAAGATTTTTAAAAATGTTAAAATTTACTTAAATAGTTGGTAAAATATTTATGCGAAACACTTCCGGACAGGTGATTAAAAAATTACTTTTAAGATCAAGAAGATACTATAAAAGATGTTGAGAAATTTGCGATGATGTGAGATATGCTTAAATATGTTTACTACGTATTTTTATTAATATTTATAAAAAAATTCAAGAAATTGATAAATATTTTATTATAAATCTATTTATACGTATGTATATTATTGTAATTGTATCAGTTATGGAGGAAAAAAACAAAAAATAAAAAATAATCACATTAAATAAGCACAATCTGGTGTCGCTTCTGAAGCACGCTTTTATAAAACTAGACATTTGTTGAATAAAGTGTTTTTAATTACTAAATTGCAAATAAATTATTAAAGGAATAAAAAAGAAACATCGTATTTTATAGTTTGAAAGAAATAAAATGAAAAGATTAGCAAACGATTTTTAGGGAAAAAAATATGTATGAAATTTTACGCTAAGCGCGCGAATTCTAGTTCCTCGCAAGTTTATCACATTTTAATATTAATCGCCCCATTTAATTATTTCTTTAATTTTGCCAAATTACTTGTTTAAAAATAATTAATTTTAATTTTTCTCAGCTTCTAATGAATAATTACAGTTGAAACTTTGGATTTTTCAATTGAAAAATAAGTGGATTAATATGGTATAAAAAAATTCATACCTTATGATTCAAAATTTTTTCATCCTCAATTTAATTAAATAATAAAAAATAATTAATAATTTTTAAAAATTATTTTTTTCATGAAATTATCTTTGGGTAAATGAGTTTTAGGTCGGTGCAATTTTTTTTGAATTGCTTCATTAGTTTTCAAAATATGACTGAAAACACAAAAAGCGAAATTAACATTAATTAACTAGATCACTCTCCTGACCAAACTATGGGGACCATATTTCCCAGATTGCGGCTACCCCCTATATTTTGAAGGTTAAGCCAAATATGTAAAAAAAATATATGTTTATTCAGAGAAAGTGCGTTTTTGTGTCTGATTCCGTAACTTAATTAATAGTTATGACTCATTAATAGTTATGACTCATTAATAGTTATGACTCATTAATAGTTATGACTCATTAATTAACATATTTGAGGTCACCCCCAGGAACCATTAAGATTGACACTTGGTTCGTGAAAATCCGATCATTAGAACGAAAGTTATTCAGGGTGATTCGTTTTTTTTTTTTTTTTTTTTTTTTTGCGGACTGTACATCATATAAACATTAATGGTATTAACCAAGCCGAATGCACGACACAACCGAGTTTAAATATTCTAATTCTATCACCCCTCCTCAATTCCTAACATTTCTAACAGTTTTAAACAATATATTAACCAAACTTTTTCATCGTCATTTTTTTTTTATTGTCAAAGTTATCTATTGAATTTTAATATTAATTTAACATCTGTCCGGTAGCGATTAAATCACACAAAACACCGTAAGTATGCATTCGGGACATTTCAGAATGGCAGACAGCAAAAGTATTAAAATTATTTCCATTTCCTGTCATTTTAAGATAGAAAACTCAACCCAATACTCTATAACGATTGATATTATGTAATAGTAATAGCATATACTATGTGCGAGCAATAAAATATATATATATATATGCTATTGCTCGAGAAAGCCAAGCTTTGTCACCAATAATTGATATTGTTCCATATCACACCGTTGGCGTGTAAAGTTTATGCAGCCATTTTAAAAAGATTAACAAATAGATTTGAGCAATTTTAATTGAGTATCCTAAGAAACAATAAAACCGTGTCTTGAGCAGAAACTTAAGAAAGAGTATTTCAATTATTTTCTTAATAATGGAGTATTTAAATCAATTTACTAAAAACTGTTCTCTTTAAAGTAACATAAGTCATATTTTTACATTTTTAAAAGGGAACAAAAATTTTGAATCTTTCATATTGCTGAGAGTATTTCAAACTTCTTTTATGGTTTGATAGCTTTTATTGACGTTTAAGACTTTTTTTATTCATAATTGCTATTGAATGGATTATGAGGAACACATCCAAAATTGAAAAAAGAGGGATCAGATCCCTTACAAAAAAAGGGTGTTTTTATGGTTGTTCTGATATTGACAGATGTAAAAAATACACTTGCGATAAAAGATAAGGTTGTCTTTTGCACCAAAAATAACCTTATTAATAAACTTCAATTTCAACCTTATTTACACCTCCCAAAATCAACCTCGTATATAACCACATGTATCATCAGAATCAATTTTAGTTTAGATTTTGTGAAATTATTCACATTTAATTATATATATTTGTAGAAAAAAAATCCGTACACAGCAAAAACAACCTCTCTAAGCTGGAATTGCTCTAAAGATTCTCATCAACCTCAAAACAACCTCAAGTGTGAATAACACAACTTCATTCACCGTAATTATGCAAACTGAGAGGTGAATCTTTTAAGGATGTTTTCAAAATCAACTTCGAATAAGCCTCAAATCTACCTTGACACCTCAAAAATACCTTACATTTCTGTACGAAATAGAATCCTCGAAGATCTTGATTATGCATGTGACATAATCCTCATTTCATCTAGATTCATAGATCTTGAAAGGAAAACTGATAAATGTAGTAAATATGCAAATCAAGTCGGTCTTCAAATTAATAAGAATAGAAGAAAAACCTTGCAAATAAACGCAAAATCTAATAATAAAGAAAACTAAATTCTGAAGAAGTTGAAGAAATTGATTCTTCCACATACCTTTGGGCAATAAAAAATAAACAAGGAGGCAGCAACGATAATATAAACCAAAGAATCACAAAAGCTAGAACCTGTTTTAGATCCCTTTAAAAAATTTTGGAGAGCTTCAAACATAAAAATATCCACAAAAATAAGTTCTTTTTAAAGCTGATTCTCTTCATGCTTTTGTATGGTACTGAGTGTCGGAACCACCGCAAAACTGAAATAGAAAAACTGGAAACATTCCAGAATAAATGTTTAAGAATAATTTTAAAAAATTTCTGGCCAAGCAACTATTTCAAGTAAATATTTATTAATAAAGGCAAAATTATCTTCCATTCACGAAGAAATTTTGAAGAAAAATGGAGATGCACTCTGCATATCTTTCGTCTATAACGGGATAGCTCTGCTAACATTTATAGCTATTCGTTGACTTGGGCACCAGATGTTAAACGCAAAAGAGGAAGGCTGAGACTTACTCTGCAAAAAGATACGTGTAACAAAATCTATGAAAATCAAAACTAAATGGATGGGAGGAAGCAAGAGGACTGACTCCTGACAGGGAAGCTTGAAAAAAAAGACATGAGGCCTTATGTGCCAGTTGGTAAGCAGAGAATAGGTTGGTAGGTAAGCCATTTGTAATTAAACGGAGCTTACAATAAACGATAAAAAAAACTCACGGCAACGTAACTTAACGGTGTTATAAACCATGTCTGAAGCAAAAACAAAAGGATGAAGTTCGAAAAAAACTTTAAAAAAAACTATATGCGGAAAATTACCAGAAATAATTAAATAAAAAAACAGTTGACTCTACCTCGAAACATTTAAAGTGCTTACAAGATACACTACTACACTGCCATAAAAAGCGACTCAACGTTGAACCATATTATTGGTACCATAATCTGTAATACGGCGGAAAATCTCTTCAATCTTATGAATGTGTTAAATTGATCTATAGTACCATGTTTCCGATGTTTAAAAGTAATATAAATGGTTGAAATTTGCACTACATCGAGATTAAAGTACATTTGAAAGATTTGGATGATTCGGGTATGTTTTGAATTGGGTAATTCAACACACTTCAGATATTCTGCATTTTACTTCAATATATGAATAGATTTTTTTTATATTTATATTTTCATATATTCATTTTAAATACCTTCGTATATTCACCCATCTATACATATATCAAAAACTGCATATAGTTTATTACAACATAATTATAATTTCCAAAATATTCCAAAGTTAAAATTTCTCCCTTGAGTGTGAAAACAGTTCAAAAAAATATATTTTTAAAAACGATATATCCTTCAAAAAAATAAATAGATACTTTAAGTTTTCTTATTTTATAATGTAATATTGATTTCTAGTGTATTTGTTTCCGAACAGATCCTCACGCAATCAAAGCTGACAGACATTATACGAGATCTAAAACACCCTCCTCCTGTTGTGGCCTTCCCATTTCAGAAAGCATCCGGACATTATCTAGCAAGCTTACATCCGGACGAAGAGTTAATTCTGATCACCACCTGAGGCCGACTGCTACGATTTGGCCGGCTTCGAGTAGCAGGCAAGTTATGTCCGACGAAGAAATAGCCCTCGCTCGTAGAGTTGGCCGCCTTCCTATTCGAGTCTATAAGCCAGCGACTCGTCCTCCGCAAAGACAACGCGGCCATAACGATATGTCGCGAGTAGTGCCGGATAAAGGTGGACCGCAAGATGTGAACATTTACGGTACATGCGGACTCTGTGGTGAGCAAGTAGACAAAAGGAAAATCAAAGTACACGAATCTAATTGCAGAAAAGTAAGTGATATTGCTACAAATATTTTAAAAATTTTCAATGGACGCCATTTTTTTTTACACACACTTATTTATTTAATTTTTCCTTTTTTTTCTTTTTAAATTGATACAACTTTTTTTAAAAAAAATGAAATTCTAAAAGTAGGGTTTTTATGGTTGTTTTGAAATAATTTATTTTGCACTCAAACAATGAAAGCAAAAAGTTTGCATATCATATTTGTAAATTATAAAAATATATGCAATAGATTCTATTTTTACATTGTTTATTTGAATTGAAATTCAACATTGCTAAGTGAAAACCAAAGTAAATAAAAGAATGATTCAATAGTATGTATAGGGGATGGATAAAATAATGGTAACACTTCTATACTAAAATATTTTTCATATTTCTCCAGAAATAACAATTGAATTATTTTATAACTTCACAAGATTTTATATAAGGCGATTTCTCATATATATATACATATCAATGAAGTTTAAAGCTTTTAAAGGTTTGAAGGACCGACAATAAATTACAAACGGAAAATAATATTTTTGAACATCCTGAGACAAAAGAAGTAGCAATAGATTTGTAACTTGTGACAACTATTTTGTTTGGTTATTATATGCAATAATTACACTAAATTTCGTAAGCCTTGTTTAAACATTTATGGAGAAATGGAAATTTTTATAATGAGCTAATTTTTTGTCTTACGTTTTTTTTTTTTTTTTTGCTACAACTTTAAAAATATTCAATAAAATTAAACAAAATTTTTAGAACAGTTTAAAATTTATTACAAAATATTTGCTTTAAGATTTGAAAAAAAAATCGATTAAAACTTAGTTCTTCTATACTGCACATAAATGAAAAAAAAAATTATTTTGTTGATAATTTTGTAGTGAACCGTATTTGGCGTATAAAAAAAAGTCCGATTTGAATATATTAAAAATTTAAAAAGTTTCAAGCAGTTTTCAAAGTATTTTTCGCACTTTTTAAAAGAAAGCTCAAAATAATAAGAGGTTTTCTACAAATATTATTTTATACCATGAGACAGAACCTAATAACAAATACCTTACAATAAACGTTCATACACCGAAATGTGATTTAATTTGGAAAGAAAACAGGGGGGAAAAGATACTTTAATGGGGTATGATCACCAGCAATGCCGGTGTCATTTTTTATTCATCTTGCTTAAAAGTACACAATGAAATCTACGGAAATCCCCTTATTAATTTGAGCTTTCTTTTAAGAAGTACGAAAACTACTTTCAAAATTGCTTGAAACTTCTTAAATTTTTAAGATATTTTATTTGACTTTTATTATTAGTTGCCAAATACGATTCACTACAAAATTAAGAAAGAAATTCTTTTTAATATTTTCCCATCATGTGCGCGGCATAAAAGAACTACTTCAATTACTCATATCTAGCACAGTTTAAAAGAAATTCATTTTAAAGCAATAATTTTGAAATCATTTTAAATTGCTCCAAAAAGCATTAATTTTAATGAGTATTTTTAAACTTATCAAAAAACATAAGACAAAAAAAATAATTTTTTTATAAAAATGTCCATATCTCCATAAATATTTAAGCTAGGCTTACGAAATTTTTTGTCATTATTGCATATAACAACTGAAATAACTATCATAAGTTACAAATCTGTTGCTCTAGTTTTTGGTATAGGGTGCTCAAAAACATTATTTTTAGTTTGTAATTTATTGTCGGTCCCTCAAACCTCTAAAAGCTTTAAAATGCCTTGATATGTATGAGAAATTGCATGATATAAAGTCTTCTGAAGTTATAAAATGATTCCTTTACTATTTCGGTAGAAATATGAAAAAATGCATTAGTATAGAAGTGTTTCCATTATTTTGTTGAACCCCTGTATCTTATTTAAAATTCTAAAAATACTTAAAAAGTTTTAGCAATCGAACTATCTAATCGTGGTTGTAAAATGAAAAAGAAAATTAAGATTCTCTTCGTTATTTTTAAACAGTACTTAAAATATATAATTTTTTTAACTACGATTTTATAATTATTTTTTTTTTTTGAAGAAGAAGAAGATAAGAAAGAAAAAATAGTTGAAAAAAAATATATATATAACTTTAGAATGAAACTAGAACAACAAATAGGTTTGTTTTTTTTTAAGAGCTTTTATTTATTATTTTTTGCAGAAAAAAAATTTTTTGTTAAAGACAAATTTTAACTTCTAAAACAGCAAATTGTTTCTTTTTTTTAATTATTTTAACTAAATAATTCCTCAAAACAATATTACCTTTAAATGCAGAAGAATTTTTCTTAAAAAAATTAAAAAATAAATTTGAAAACAAAATCTTTACAACTTTTACATTTAATCAATTTATTTATGTTTCAGGAAATATGTGTTTTTAAGTAATATGTATTTATTGTTATGATAGATCATAAAAAAAATCTTACTAAAAGTGACAAAAACATTACCAAAATAGCGATTAGAATTTTTTAGAATGCAGGTAAGAAAAAATTCTGATCAAGGAAAACAATTTCAAAAAACTAGTTTGGTTAATGAGTCTATTATTCACCAAAGTATATAACTTTTCAGAAATCTGAGTAAAAAATTCAAGAATATATTTTTGCATTCCATTATTTATCACAAAAATTAAACAACAAAAACTAGGTTCCCTTGAATAGTTTTCATTTCTTAGTATTATAATCAGAAATTTGTAAATCCTGTTTTAAAAAGTATATAAATAATATTCCATAATATTCCATGAACCATCTTACCAAGCTATTGGGTCGTTCGGGAAATTCGTACCGATTTTCGATAGGCTGAGCTCCCAAATGTTCGCCAAAAATATTGAAGTTATAGCGAAATTTATACTATATAATATGTTTCTTGTTTTTAAAAATGAATCATTAAATTTGTTTAATCACCACAAAGAATTAAAACTTATTGCATACATAGAAGTCTGATACATGCTAGATGAATATCATCTTAATTGAAGTGGTTTCGAATTTAGGAAAACTTTAAATAGCTTTGATGAGTAGTTTGAATACTTTTGCAGGACCTTTGGAAGCTCACCATGATAATAATTTAATGATATCATAGTCATGACCCTAATCTTATTCCTTGCCCTTTTAATAGTCACCTCCTATCAAATAAACCTGTTAACAAGAAGCCTGCTGACTTTGGAGATAATGCTTTGAGTGCTATTCTCTTTAGCCCTGCTGAACACCACCTTTAAAATATGCCTACTAGTTAGATTTTCAGTTGTAATTAATTCACGTGTAATTAATTATAATGGATTAATTTCAAGTAAAACGAAAATCATTTTAAAAATCTTAAGGAACAAAGCTTCAAACTCACCTCAATATTTCTTACACCACCTCATTTTCAGAAATACAACTCTCATTTTAGACGATTCAGCAATATCTGAATTGTATTTCGTGATTTTAGATGTCAATTCGTCGCGAGGTTATCCTGATTCTTAATGATATGAAGTTTCCAATATTTGACGAAACTGCTCCCTCATTCGTGAGCAATATCGGTGTGTTTTAGAAAATCCAAAACTTATTTTCTCATTCATTTTATACTTGTTTTCTCTGTATGATAAGATGATACAGAACTTAGAGTACTGGTAATTTTCGGGGAGGATTAGGTACTCATACTTCTTTTTTTTATGTTGTATTTTCAAGTCTATTGTGTGGATTAATTTGTTGCATATGTTTGGCAGCAACGCCACATATCGAAGAGTTTTTAACGATATTTTTACCCATAAACAGGAAGACGTAGTCAATTCCTATTTTTTACGATATGTTTATTCGAAATTTATCTCAGGACATGATTTTGTTAATAACGTAGAAAACTTCGCGAAATTTAAATATTAGTTTTTTACAAGGTTGTCATATAAATTTTATGCAATGTTTCATGTTACCAAATTAAAAACGGCTGAAAAAGGAGAGCATCTATTGAACTTCATCACGCGTGCGTTAACTTTCCTTGCGTAAACAAAGAGAAAATAATTCAAGTTTGACTTACTATAACTTTGTGTCAGGTAAAGATTTGACTTCGTGTATTGGTTTCCACTTGAAAGTTTCAAATTTTTAGTCAGAAAACCTATCGAAAGCTATATTGTTTAATTTTGCAATTTGTATCATGAGTGTGTTTCAATGAATCTTAATTATATATTACGTATAAGTTACTGTCGATGTATGAAATGCGAGCATTTTATAATATGCCTATTCACTGAATAGAATACCTGATGTTTTTTTTTTATTGTTGTTGTTGTTGTCATAAGCCATTGAGGCCTGTTCTTGTTTTCCAGTGGTGCCATCTATGGCCAAGAATTTAATTTCTACCACACCCATACGTCACACCCGTTTATAGGGAGGACCCATTCTTACATCCATTCATTCATCCACAAATCTAATTTTGACCTTAACCAGATCAATCTGCAATTCAGTACCCCCAGAGGTGAAATTTGTTATGGGAACATGGAGGACTTTGATTGGAGGACTGATTTAGCATGCGCCAGTCACCATTTACTACCGGGAAGTCTTCGGCCGGCTAAATTCGAACTCCCGTTCTCACTAACGTGAGTCCGGCGCCCTGCCAACCAGATTATCCCGATCCATATTTTTCTGTAAAATATTAATATTTACATCGCGAATAATAATATATATGCCTATTCATTGAGTAGAAAGCCTTGACATTTTATACAATCTCTAGAAAAAACTAAAATTAAAATGTGCATCATAACAAGAGAGAATTTTTAAAAAAAAATCATTTAGAAATTTCTTCAATAAATTACAGCTACTTTTAATGGGACAGAGCACCTGACTCCCCAGAATAGATTCATTTTTGCATTAAAAAATGCCTAAAATTCTAAATAATATAGATTTTTTAAAAAAAAGTTAATAAAATTATGTGATTTTTAAATAGATATATCTCAGACAAGAAGCTGTAGTTCTCTGAATTTCAAACAATAAGAATTATCTAGAGATTTTGTCGTATCGAAAAACGTTATAATTTGCCGAGGCAATTTCCTAAGTTGCATTGAATAAATCGGCTAATAAAATTTTTATTCAAATGCTTCGTAACATTTATTACGTAGTCTGACGCAGATACCTCTCAAATATTTGATAAAAATTTATATGGAATAACAACCTTATCGACAAAAAATCTAACTGTAAACAATATGACCTGTGATGGTGTTATGTGCGACCTGTTATGGAGGAAATCAATATATTCATAGACAATTTTGTACGATTCCAATGGTACTGTGCGAATATTGCAAGTAAAGTGTAACGCCCTCCCAATGAAATGTTAAAGATTCTACTTAAAAAAAAAAACATTTGTTTTTTAATTCCAGTTATTTATAATTTTTATCATGTAAATTTAATTTTTGAAAAGCAAGTTACCATCGCGTTAAAAAAAAAACATTTTACAGTTTAAATTAAAAATTAGTAAGACAAAACTTAGCAAATTATACAATATATTTATTTGGGAATTATTTGACTGGTGGAACTCTTGAAATAAGACTCTCAAAAACTAAGCAACTTGGTAGTCAGATTTTATTGCATCAATATAAGGGACAATAAATTTATTATTGTCCCATATATTGCAAATTTTGTCAAATAATAGTACTGTAATTCTTGAAAGAAATGCTTCATTTTGTTAATTATTACTCTGACCTGATTTTACTGACTGACGAAAAATAATTTCAGCACAGAAGTATCAAAATAAAGTTTAAATTCAAAGGAATTTCAAAATAATTTCTATCATTTCAATAAAATAACTGTTAATTACATCAAACAGTGACTAAAATTTTTAAACTACGTTAACTATGATTGATTAATATTAACCTTATGAAAATATATTTAAAAATATTGAACATTTAAAACAGATAAAGTAACATAACTTTGTTGTAATTATTATTAGTTTTATTGCGTTTCGTTTATAGATTTATAGTTTTCTTTTATGTTACTTTAATGTAATTTATTCGCCAAAGAAAAATGAATGGATAATATCTTATAACTTGTATAAAATTTATAAATATCTCAAATCGAGTCTAAATGTTTCAAAAAATCATTAACTATTACGAATCAATGTAATGCAATTAGCCTTGGGAAAATCTGTTCCAAGATATTGAACAATTCAAACACGTGTTGTTGAATTAGGTCAGTCGGGTTATGGGTAAAAAGGGCAAGTTTTTCTTTACTGATTGGGCAGATGAGAAGGTTGGCTTGAATTATGGTCGCATAGATACCAAAATTATCGAAGGGAATAAAAAATAATAAAGAAAAGCAAAAGGAAATCGAAGCTACTAAAATGTGAGGTTCTCATCTCCATAGCGACCCATTTGTATCAAATTGTCATTTTGCAAAGAGCCTTCTTTTTAGTTTGTAAATGCTACATTTATTGACACTTTATGCTCACGTACGATATGCACAGATGAGTAAATGAAATGTACACTTTCGTTTAATTTTCATCCACCGTCACTGAGTGGGGTTTCGTGTTTCAGAAATTAGTGATGAAGTCATTAAAGCGTTCGTAATCTTAAGTTTAATCTTTATCACGCGACGTGAAATAATGTTAAAACTCTACATTTTTATTTTTTTTTCTTCATTTTTAAAGAAACACATCAATGATATTATATATATTTCTTAGATGATGAACTGTACAATAAGTAACGCAATTATATCAAAATTCAAATCAAATGTGATTTTAACTTTGTATGACTTTGTATATAACAATATGATTTTAATTTAAATAGTTTCAAAAGTAACAGATTCCTAGGGATTTAATAACATCATATAATATTTGAAAAAAATTTCAAAAATTTTGTCAGTTAATTTAATTTTTAAATTTGGATACTTGCACTCCAAGAAGAAGAAGACAACCACTACCGACGCATGTTACCTATGACGTCAGCACCAGCTAATCTTCATTTTCAATATGAGTGTTAAAGTTGAGCTACGTTTCTCTACATGACTTAAAATGTTAATTAACGTTAAGTTAATTAAATACAGGACCGCATAGCACATCGAATTTGTTGAAATATATTTTGAAATATACTTCTTTTACTTAACTTAGATTAATTATTTGTTTATTATTGTAACCGTGATACATCTTTGTTTTGTGTACCTAGCAACTCCAATGCATAATAAGTTTGTTTATGTTCTACATGACTTCGTGCCTGTCTTTGTGTAAATATATAGTGGTAGAATTGAAATCTTTGTGGAAGAATATAGGCTGTTGGTACTTAACAGGCTTGGCTAACTCGAGACCGAATGTAAAGTACAGTTGCTAACGTATACAAATGCCACGTTTCAACAACCAATCAAGACCGAAATACCCACACTACGTCACTTGCAGGTATCCCATTGCCAAATCTAAAAATTTTTCTCCTTATTCTAACCATCTTACCAATTAAACGCTCGCTACTATGTGAAACCCATTTAAACTGTGTTCTGGCGTAAAATCAGAATTAATGTAAATCAATTATTAAAATCTTTAAAACTAGTTCCTCTTT
Organism: Parasteatoda lunata; assembly: GCA_949128135.1. NCBI lineage: Eukaryota > Metazoa > Arthropoda > Arachnida > Araneae > Theridiidae > Parasteatoda > Parasteatoda lunata. The sequence goes on along the minus strand of OX421974.1, from coordinate 85,127,622 downwards.
AAAAAATGATCCCGATAATTTTGTGCATCGATCAAATTATCCAATTGTAATTTCCTTTAGCAAATCAAAGATGACCAAAATCTGTAAACATGTACAGTAAGCAAAAAAAAAAAAAAAAAAACCACTCTGAATGACTTTTGTTCTAATGATCGGATTTTCACGTACTAAGTGTCAATCTTAATGGTTCCTGGGGGTGACGCTAAATATGCTAATTATGTATTTTTAACTATAATTTATGTTACGAAATCGGACACAAAACCGTATTTCATTATAAACATTCAAAATATAGGGGGTAGCAGCAATCTGGGAAACATGGTCCCCATAGTTTGATCAGGAGAGTGATCTAGAGCTCTGATTTTTAAGTGTTAATTTTAATTTTTGCGTATTTAGCTAATTAAGCTATTCAAAACAATTTTCACCCACTCATAAAATCCTTTTACCCAAAGATAATTTCATGCAAAAAATAATTTTATTTATATTTTTTTATTATTTAATTTAATTATGGCTGGAAAAATTTTGAACTATGAGGTATAAAAATTTTTATACCACATTAATCTACGTATTTTCTACTGCAAAATCTAAAGTTTCAACAGTTTTATTTAGTAGAAGCAAAGAAAAATTAAAATTAATTATTTTTAAAAAAAAATTTGGCGACACTAAATAAATATTTAAATGGGGCTATTGATATTTAAATGATGGTTAACTTTAGAAGAAGTTGACTTACTCGCACGTAGAGTAAATTTTTATTCAGATTTTTTTCGCTAATAACTGATTGCCAATCCATTTTTTTTTAAATTATAAAAAAAGATGTTTTTTTTAAGTCGTCTGAAAATTTATTAGTAATTTATAAAGAGATTTGAAGGAAAAATTTTATTGAATAAAAACATTTTATTCAACGAATGTTGAATTTAAAAGCATGTTTCTGATAGAATGTGATTATACATCAGCTCTTTTTAATTTTATGTTTTAGTTTGTTCTTTCAATAATTGATACAATTTCAAAAATATACAAACGTATGTTTGGATTTAGAATAATATGTTTATCAATTTCTACATTATATATTTTATAATTATTGATACGAATACATAGTCCATATTTTTAAGCAACTTAATTTCTCAACATCTTCTATATCGTCCCAATTTTAAACCAAATTTGTTAATTACCTGTCTGTGCGTGTTTCGCAGAATCATTTTTACCACTATTTAATTAAATGTTAACATTTCTCAAAATCTTATTCTTTGCACTACCGTGTATACTATTTTTCATTTAGTTTGTTCTTTATTATTTAGTTTGTTCTTTCAATAATTGATACAATTTCAAAAATATACAAACGTATGCATGGATTTAGAATAATATATCAATTTCTACATTATATATTTTATAATTATTGATACGAATACATAGTCCATATTTTTAAGCAACTTAATTTCTCAACATCTTATATATCGTCCCAATTTTAAACCAAATTTGTTAATTACCTGTCTGTGCGTGTTTCGCAGAATCATTTTTACCACTATTTAATTAAATGTTAACATTTCTCAAAATCTTATTCTTTGCAGTACCGTGTATACTATTTTTCCATTAATATACTAATCAATTGTTTTAGTACTTTAATTTAGGTTTTCTTTTAAAGTAAAATTCCCTTTCAAATTATCGTGAAATCTTTATTAAAAGAAAACTTATTTAGAATTATTTTCAGCTAGCTGAGAATTAAATCTTGTTAAGAAATTAAAATTATTCTGTTGATCAATATTATTCGATGCAAAACAGCTGACTATTTTACAAGCATACTATTTTTTCGAAAAATGACGATAAATTATTGATTGTCTTTTTTTATTGTTCCTTATTCATTAGAGTAATGAAGAGTAAATGCGTAAAAAATACAACAATTTGCTTTGTTTTTTAAATGAACAAAAGATTTTGGAAATACAATTTTATTTTGATGTTCAAACTTATTCTCGCCCGCTAACTTTGGGAAAGTTTTCCTTTTAAAAAGGATAATGTAAAAAAAATTGCTTAAAAAATTTTTAATATTACTTCTCAACTTTAGCACAGTTTCAAAAAAATATTGTTATATCAGGAAAATGCTCGATATGCCTTATTTTGTTAAACAACAAATACTAAAAATATAAATTTGTAAAAAGATTCCAAAAGTAGGATATTTTTAGAATCATCATCTCATAAAATTGTACTTTTCGAGATTTAGAATTTTTTTAATGATAAAATAAGATATATTAAGAAAATTTTGGATAACAAATTATTTTATCGATGTAATTAACATGTTTAGCAAATAGTTTTAATATACTTTTTTAGAAGTTATAAATAGAATTTGTTCTTTTATTCCGCCATGAAAAGACAAAAATATTAATGTTTCTTTCAGACTCAATTGAAACGTGACAATGATTTAAGTAACCTCAGAATTGAAATCTGTTTAAACGTAAAATTTATTTGCTTGAAACAATTGAACTTATTCTTTTATTTTAATGACCGCAGGAAAAATGGGGAAAAGTAGTGAGAAGAACCGTTTATCATCAAACTTACTATTCATACATTTAAATTTATAACTTGAGTTCCTTAAGCAAAAAAAAAGTTTAAAAAAAAAGAGTAAAATATAAATTCTATAAATATGTCCATAAGTATACACTAAAACATATCTGGTATAAATCTTGGATCGATGAATAAAAATTATCTTTTCAAAAAATTTCAAATAGGGCGAAGACGTTAACTTGTTCGAAATAATTGACTTGTAACTACTTAACTTTGATTCCAGGGGAAAGGGGTCATTCCATTGTTTCATTCGACTTTTGAAATTGTACTAGTAGACGAAATTGCTTAACATCTTAAAAAATTATTTTCAGAGCAGCAGCCAAAAATAAATAAAACAAAATATAATTAAATAATAGATAAATAAAAATGTACTGCTTTGTATTTTTTTAAAAAAAACTGATGAATTCTATATTAGTATATTTTTTTCAATCTAAGAGCCAGAACATAACATAAAACTAATCTTACATAAAACTAATTTTAATATCGCATTCAATATTTAACTTAATATATTGTGTCATTAAATAAATTGCCCCCAGAAATTAAAGCAGTTAGATAAAAAACTTCATTATCTTCAAGAAATATGAAAATGTAATGCAAAGTAGACATGTTTTGAGCACTCAAAAATTCACATCACTTGTCATTAACTTGTAGCTAGCTCTGAAAATGGAAACGACTGAAATAAATGTTTAGCGCTCTCAAAAGACTAAAGGACTCATTTAGATTAAAGGAACACGGTAGAAAAGTCCTTTTTTCAAGAATACGATAAAGATTTTTCTACACATTCTTTGCATCTTGGGGGTAAATTTAATCTCGACATATTGCCAAAATTCTAGCCACCCTTGCCACATCAGCTCATCTTTATTCCCGGGAATCTTCTTTTGTTCATATGAATGCAGATTCTCTTTTTAACGATATTAGTTTCCCAACGCCTCCTCATAACACAAAGTAATTATAAATTTTTTTCAACAACTGCCAGTTTCTCTTTGTATTTTCAAATCACCTTTTACCTCCTCATTTTATAAGTACATATATAAAAAATAGTATGCTCGTCGTATCAACCTGTTGAGATCAATGAAGTCAAGACTCCGCTAATCCATGAGCAACGGCATCGCGCACCAACCGCTTTTATTCATTCTGACAAGCTGAAACAGATGGCCAATAAATCGATACGTTTTAGAACACCAGTACTTCATTTCAGTGCCTTAATATCTGAGCCATAGAGACTCAACTCCTTTTTTATACCAGTTTTAAATTAAAGCATTCCCGCAACAGGCCGTTGTTGTCCAGAATTACCATAGAAATTAAGGCTCCTCAATTTCGTGACCACCTACGTGATTGTGGTAATGCGGTCAGCACTGCGCACAGGCCACTTTTGCTTCCCAGATAAGCTGGTACCCTTTCGATAATGAAGTTGAGTGAGCCTTAAGCCGCCACTAGGGATCGAACACCGGCTCTTCTGTATATTAGTTTAATGTTGGTAAAATGCAACGTTAACACGCAATTCAGTTAGAAATTTCTTGTGATTTCGAGTGTATTTTTTTCTCCAATACAGTTAAAACAACGTAAAAAATATTCTCAGTGCTAGCAAAAAGTTTAAAGCCACCCTATAGTTTTTTTTTTTTTTTTTTTTTTTTCTTTTAGCATAAGTATAATTCTGGCAAAATATTTTTTTTTATATAGATTAAAACAGGGATTCAATAATCTTAACAGCTAGAATATAATTTTGAAATTAAAAAATTAGGATGATAGAATGATTAGAGCCCAGAAATCTCGTATCTATCACGTTCAAAGAAATTATAATTTGTACGTTTATCTTCATTTTGAGTGATTTATATTAATTAGGGCATATACTTTTTTTTTTGAAAAAAATTCTTTCTTTTTTTTACAGTAGCTCCACTACTTGGAAATAGTGAAAATCAATCTTAAAATTTAATATTTAACCTGCAGGGAAAGAAATTTCCACTCCTCAGCGCGGCAATAGCGATCAAATATTTAAGACAGGAGAATAAATTTCATATTTAAAAAAAAAAAAAGTTTGAATCTTAAACTATACTATGAACACTCATATTATCGTTCCCCATTGAAGCGTAGCATGGAAGTGTCTAATATCAAGTAATGACATTTTTCTTATATTTAGAAGAAAAAAAATGATTCCCTTATTTTTGACTTTTAAAACCAGTGCCTTTAAAAGCATTGAAACATTAAGAATAACTAAGTATTTTGATTTTATATAATTATTATTGCAATAAATATGTTTCATTTTTTAAGTATCTACATTATTTTATGCTTTCGGTCACCTCATAACATTCAAATTTAATAATGTTTAAAAATTGCTCAAATTTTTCATGAATACAAAATAGTGACGAGAAAAAATTTTAGTCCGACTAGTGTTTTCGGAAATGAAATTCCATCACTGATCTATTGCTACCTTGTTTTTTCAATTTTTCCATTGTTCAAATTTAGTGATAAGTAAAAGTCTAAAATTTTGAAAAAAAAATTGAAACAAATTAAATGCAATACAAAATTAACCTAATTTGATAAATAGATACCCTAATAAGTAATAAGTTAGTAACTAACCCACATTCTTATCGCAGTAAGTTTAATATTGACATACTGCAGTAGCCCTACAACTCTGTGCATAGTTGCATACTCTGTTACGTTAAGCTCAGGGTCAGTTAATTAAGAAAAGACAAATTAAAAGTAACTATTAAAATAAAATATTCAATGAAATATTCATTAATAACTTGTCTTAACAATGTGCACGATGAATAGAAATAGTCTACAATAGCAATCAAAAGCAAATTTTATAAACCAGAATTTACATTTCCACCTTAGCACCTTTACTCCCCATAGGTGTTAACGATTCAGAAGTAAATAAAATAGAAATCCATCTATTTGTAACTGTTTCCGGAAATAGCCATAATCCAAACACATGCCAGCCAAAACTGATCCCCTAGAGAGGAAGACAACAATCACAATGAGTGCACTTTGCCCACAGTTCAGTTTTATTGATAGGCATTTTGACTCATGGGGATAATTAGGCACTCACCATATCTTTCGGGTGGATCACTAATGACTTATGAGAACATTATCTAATGATTACGCAAAAAAAAAAAAAAAAATGAGAATCCAACACACATTTTCGTCACACACATAAAAGTGCGGTTTTGATTTGATTATTTGTTACTTGGACCAGTTGAAGTGCGGCATTCCATTGCTTTAGTAGCTCATGAAGATAATTTTTACATGAACTGAGGTAACCAGTTTAAAAAGAAAAAAATTTAAAAATGTACATTTTTTATATTAGTTTCTTATAAAATATGTATCCGATGTCATGCCCGCCATTTTGCCCAAATCTCGCCTAGATCATTGAACAACACAATAATAAGCCACATTTTTCCGAAATGAAACAATTTTACATCTGTTTCTTAATATTGTTTAGATATGCACTTTGTAAGTTCTTAGAATTCACACGAGATAAGAGCACAATACACAGAAACCTCATTTCGCTTACATGAAAATCGTGTTTTTTCCCCCTCAAAATCGCTTACCTGAACAGTTTAAAAATGTGGCTTATCATTACATCACCCTAAGCCCTTCATTTAAATTTTGCTAAATTTCCGTCGATAAAATTCTACTATATTCATATGAGAAATAAAATCTCTGATGAGAGAATGACTATGGCCCCCTTGCAACTTTGATGGGTGTCATCTCTAATCATAACAAGCATAACATCCTCTAATAAATTTTTAAAAATGCCTAGTTTAAACTTTAGATCTCTTTAAAAAAAAAAGTATATGAGCAATTCTACAAATAAGCGCCAATTAGGTGGCCAAAAAAAAAAAAAACAATTGGGTGTGGGCACGCTATTTCTACATGAATTTTCTTCTTATTTACACCAAAAAAAAGCAAAAAATTCATGTAGAAATAGCGTGCCCCCCCAAAAAAAAACTTCTTTGGCCGCCTAATTGGCGTTTATTTGTAGAATTGCTCATATATATATATATATATATATATATATATATATATATATATATATAATTATTGCAATTTATGATTTCTAGAGCAAAACGGTTTATAATGATTGATTGTGTTTTAGATAGGGGGTTTAGGTTCCTCTAAAGCTGCTACAAGACGACCACCAACAGTAGTTTGTTACATTTGTGGACGGCAGTTTGGAACTAAATCCATCAGTCTACATGAACCGCACTGTTTGAAGAAATGGCATTTAGAGAATGATAGGCTGCCAAAGAACTTAAAGAGAAAAGAGCCAAAGAAACCGGAAATAATTTTAAGAAGTAAACAAAATCTTAATCTATTTATTATTATTATCTCGTAACTTTTGAGTACTTGTTGGATAAAAAATACCCTAAATCTACAAATATTCACCCGTACAATTGTTTTTATGTTTTTCATTTTCCATGCATTATGCTTATTTTATTGTGATACATTTTGAAATGATTTTATCACCTATAAATAATCCGGGTCGTATTTTTTATGACAAAACCTGTCGTAATTTAATAAGAATTAATTAATTTGAATAAACAATCGTAACCTGTCGTAATTAATTTGAATAAACAATTTTTATAATTATGTGCAGCAGTTGTTTTATTCATTTAAAAGCTTCCGAATAAAAACTACGGAACATGTAAAACTGAGGGCTCCTTCAGTCCATCCTCTCCTATTTAAAATATTAAGACCATATTTTCCAGATTGTAGCAATCTCCTCCACCCTTATTTTAGTGGACAAAAATCCAAATCCGTCAGGGGAAAAAAATACATTTATTAAAAAAAAAATGTTTTCTAGTCGAACCCCGCTCTAGTGAATCTTGGATATAGTGATCACTCGGTTGTTGTGAACTTTTTAAGTGGTTTCGTCCGAACTTCCACTTAGATAATATTTTTTTAACGATATTATTAACATTTTTATAACAGCTGTCAAATCAGTAGTTCGGTTATAGTGGACTCAAATTTCATTTCTTTAATTTTTTCTTCAGTCTTCTAACTTTAAACTTGTAGGTGCACACTGCTCACCCCCATTTAGAAAGTTCATTAAAGCGCTTGTAATTCTACCTCCTAATAAGACTTCCGTGTTGCAGACCATGGACCGGGGCGTCATTCGGAACCTGAAGTCCCACTATAAGAGACAACTAGTGATGCGTGTTTTATAAAACTACGAAAAAAACACGGACACAGAATAAAACATCTAACTTCTAGTTTAGTTAGAAAAATCATGAAGGCATGTGATACCAACAGCAATCCGCAACCGTTTCCGACACGCGGAACTTTCGAAGGATTTAGAAGGAAATAAAACTCCACTGCTGAGAACGAAAATGATGAAAACAATTTACCTATCACTCTGTGGCTAGAAAAACAAGGGGTGTTTTCCTAGGAATGTTATAGAGCAATTCGAATGTTGCGATGATGAAGCACCTGGTACCCCTATCTACAATGACAATGACTCCAAAACTAAATGAAAGAACGAAGCTAAGGAAGAAGACTTATTAGAAGAAAATGAAATTTCAGCATCTGAATTCAATATCTGAAGTAAAAGCAAGCAATAAATATCCTGAATATTTTTTTACAGAAAACGTGGATCAGAAAATCTTGAATTCTGTGCATAATGTAGATAAAAAAATTAATGAACTCCACTTAAAATCAAATTGTGCTCAATCAAAAATAAATAATTTATTTAATAAAATGTAAAATTAAAACCAATTTTTAGCTAAGTAAGTATTTTTTGCATTTTAGTTTGATATATTTTCTATTTAGTCGTTAATAATTTTTTAAACAAATTATGTAAAATCACAATTCCTATTTTCAATAATTCAACTATCATATGCTAAAAAATATTTTTCAAAAAAATTTGGATTTAGTAAACTACACATCATTTATAGAGGATATATTACTGAGTCTGCAGACGGTTCACTATATTGTAGTTGCATTAATTAGTCAGTATAATAATTTGAAATCAAGATTTTAAATCATAAAAGTTGGCACTATCTGTGCAAAACCGGTAGTTAAAACACAAGTCATTCAGCGTAACATTTATTATTTACTTCATCTATTTATTACATTTTTGCTCACTATACATCTTATTTTGAAAGGATATTAATGAATTATTTTAAAAATTTATTCAATTACATGTGTTTCGTATTCGCTTTTAATCATTATTTTTAATTTAATTACTTTGACCAACATATCATCGAACAAAACGCATACATACTTTTTAAACCCTTAAAATACAATCAATATGAGTAGAATGTAGAGAAAAGTTACGAATTGTTTTACGTATTTTTCAGGCGATGGATCTTTTGACACGGCTGCCATGTCTGAGGCAGCTTGGCAAATGCATTTAGAGCAGTTAATACCTTGTAACAATTGCGGTCGGACATTCCTTCCAGATAGGCTCGAAATACACCAGAGAGGTTGCCATGCAGAAAACAGGTATCAATATTTAACATTCGCGAGTCTTCATTGTTAGTATATACTTTATCAATATTGTAAAGGACGAGTATATGTTGATAATTATAAAATGAAAAAATAAATAGGCATATACAGAAGAAGAAAAAACAAAGTATAAAGTAAAAAATTATCTGATAGCAGAAACACTGCAGCATGACAGAGGGATCTGCAGATTATCACATTTTAAAATGAACAACAACAAAGAACTAATTCAAAATTGCTTATTTAAGAAGTGAAAATAAAAAAAGGGTAAAGATTTTGTTTTTTCACATAATTAAATTAATAAACATTTAATTTAACATTTTTTTCTAATTAACATTTTTAATATGGATTAAAATAATAAAAAAATGCGCTTTATTGCTATCAGTACCAATTTTGCTATACACATGTTAAATTAAGCCTATTTTTTTTACTTTTACACAAATAGTATCTGTCTGACGGTCTTTGGATCACAGATAAATTAGAATCCAACAAGATTGTGTTGTTAGATTGACTCAAATTTTACTAACAGGATTGTAAGTTAATTTTTACTAAAGTAAAGGCTGGAGAGTAAAAAGCAAATTACTTTTAAGAGAATCATTGGATTACATGAAAATTATTTTCTACAGCTTTGAAACTTTGCTGAATACGAACCGACGTTAACCCCTTCAGCAGGACCGATAGAAGGAGAAAGAAGTGCATCCACGGGCCAGTACGCTCCGAATTTATACGCATTAAAAAGAACATATAAGTTCTAATATGAGAGTCACGTCCATGTGATCTTGAGCAGCTAAAGTCAGTAAGGCTCATTTCATTATGATAATGTGGGGCCGCAAGATTGAGTACATGTAATGAGGCCCTAGAGAGGTTAAGAAAGGGAAGGACCAATTAAATATTAAATATCTCATTAATTCGGATTTCAGCTTTCGATTAAATAAAAAATATTAAAAAAACTATATTCTTTCTTTTAGCAGGCTTATAAAAAAAGTCTTACTATTTTAAAAACACTTAGTGCAGAATATTAATGACATTTATACATTATTAATTTTGTAATGAATGCATATTTAAGGGAGCAAACAATTCAGGTGCGAAATGTAGAGAGAGACATTAAGTTCAAAAACAATATTCCGAATACAAATTTCTACACACCATAAAAAATTATTGAAATGTTTCTACTATAATAAGTTTCCTCATAATAGTTGAATCACTTAAAATTTTATTCATTGCATATATATATATATATATATATATATATATATATATATATATATATATATATATATATATATATATATATATATATATATATATATATATATATTGTGTTTTATATCTTTTTAGAAGGATCCAAGTTAGAAGATAACATATTGGAAGCTTCAATGTCAATGGGGAGGGTTATCTCAGGTAGAAATGAATGAATTTGCTCTTTGTAGACACAGAGCTTATCCACTCCTCGCACATACCTCAAATTCCATTTCTTGTATAATATGTAAATAAAAAATTTTATGATAATTTGTCCTAATTTAAATGTTTTAAAAAATATATTAAGCTATTTATAAATTTTGCACTAATTTTTACTGAGAAATACCATGATTTTTTTCTGAAAAAATAGACATACGAATATATATATGGGCAAACCTCTAGAACCTTTAACCTATGTGTCTTCAAACTTTTCTTATAAATATATAACATAATAAGGGAAAATTAATTCTAATAAAATTACAGGAATAACTATGCATTACTAACTTTAAGATACGTACAGTTTTGATCGCGAGTAACTTGCTTTTGGCTTTCATTTCTTACTTCAATCCTACATTTGACAACTTTTCATGAGTGTCGCTTAGAGTGTTTAACAGACTTTTTATTTTATTTTTTCAATATGTATTCTGTTAAAAAAAAAACTGAAAATCACTAAAAACATAATTTAGTAGCTCAGCTGTACTATCATATTTTCTTGAATGATATTTTTCGTGAATATTGACGTTTGCAAACACTTAAAGTTTGTCGCGAAATTTTGGCACGTCAAACCGTAACCATCGAAAATTGAAAAAAAAAAAAGGAATACAATCCAATTCTGCGAGTTTTATGTTAGTGATATTCCAAAAGCTTATTTAAAGTAGAACAAACTTGTATCATTATTATAGAAAAATATTTTTATTTGCAGTAATTATAAATTAATCGAATTTATCACAAACTGTCATTCGGTGAGGTAACAGTAACGATGTCCAGACCGTAACCAGACGCAGATATAAAAAGTAAATGTTAAAATCGATCAAAATTTTGATCACACGTTTGTCATTGCCTAATTTATTTTCTGTGTTGTGTGCATCGCATTGCGTTGCATCTAAGTAAAGTTTTCGATCTATTCCCTAGGTTGTCCAGACCGTAACCCTTTTAAACCGTAACTTCAGGATTAATTAATTGAATTTAACATATCAGAACTTAGTTTTTTCCCTATGTTTTACTAATTGAAAATATTTTTTGACTGAAAATAATTAAAGTAAGCCTTTTTATACATTTTATAACAATTTAACTTAATATTAACATTTTTTAATTCATTTATGATGCTAATAATTTTTGAAGAAAAATAAAGGGTACATAAGGAAAATCCAAAAATTTTAATTTTTTGTTTATACTTATAAGGGCATCAAAATTTTCGATGTTCACGATTATTTTCTGATATTTTATACATTTTCAAACAATTTTCTGGAGGTGTAAAAATAGTGTGCCTATTATTTTTTTTTATTATTAAAAGTTAAAGGTTCTAGAGATTTGCCCATATATATATATATATATTATAAACAATAGGAAACTAAGATGATACTTGTGAAAGATAATAACACAGACTTCGCAGGGTTTTTGTCTTCTTTCTTGTGCACTAGATTCAGTGCTGATTTTCTTTAATAGATCCCTATATAGGTGGAACTTAACTAAAAATATGAAACAGGGAATTCCATTAAGTTAAAATAGTTCCCATATTTCTTAATTTTTTTGCAGAGTTTTGTCTCACTGTGCATTATTTTTTAATTCTAGTTATTATAGTCACTTTTTAGCTAACAATAAGGTTCTAACAAGTTGATAACAACAACAAATGATAAAATCAAAGATAATGAAATGTTAAATGATCAATCAATTAAATCTAGCGTTTAAATTTAAATTTAGATGCCAAAAAAAAAAAAAAAAAAAAAAAAAAAGGGCATCACCCTGTAGAACTTTTGTTCAAATGATCGGATTTTCACATACTAAGTGTCAATCTTAATGGTTTCTGGGTGCGACTTCAAATCAATTAGTGCTAACTATTAAGTTGCGAAATCAGACACAAAAACGCACTTTCATTGAATAAACTTATATTATTATTTATTTTTTTACATATTTGGATTCCTGACCCTCAAAATAGCAGGGGTAGAAAAATTTAGGGCGTTAGGAAGTTTTATATATTTGGCGTCGTCTCAAAAAGAGGCCAAGAATTATCGCCATATCAGAGTTAGAAATTCAGTATAACCATACTCCGCTGCTAAGCAACCTAACTTACAGAATAAAAAAGAATGAAATAAAAACTGGAGCTATTCTTCATTTTTCTGTTAGTTTGGGTCGGAAAGGCTTTTTTCCCCTCTTAATAGTTAATAGAAAAATATCTTGAAGTTTCTTTGCAATAGATTTGTTTTCAGTTGATTACTAACCAAAAAGCAAAGATTGCTTTCGTTTTCATCTCCTTTAAGAAATAAAATTTGAATCGATTTATAATTTTCCAAAATTTTAGTATTTGAACACATGAACTTTTGATAAGGCATTCTATTTATATTTAAGTTGTTTTTAACTTCTTTAAATATGAAGATTTTATACTAAAACCAAATTTACATTTTTTAAAATTAAATACAGGTAAAAATTGTAAAATATCTGGAAGAAATTATAATACACATTCACAAGGTTTTATATATATTTCTTTTTTTCGATATTTCTTCGCGGTGATATATATATAATTTTTTTTTTTACTATTATTGAAGAAATTAGTGAATACTTGACATTTTAAAAAGATTGAAAATGTATGTTCAAGAATATTGCATGATTCATTTTAAAAAAAAAATTCGTTTCATTCTACCGAATATGTGGTTTCCTCTTTAGATAAAGATAATTTGCAAAAGTATCCTGATGTTTTTATACACTCTGAAATAGATTTTATTAATTCACCATTAAATGTCGCTCAACATACTCAACAATTATGATCATCCAGTATTGCTACTATAATTTCTTTGCTGTATTCCTTTTATCACAAACTTATTTTACGATTCTTACCCTCATTACATACATATATCTTATATGATATGATAGAACAGAATTCGTAAGGTCCTTAAGAAAATGTAATTATTTACATCAATATAGGTGCCACGTGCCACGTGCCACGGTTTTTTAAATGTTTTAAGGACCGCATAAATACTGTTGAAATAATAAATTTACAGATGTTTGCTTCTTTCAGCATAAGATTCTGATCAAAATAATGATCAAGAAAGATCCATTATACTTGATGGTAAAAACTTCATTAGCTTAAAAAAATATGAAGAAAATATACGGCCATTCTTAAAGACTCGGAATGACGTGAATGAAGAAAAATAAAAGTGATATAAAACAAAAATTTGAAGTTGTAATGAGAAAACATAAATAAAAGTGGGAAAAAAAACTGTAAAAATCGCAGTACCCCAAGAGTGAAATTAGAAAATAAAAAATTAAATAAAACAAAACTAGAAAAACTGCAATAGACGGGAAAGGCACATCATGGCAAAATGCATTTCCACATTCTATGGAGAGATGGTATGAAACTAACAAGAGAATTGGCATCATTCATATGAACAAAACAAGATTCCCGGGTATCAAGATGAGTTGATGTGGCAGGGGTGGTTAGAATTTTAATCAAGATTAAATTACCCAAGAATGTTTAGCAATAGATTTATCGTATTATTGAAATGGGACTTATCTAACCTGTTCTTTTAGTCTAAATAAGTCCTTTAATTTTTTGAATGCACTAAACATTAGCATCTAACAGTACCGTTCTCAGGGGTCGCTAGACGTAAATGACTCGTGGCGTGAATTTTTGAGAGCTCAAAACGTGTCAACTTTTATTTACATTTTCATATTTTTTGAAGATAACAAAATTTTTATCTTCCCCGCTTTAGTTTCTGGGGATTATTCATTTAATGACACAGTATATTAAATCAAAATATTTAATGCAATATTAAAATTAGTTTTACATAAGATAATGGTTATGGCACTTAGATTGAAAAAAAAAAATAATAATACTTTATATAATTCATCAAACTTTCTAAAAAATTCTAAATTTTTTTTTACAGCTGCTCTGAAAAATATTTTTTAGGATTTTAAACAATTTCATCTACAAGTGAAAGTTTAAAAGTCGAATGAAACAATGGAATGATCCATCTACAAATAATTTTGATCAGCAGAATATCCTTAATTTCCAAACAAGATTCAATTCTCATCTAGCTGACAAGCTTTCTTCTAAAACTTGACAATTTAAAAAATAATTTTACTTTAAAGGGAAACCTAAATTAAAGTATTAAAACAATTAGTATAATAAAAAAATAATATAAGCGTAGCAGTAAGGAACAAGATTTTGAGAAATGTTAAAATCTAACTAAATAGTTGGTAAAAAATTTATTTTCAGATTAACACTATATATAAGATGCTGAGAAATTTTAAGATGCTTAAAAATTTTGACTATGATTCAAATTATTTATAAACTATATATAGAGGGAATTGATAAATATATTATTCCAAATGTATGCATACATTTGTATACTATTGAAATTGTATCAATTATTGAAAGAACAAACTAAAAAGTGAAATAAAAAAGCTGTTGTATAATCTCATTCTATCAGAAACATGCTTTTATAAAACTTGACATTTGTTGAATGAAATTGTTTTTATTCAATATAATGTTTTATTTGATTCTCTTTATTAAGTTATGAATAAAGTTTTAGAAGAATAAAAAAGAAATATCGTATTTTATAATTTAAAATAAAAAAGATTAGCAATCTGTCATTAGCGAAAAATATGTGAGTGAAATTTCACGCTACGTGCGTGTAAGTCAAGTTCTTCTTAAGTTATCTACATTTAAATATTAATCGCCCCATTTAAATATTTCTTCAGCGCCGTCTAGTTCTTTTATTAAAAATAATTTTAATTTTTCTCCGTTTCTACTAAATAAAAACTGTTGAAACCTCAGATTTGCAATAGAAAAATACGTAGATTAATATAGTATAAAAAAATTTATACCTTATAATTCAAATTTTTTTCAACCACTATTAAATTAAATAATTATTAAAAATTCTTTTTTGCATGGAACTATCTTCGGGAAAACTGGTTTTATAAGTGGATGCAATATTTTCTGTAATTCTTTTATTAATTTGAAAAATAAGACTTAAAACACAAAAAGTTAAATTAAAATCCAAATATGTAAAATAAAATATATGTTTATTCAAAGAAAGTATGTTTTTGTGTCCAATTTCCAAACTTAATAGTTAGCACTACATAATTAGCATATTTAAGGTAACCTCCAGGAACCATTAAGATTGACTCTTAGTATGTGAAAATTCAACCATTAAAACGAAAGTTATTTAGGGTGATATCTTTTTTTTTTTACTCATTGTACATGGAAGGGGAGATTTTTAAGGGTACCAATTTTTGAACGATTTGAATCCCATAACATCAAGTAGTGAGCAAAGTTCTGTAAAATTTGATTGCCAGGAAAGTTTACATAAAATTTAATGTATGAAAATAATGTAAATGAAAAGATTTACAAAAGACTATTCATATGATGCTTTTAATAAATACCAATCAGTTCTGAATTTTCAAACAAAACTAAATTTACAAGAATAATTACACTGACAAGAGAAAAATACACATTTGTTCATAATAATGAGCAAGGAATAAATCTATTTACAAAATAAGCAAAATTTCATGTAAAAAAGAATTGTTACAGACTATATTTGTAAATAATAAGAATCAAGCTCAGAAACAGATGATTAAAAAATATATAATAAATAAGCCACTAAAATCCAAAGATTAAGTTTGAAATATTTCAAAATATATTTACTCATTTACAATTTTTACATCACAGTTCTTTTATGTATAGAAAGATTTCTTTTTCAATGAACTCATATCTCTATTAACATATTTCACAACTTGATTCAGATTCTTCATCAATAAAACCTGCAGAGTAAAGCAAAATCGCATTTAAATTTTCATGCAATTTATGGAAAGGTTTTCTTATTGGTATAAATCATTAAAATTAGTTTTTACTATTAACTTCACTACTCAAAATTCAAATTATCAAAAAAAAATAAAAAGGTTATAGAATTATTCTATTATGATTTCAACAAATTAATATTTTCTTCGGCTGCGAAATTTTTTTTAACAATAAGTAGAAAATAGTAAGAACTAGTAATAAAGAAAATAGAAAGTTCAATATACTGATTTTATATTTCCTCACTAGTTTTATTAAAAGAAGGCAACTGAAGAAATTAACAAATAACTTTTTTTATACTTGCTAAGTATTGAATAATTGACTATATGTTAATTAGAAAAATTACATAATATTCAACACAGTTGTTAATGATTTGAAAAGTGAATCTATAATAACCGTTAACGTTTTTGCACAAAATATATTTTTTAAAATAATCATAAATTCATGACTAGCATTAAAATATTTAAGTTTTAAATATTTTTACTAACGTAGATGTTTATTTTATTGGAAGAAATTTTTATTAATTAATACAGATAAGTTAATAAATTTAAAAAAAATATTACATCCAATAAATTTTTTAATTAAATATCTAGAAATTTTTATCAATTGATATATAAAATAATTTTTACATACATACAAATATCATAATAATTTTAAAGTTTTTAAATACCTTAAATTCATTTGAATTTTTAAGAAGAAACTTTCTCTAAAATTGATTGTTCTTAATAAAATGTTACATTTATTCAAATACCCAAAAAATTATCCGAGTTTTAGTTCACCATATCACCAATCAACCAGTAAGATATATATATATATTTTTAACAAAATATTGCATAATAGTTTCATTAAAATCAAATATGGTAAGTTTTAATCAGAGCTGCTTTTATAACAAAGCCTCCAAAGAATGTTACTGTCAATCGAATTTTTTTGCACTAATCTGAGAATGCAAAAATAGTCTGACACTCTAATACTTTAACTAATTTAATGAACTTTTTCCTCTTGGAATTATAATATCTACAAAGCAGCTTTCATATAATGCGATACATAGAAAAATCTTTGGTATACTACGTCGATGTTCATAATTTTAAGCTCATAAATTAGTTCTACAGCATATCTATCATTTTTAACAGAGTAAGTTACACAAAATAGAGGGTTAATTCAAATTATTTTATTGTTAATTTAGGCATACTTCAAACAAGGCTCGAAAATTGTATTGCTTGACATGCCCTGGTCATATAAGAATTCCGATCTGGCACGTATTTTGTAACTGGGTGCGTAAATATTTAATCAGAAATACCATAACTGATTAAATGTCTGCTCAAATTTTGATTAAAATTGTCACAATGCTGGATAAGGCGATAAACACCACCATAAAGGTAGGGAAAATGAAAGAAAAGTAATTATATTTCACAAGTTCAGAATGTTACTAATTGGTTATAAATAATTATAATATAAATAAATGTTTATAAAACAAAATTTATTCTTTTATTAATTCCCTATTTATGTTTAGTTTCATTAAAAAGACTTTAAAAGAATAAAAATAGCTGTACATAAATAAACATAAAAGTTTAAATTATTCAGAGTGGTCCTTTTTTTTTCTTTTTTTGAACAATACTGTCAATGTAATTTTTAAGCAAATACAGTCATATGTCTTCATAAGCATTTAAAAAAAATTAGGCATAATGCAAAAGTTTAATTTGAGCATGGTTTTGTTAATAAGCATGCACAGTTGGGCATGTAAAATTTTTAGAGTTTTTTGACCCTGCCTATTTAGTAATGAGCATTTAATTACATTATGCAACCAAGTACTAAAATTAAAATTGTAGAACATAAATGAGGATAACAAAAATCTGAGGAAATCACAGAAACATGACCAACATACAAAATGTTAAACTGACACATCCAGAAGTAACACAAAGAAAAAAACAGAAACAAGTCTTACATTGCATGAAACTAAGCATCACTAACTAGCAATATAGTTTCAAAACAAATAAGAAATTAAGACACAAAAGTTTAAAATGAAAAATAAAATACTTAGTCATGTTTAAGTAATCCTGTTTGTTATCACTGATATTACATTTTCAAAAAGAAAAAAAATGGAAATGCACATATGAGGTAATATATAAGGGTACTGTACCATTTTTTGCAAAACGAAAAAGTAAATCTTTGGAATACTACTATATATAGAAAAAGCAAAACCAAATGCTATTCACATTAATTTTAAAATACATACATCCATTTGAAAATAGGTTTAAAACCAGATTAATATAAATGTATAACTAGCTAACATTTTTCCACACATACTATGAATTAAAACATAATTAATATAAAAGTTGTAACATTTTAAAGTAAGTTACCATTTTAAGTTACCAGGAAATATTTAAAGTAAGCTTAAAACAAATAAGATTTTTTCTCTAAAGTAATAATTTTCCTAGATTTAAATAAAATTACAATAATTCTAGCTTATATCTTAATAAATTTCTTTCAAAATGTTAAAAATAGAATTTTACAATCCCAAAAATATGTCTTTCAGCTACTTAATATAAGAATAACACACACTGCAAAATATCCTTAGAAAAAAAAAATCAAGTTTACAATCAGTTTATTATATTATATTATATTATATATATATCATGCAAATAAAAAAATTAGGTGTACTTGCAACATTACTATTACTTGTTTTTTTGTTTTGTTTTTTTTCTTTTCAGCTTATTAAAGTTTAGAGTTATATGTATCACAAAACATCTATTTTCTAGTCTTCTTTCTATATTCGCATCTAATACAAATATTCTCATACATAGTAATCAGTATTTAAGGCAATTTTAAATATGTAAGTATAAAATAGTATTTTTTAAAGAATAAACAACTACTTAAAACAAAAACTAATTTAAGAATATGTTACTTTTGTTAATCTTATACATAAAGATCTGAATTCACTAAAGTCTAACTATTAATAAACTTATTAATTCAAATCCAAATAGCAACAAACACATGGTTTAGGTACATAAATATGCAAAATCTAAAAATGCACTAGATAATTTTCACCCAATAATGTTTATAAAATAATTGTAAATAAAGCAAAATAACAATGAGCTAAAAGTTTATTTCCAGTTTTTTTTTTTTTTTTTTTTTTCCTATATTAACTTTTTTTTTTTTTTTTTTTTAATGTTTAACATGCTAATAATGGACTTACATACTAAATGAAGATTTTTAAAAATTTGTATAGGTGAGCAAAATATTTGATGTTGAAAGAAATATTACCATGAAAGGAGGAAGAAAAAGGTGAATTCAAAGAAATTTTAGAAACTTTCAGAGTAAGATGATATTTAAGGTGTATTTTAAGATATCACAATATTCCTGATTTCATCATACATAGAGACAGTACCCAAATTTAACAGATTTGTACATTTTTTTACTTTTTAGTATAGTCGGCCTAAAATCAGAGCCCCAGTTAATATAAGTTTGTATTCATTAAAATGGCTTTTTTGATCAAAGCATGGAATAAATTAAGAGATGAGTGCCTAGAGAGTAGACACCATTTAAGATAAGAATAAATAAATGTTTGAAAGTCTACGGAGGACTATATTATTTATTATAGCATAATATTATTTATCATTTATTGCTAAATTTGTAAAATTTATCAAATGAAAATTGAGAACTTTTATTTTGTAGAAATATAAGTAATAAAATTTCAATTCCACAAAAAAATTTGATCGGCAAATTCTTTTAAAAATTTAAAGAACTAACATTTTGGCAATCTGGACTAGACATTTTAAATTTTGTTTAGCACGTTAGAATGATTTATTAAAATCAAACATTTCAAGATTAAAACTGGTAAATTAGGTGAAAATATACTTAATATCAAGATATATGGTCTGATAGAAATCTTTGAAATAGTAAAGATATTTTGATTACTATTATCAATGTAAGTAAATTACATGTAGGAAGTAAATTACAATTAAGGAAGAAAGCTTCGACAGTTTAACAGATATCAGAGATTGGCTTTCTTTTTGGAATCAGATTGAACAAATCGACAATTATAGTATTGATCCTGAAAATAAATTTCCATACCTGGCGCATAGTTGAAAGTTCCGTACCAACAAATGCAAGTTATGTTTATGTAAATAAAAAGTCTTACAGCATGATAAGTCATGGAGGGTTATTTTAGTTGAAATATACGTGCATAAATTGTGAAAGTAATTATTTCAGTACAAGAAATTTTTTGTACCCTCTACGTATGATAAACTAGAATATTATTTACTTGCACTAGAGATTCTGGTTATTACAATTGAAAAGTGTGCTTCAATTTCGTATTGATCAAATTATGCAAGAAAAAAATATTTAAAGCCTGGAATGGAGGCATTACCTGTTTAATTACTATTAAAATCACAATAAATAAAACATACTATAAATGACTATACTAAATAAATTTAAATACAAGAGGTCAAAATATTTTTGCTTTGCTTTCTTGTATTAAACTATAAACACCAATTAGTGATAAAATATCACAGAACTATAAATGCAAAAAAAACTACACACAAAAAAGATGAGCAACATAAGTAGTACCTGCATACAGAATAACTAACGCAACTTGTAACATTTACAGAGTAAGAATTTACCATTAGATTAAATCTGTAATACAGCAGAATTAATGCATTTAAATAATAAATTTTATAAACTAAGAAAAAAATGGCATTTTTAAATCAAATTACGTTGTAGATTTTTGATGAAATTCAAAATTAGCTTATGAAAATGTGTTATAAATAAAAAATAAACTCTTAATTAATAGACAAAGTTTTATGCTGTAAAATATAAAGCTAAGAAACAAAAAGGCTGTTCTTTAACTTTAGGTACTGAATGAAAACAAATTATATACACAATTAGAAAAGGTAATAGAATCTCAAAGAACTAAACATCTGTATTGACACTCATATCTATTGATACAATAAACTATAAATTTAAAATCAACATATCTTAGAACATTTATAACGATACACAAACGATATTTAAACATATAACATTCAGTGTATTAACTTGTGACAAAAACAGAGGATCAGGAAATTCAACTTTTTAAACTAACACATGATTTAATCAAAACAAACATATATCTCATTAAAACATAAGAGTATTTTAGCTGTTTGATAAATCCAAAAACGAAAGACTCATGGGAGTGAAACACAAGAGCCCAGGTCAGCTGGGGGGTGCAGCAAATTTCGTTTGGGCTGCATAGTAGGACTCTCTCTCAAATAAGGGAATTCTGGTATCTCTCCATTACGATTAGGAGAGGGATCAGGTGAATGGAGAGGTGTAGATTTTGGTGAAGGAGTAGGAATCACATGACCTTTGGCACGCAGCTGGCGCAAAATTGAGTGAACTCTGAAATGGAGGATGGTTTCGAGAGGATAACCACGATAGTTGTGCCTAGGAAAAAGAAAAAGACATTAATTATCTATCACATGTTTAACATGGCTTCAATTCAATACATATGCTATTAAATTAAAATGTTTTATATCAAAAATGTTAAGATTAATTTTTCTTAATATTCTTAGATTTATATTTTGCATAAAGTAGTTTTGAGTGAAAACAAAGTACCAGTGTTTTTTCTAAGCGTTTTTGAAGGGTGGTCTGCCCTACTTGCTCTATTCTTTTTTAAATAAGTCACCATCCCTTAAAAACACTGCCTTTTTATTCAACTTGCATTTTGAAAAAAATTAATTCACTGTTTAAATAATAATTACACATTGTTAAAGTTATCAGTGTAAAAAAATAAAAGTATTCTGATGACTATTACAAATATTTACTTTGTTAGGATTATTCTCAAAAATAAAAGTATTCTGATGACTATTACAAATATTTACTTTGTTAGGATTATTCTCAACTGGTTAAATTTTTATAAGTATCTTTTTCTAGAGGGGAGGATATTAATAAAATTTTTCTACTTTAAAACAAACACTTTTTTAAAAAAAAATTCACCTTCAAATGTCCATTTTCTCATAATTTTCAGTTAAAATTATAAAAAAAGCTTTCAAGTTGTTCATCAATTAATAATTTTTTGTTAGTTTACTTTAAAAATAAAAAAAAAATAAAAGAAAAAAAAGAAAGAAAGAAATGCACAGAGATTGCATTATAGCATGCCTCTATTTTAATAACCTACTTTTTTTTCTCATGATAATGAGAAAAAATTACTTTTTCAAATATACTCATAAAATAGCATGAGAGGGTAATTTCAAAATTGGCGAGGATAAAATTTAGTTATTACATAATATTACACATTTTGATAAATATTTACACTAAGCTAAGTGAGTGCCCTTTTCAGAGCGGGAACACCGTGCCATTTTTCTTTCTTAGGGAAAACTCTTGACAGTTCACAAAATTTTACAGCTTTATTTTTAATTTCAATAATATTATACAATAAGATAAGCTACTTTAAAACATAATCTTCATAAAAACTGTTATTTATTGCAAAATTCTCATAGATCTGTAACATAACGTGAAAAGAACTAATACAAATGCTTAGTGCAAATCAAAATGAAGCCCAAAATTTTAGCATTAAAAACTTTCGAAACTTAAGAATTCGGCATACAACTTTCAGAAAATCAATGTAAAGTTATTAATGTAAAATTACTTACTTCAATAATTTTTTTGTTGTTTTTTTGTTGTTGTTTTAAAAACTTAGTGCGCAGTATTTTGACATTTGTACACATATTGTTCTCACAATACATCACAGATATATAAGTATAACAATATACTCATAGTTAGTGACTAGTTTGAAAAAATCTACTGATTCCTATAAAGTCACTAACTGTTTACTTTGAATTGCTGTTAAGCTCCATATAAACTGACTAAAAGGGCAGATTCAGGCTTATAAAAATAAACTGATTCATTGATTAAAATAATTTTCACCTAAGGTGAATAATCTCATAGAATTAGTGCTTGTTTCTTTTTTTTAATAATTTTTACATATTTGAATAATTTACCTGCTATATAATCTAATCATTTCGTTTAAGTGATATAAATTGTTCAATATTAAAGTTTTGCTATGAGTTTAAAACACAAAAACTGAAGAATATTTTACAAGGTACTCAACAAACATCAAAAAGATTAAGTCATAAATAAACAGCCAAAAACCCACTAGATCTCATGAACATGATTTTTACATCTTAATGTTCTTCATTGATTTACATAGTTTTCAGTACTCCAACAAACTTTTCTTTTAACTATTATGTTTTATAAAAAAATCCAAGTGGTTTAAATTATGATTTTAATCATAATTTAAATTGGTTAATTTGACCCTGTCTGATAGTACTACTTTGTTAATAACGTTCTGCATTTACTCTTTATATACTATTTATGTTAAATAATTCCTTGTTAACAATGCTTGATATTTCTGAATTAAACTGAAATAAATATAATAATTTAATCTTTTCAACATATTAATAATTGGTACATTCATATATTTTAATTATGAGGCATTGTTGGAGCACATAAAAGTTTCATTCAGACATCCATAAATTTATTTATAGATAAATAAATTTATTAAAGAAAATTATTTAGAGTTAGATAATAATCAGAACAAATAGGTATGAAAGTTATTATAATAAATTTAACATATTAAGCAACATACCGAGCTGGTTCCAAGAGTTCTTTAGCAGTTACACCATCTCCCTGCTTTAACTTGATCAATGCCAATTCAGTCATAGTGAAAGGTATCAAATACACATCATCTTTAACTCTCTTTTCACTGAAATAAGAGCATTTTGCAATTGTTTAGGATAATAAAAAATATAATTAAACAACCTAAAAATCTTACAGGACTTTTGAAATGAAATTATAAGTTTAGAGCTTTGAAACACGGGAGGTCATAGAATTTAAAGACAAATAAGTACCTTTATAATTTAGAAAATAAGGAAGTTATCGATAAAAGCAAGAAAAAATTAATTGCTATAATTTCTTTTCCAAAACTATTTTTAATGACATTCATTTTTTCTGTATTGTTTAGTTTTATTCATTCATATATAGCACAAAATAATCCTTTCTTATATTTAAGTATTTTTATTATTCTTTTAAGGTCAAAATGCAGCAAATTCAAATTTTATTTGAAAAAATTCATAAAAAAGGCCAAAAATAAGTTTTTAAAAAAAAACATGTAATATAACATGTCTTATAATGTATAATGTTAAACCTTCACCAAATAGTTTTTTTTTTTTCCTTCTTTTTTGAATGATCAAATTTTCACTTAATCATAATACTTCTAGAAATTAGGAATTTTTCTCTACTTCCATAAACTGTCAAGCCTTTAGTTAAATATACTCAGTTAAATATAAATTGTTAACTTTTGTAGAAATCCAACTTTTTTTTTTCCTTATCCAGGGAAAAGCTATTGTTTGGAAAGGAAGTAAAAAGTTTCTTTTAAAACAAAATTTCTTAAAAGTTTATGCTAACAAGTAAATTAAAATCAACCAACTACTTCGTAATTCATAAATTTATACTTATTATCATCATTTTTAGAGTATAACAAAAGTTTGAAAAAATAAAATAAAAAATAATAGACACTAAATATAGCTTAAAAACATAGAAAAAATATTTAAAAAATAGAAATTAAATTTTCAAAGCATGGAAATTAATAAAATCTGCTTCAACAAGATATTTTTAAATAATGTAACAAACATTTTTATACTTTTATCAACACTAATTTTACTAATACAAATCTTTATATTAAGAAGCTGAGAGAAATCTGTGCACAATTCTTATTAAAAATGTAAACTGTGGAAAACACTTTGATTAAACTTTATAAGAAAGTTATTATCAACTAATTTATTTAAGTAATTAATCTCAAATTAAAATTTGCCAGTAATTACATAGTTGTCAGAATTTAATAGAACAAATGGGATTTACAAATTGGTTACATCAATAATAAATTAGCTATTAATAATTTTAAAATAAATTTCATTCAACATATTTTAGTTTTATTTACATATTAAATTTTAAAAAAAACACTGGTTTTCAGTATTGCAATAATTGTAATTTAATTCAGACAATTATCAGTCAAGATCAGTAGACTACTGATGGACTCTGGTCTACTCATGGAACTATATTTTAGAGTGAATATTTTAAAAGATACATGGTTGAACTGTATCTAGATTACTCTTGTAATTAAATCTACTATAGATGAGAAATTGATCAAATTATATTAAAGTTTTTAAACTTTTGCATCATGATCTACAGATTTAGCTTTTAGCCAAGTTACAGAAACAAACACCTGTACATTGTTTCTAGATTATATTAATTGTAGTGTGTTTGTGCTTTTATTTTTATTTGTTAATTTTTAAATCATACTCTAATTTTCAGTGGTAAATTACGTGCATGTTAAATAATACTTAAGTAGTTTTATACAGTATTTTATTCAGAATTTTTATTTAACACAAACAGCCAACGTTCAATATAAGGACTTTTGCTGACTTAAACAGTAGATTTAAATTATATAGTGAGGTAACGTATATAAAATAAAGGTTCTAAAAATTTAATTGTAAATAATTCCTTCCAGGTAGATTAATTTTTTTCTACAATTTTAAAAATAGGTAAAATACTTCTCTTTAAATACTTCTTTCAGGAATGAAAACATTTAATTTCAAATGCTATTATGGAAAGTTTCATGATACCAGGTGAGCCAAAAATAACTTATGATTTGAAAAATAAGTTAAAGAATGGTGGATATATAAATAGACAATTTACTGTGCTTTGTTTAGGAAACCAAAATTTTTTTCTAGTTAAATATCAAAATTAGATACTAAGATTGTCAACAGATGGAATCGATGGCTACAAACACCATTGTTCCAACTGATATAGTATTTGCAAGTGTGTTGTCGGGTAACTATAGCCACCCCCCCCCCCTACCTCCTCTGTGCGCCTGCGCATTGTCCGAACCTCAGTCAGATAGACGGGGGATACGGATCTGAGCAGACATAAGTAAACGCTCTAGTTATGTCATGATGATTACGATTTAGTTGTATTGTACGTACTTTTATCTTGATTTCTTCTTAATAAATATTTTTATCTTATAATCGCCATCATTTATTTCTATTAAAATCAAAAGAACCCTACAGTTTGGTGTCAGATGTGAGATTGTTATCATGGCGTTTTTGGGAAAAGGCTTAAAAATAGACTTGCAATTCATGGCTACAGAAATGGGAGTTGAAAATGTAAGTAATTTAAAAGTGTTTGAATTGAAAGAGGCTATCTTGAAGAATGAAAATTTTGATGAAGAATTTTGTAAAGAACTGTTAAACACTATTATAGACGAACGTAAAGGAAAAGAAGCACTCGAAATAAACGAACGCAAAAGGAAAGAAGAATTTGAAATAGAAGAACGAAGGAGAAAAGAAGAACTCGAAATAGCGGAACGGAAGAGGCAAGATGAAATTGAAGAAAAGAAAAGGAAAGATGAAATGGAATTCGAGCTTCGGAAAAAACAAATCAAGATGAAAGCAGGAGATGAAAATGAAGTGAAAGAATCGGGACAAATCAAAATTGAGTTACATAAATTAATTCCGAAATTTGATTCAAAAAATGATGATATCAGTTTATTCTTAGTTTCATTCGAACGTCAAGCAAAAATCTTAAATTTACCGAAGGAATGCTGGGTGACGCATCTTATGAGTATTCTACCGTCAGATATCGTATGTCTTATTGCTCGTGAACCAGAAAAAGACGCGGCTGATTATGAATATGTGAAAAAACTATTACATCAAAGATTTAAGATGAGCCCCGAAAAGTTTCGCCAAATGTTTGTCACGCATCAAAAGAACCCCAAAGGAACCTGGAAGGATTTCTTTTATGAAATTAAAAATTTTTGCGAGGAATGGCTTAATGGTTTAAATATTCAAACCTTTGATGAACTTAAAGACCTTCTCATAACGGACCAAATGAAAAAGAAGGTACCCACCGAGATACGTGAACATTTTATAGATGACTGGTCTAAAATAAAAACTCCAAAGGTGCTTGTGGAAAAACTTGATGAATATGAGGACATTCATCGGAAAACCAAGAAACCAACGGTACCATTTAACAATAAAGAGAAGTCTTTTCACAGGACCTTTCCTTCGAATAAATGGAATCAACCACAACATAAAGAAATGAATACAGGAAATAAATATAACACGCCGATCAAGGCCAGCCTCAGTGGAATATGAAAAAGATAAACAAAATATCGTCTGCAGTTCCCCCTCTTCGCCTTTGCTTGTTTTGTAAAGACGAACACGAATATGAAAATTGTTATTTGACGCCAGTCGAAAAAAAACAAAAATTAAAAGAGCTCAACAGATGTTTCGTTTGCTATGAATTAAATTGTCATAGGAATTGTAATTTATGCTGTAATATTTGCAACTCTCCCTTTCATGGAACACTTTTACATGTTAATTTTAAACAAAATGAAGAAAAGGATACTCCAAATGACATTTTAACCGCTCGTGTCAAATTTCTAAATGGTGAAGAAAACGATAAAGGAAATAATTATGTTGACGTACTGCCTATAATAAAATTAAAAATAGACTCTTACATCTTGAACGCGATAGCTGATACAGGATCACAAATATCTGTAGTCAAGAGCTGTTTGGTTCCAGAAAAATACAAGACACCGCATGGGAGTGTACTATTAACATGTGCTTTTGGACAAACTTTAAAAGCGCCGTTGATAAACTTGCCAGTAACTAAATATGACGATGATTTAAAATTTGAAGGACCAATTTACATTACTTGTGCCATGGTACCAAATTTGTCAAGCGATTTGTTATTATCCTTAAGTGCTCTAAATGAATTAAATTGTAATATTGAGGCTGTAAATTTAATAGGAGACAGAACCAAAAATAAGAAATTGGAATGTAACACGCTGAATGGCGAATTGCCGTGCGACAAAACGACAGACGATGATATCGATCTTAGCATGTTATACGATAATCAAGATGATAATTGGGAAATCCAGAATATGATTGAAGATACAGTTGAAGAAACTATAAAATGTTGTGCAAGCACGACTACGGAAGCTGAAGTAAACGATATGGCTAACCAGAACGAAATATCGGACTCTGAAAAATTTCGTGATGAACAGAGAAAGGACAGCAGTTTGAATTCTTGTTGGCAAGATGCTAAAAAGGGAATTAATAGATTCCGAGAAATTGATAATTTCTTGTATCATCGAGATAAAATTTTAGGTGAACATGTAGATCAACTAGTTGTTCCAATATCACGAAGAAAACAACTTTTGGAACTAGCACATTCAAGCTTATGGGGTGGACATCTACGTAAAAAGAAGACCGCGGAACGGTTAAAATACTCATTTTATTGGCCTCGCATGAAGAAGGACATCGATGAATATTGCAGCACATGTGTTGCCTGCCAATTACAAGCCAAAAAGCGACCGTTCGACGATGTACCAATTACGCCAGTTACACGCCCCGATGAACCATTTCAAGCTATAAATGTGGATTTAATAGGCCCCATGGAACCCAACAGCCGAGGTCACAAATATGTCTTATGTGCTGTGGATCAATGCACTAGATGGCCAGAAGCCCTTCCACTGAAAACATTAACAGCGAAATCAACATGTGATGCCTTACTCCAGATATTTTCACGTACGGGGATACCCAAACTTGTTGCTACCGATCAGGGGAGTAATTTCACCTCAGCTCTGACGAAGGAATTCTTAAGCAGACTTGGTTCAGCACCCAGATTTTCAACTCCTGGTCATCCAAGTTCAAATGGCCTGGTGGAACGCTTTAACGCTGTTTTGAAAGGAATGATTCACCATACTATGAGAGAACATTCAAAAGATTGGGACAAGCATATTCCATTCCTGCTGTGGGCTTACCGGGAGGTTCCGAACGCTACGACCGGCGTCAGTCCTTTCCAAATGCTTTACGGACGACGTCCGACTGGACCATTGTCCATATTGAAGTCAACGTGGACCGATGAAACTCTGATCCCAATTGGTCAATTAAAATCTGTCACTGGTTATCTGAATGACTTGAAAATGAAGTTAGAAAATGCAGCGGAACTTGCTGGCTTGACTGCTGCTGGGAAACAAGCAGCGTATGCTTGTTATCGAAATCGAAGAACTCGACATAAAGAGTTTAACGAAGGAGACCTTGTTGTTGTTTTAATTCCAGATAGCGATAACAAAGTTTATGCCAGATGGAAAGGTCCTGCAACTATAATTAAAAGAAAATCTACGTACAGCTACTTAGTGCAACTTCCCGACGACAGCATCAAACATGTTCACACTAATAAAATAAGAGAATTCAAGGCATCAACAAATAACGTAGGAGTTATTTATGACTCTGATGTAGACTTTGGTGACATAGAAAACGTCCCGATGATTACTCTAGTAAATCCT
The DNA here is from genome assembly GCA_949128135.1 of Parasteatoda lunata. Taxonomy (NCBI): domain Eukaryota; kingdom Metazoa; phylum Arthropoda; class Arachnida; order Araneae; family Theridiidae; genus Parasteatoda; species Parasteatoda lunata. Next base: position 85,097,989 of record OX421974.1, on the reverse strand, counting down.
AATCCAGTCATTGATGTAGACCTAAAGCATCTAGATCCAGATAAGCGAACGGACATACTGAAAATTCTTCGAAAACATTCCAACCTTAGGTCTGGTGTTCCACGAATCGCAAATGTTGGAGAACACAACATTAAATCAAAACTAGGAAGTGTTCCTAAGAAACAAAAACCTTATAGGATTCCAGAAGCTTTGAAGGAAGAAGTTGATCGTCAAATAGAAGAGCTACTACAACTTGGACTGATAATACCATCCGAAAGTGAGTATGCGCATCCGGTAGTATGTGTCTCGAAGAAAGACGGATCGGTTCGTTTGTGTGTTGATTACCGATATTTGAATGCACAGACTGAAATAGATTCTTTTCCAATGAAAAATTCTACTGATTTGATTTATCAAGTGTCTAAAGCCAAGTACATCACTTTAATAGACCTACTGAAGGGTTATTGGCAATTGAAGCTTAACCCTGCTTGCCAAGACCTGACATCATTTGTAACTCACCGAGGACAGTATGCTTTTGTTGTTCTACCTTTTGGACTACGGAACGCAGCTGCAACTTTCCAAAGAACTATGAATAAGGTACTCTCAAAACACAGGGACTATGCCGAATCTTACATAGACGACATAACGATTTACTCTGATGACTGGGATACTCATCTCAAGCACCTGAATGCAGTTATGACTACTTTAGAAGAAGCAAATTTTACCGTTAATTTCAAAAAATGCGATTTTGCGAGAAGAAAGATTAAATTTCTTGGACATGTGGTAGGCTCTGGCACACATGAGCCTGACCCCGAGAAAGTACTGGCTATACAGAATTTAGAATCACCCAAAACAAAAAAAGATGTTAGAAGTATCCTAGACCTGTTATCGTACTATAGGGCATACGTGCCAAAATTTTCGGATATCGCTCGCCCTTTGACCACTCTAACTAAACGCAGAGCTCCAAACGATGTAGTGTGGTTGAGTGAACACGAAATTGCTTTTGCGGAGCTAAAGAAATCAATATGCGAAGCCCCTAAGTGCTATTCACCGAATTTCAACCTACCCTTTATCATATATGCTGATGCTTCTTCGTATGCTGTAGGAGCTTGCTTAGCTCAAAAAGATGATCAAAACATCGAACATCCGATTGCCTTCGTTAGCAAGAAATTAACGGATGCCCAAGAAAAATACGCTGTTATTGAGAAAGAAGCTTACGCAGTGATACAGTCGAACCTCACTAACTCGAACCTCGATTTCACGAATTTTTCGATATCTCGAAGAAAAAAAAATTCCCTCCAAATTTCCTATACACTCAATGTTAAGAAAAACTTGATTTCACGAATTTTTTTTGCTATTCCCTCGATAACTTGAATTTTTTTTCCATAAATAGTTTAGATTTTTTTTCTGACAATAAAAAAAATATTCTAAAAAAAATCAAACATTTTAAGAATAGAAGATCAATTCTCATAATGATAAACTTTTTTTAAAAAAAAATGGATATAAAGACAACAGTAACACATTGAAATCACTTCTCTTAACCCCACAAGTAGAAATTCTTGCTTTATTGTTTCCTTATCTCTTTTCAGTCAGTTGTCATTGCAATTCAATGACCATCTATGCTCTCTTTGTCCTGTTATTCTGCAAGGTTATTTCTCGGGGGGTGGTCTCAAGAAAACCAGAAATGACCCCATGAACAAGAATCAAAAGGGTGGGTGGCTTCCAAGAACACTGTAAAATTTCTTATCATTGTAACAAGGGGTGAAAGATACCTGTGAATGCATGCCTGTTTTGTTAGACCAAGGGACCTCCTAAAAAGTTTCCTTTCTTGGTTATTAAAAAATTAGAGCACTTAGATGTTGGATCTTTGGCGAGTCATTTGTTTAAAATGGCTAGCAAACGAAAATTAAACACGCTTTCCATAGAAATAAAGAAGAAAATCATTGATGAAGTTGAAAAAAATTTTAAAAAGAAAAACGAAATTGCACAGAAATTTGGAATTCCAAGCAGTACGCTCTCAACAATTTTAAAAAATAAAGCAGTTATCTTAGAAAAGTCCGAGGATGGCCTAGGCAAGCGAAAGAAGTTAAAAAACTGTGAATTTCCCGATATGGAGAAGGGCCTTATGATGTGGATTACACAATGTAGAAGTCAAAACATCCCTCTAAATGGACTTTTAATCAAATAAAAAGCTGAATCTTTCGCAAAAGAATTAGGCCACTTAAATTTCAAAGGAAGTAATGGCTGGTTTGAAAATTTTAAAAAACGTAACAACATTACATTTCTGAAAATGTGTGGTGAAAGTGCTTGCGCAGACGAAGAAGTTTGTGAAGAATTTAGGAAGAAAATATGCTTGATCGTGAAGGATTACGACGAAAAAGACGTTTTCAATGCGGATGAAACGGGACTTTTTTTTAAATGCACCCCAGACAAAACTATGCATGTAAAGGGTGAAGCATGTCATGGAGGCAAAAGAAGTAAAGAGCGTTTAACTTTATTGTTTGGTGCAAATATGAATGGAACAGAAAAGTTAAAACCGTTGATGATAGGGAAATCGAAAAAACCAAGATGTTTCAGCGGCATGAAATCATTTCCTTTAGAATATGAAGCTAATCGAAAAGCTTGGATGACATCAAACCTTTTTGAAAGCTGGCTTAAAAATTTAAATAAGAAAATGAAAACAGAAAAACGGAAAATTGTGCTTTTCATCGATAACTGTACGGGACACAATACCATACCTAAAATGGAAAACGTAAAAATTGAATTTCTCCCCCCAAGCACTACCTCAAAACTTCAACCACTTGATCAGGGCCTCATCCAAAGTTTTAAAGTAAAGTATCGTCATCAAGTGGTTAAAAAAATTTTGTCCGAAATGGAAGATGGAGTTTTACCATCCGTTGTTAGTGTTCTACAAGCTATGCGAATGGCTGACAAGTCATGGAATGATGTGTCTTCCTCTACGATAATGAATGGCTTCAAGAAGGCTGGATTCATTAAAGACCACGAAAGTAGTCAAACAATCAATATCGTTAATTCTGCTGAAAACTACACCGAAAATGTTTGGGACAGATTGACCGGACTCATGAATCTTGAGCCATGGAATTTCATGACTTTGTAAACGTAGATGATGCAGTAACAGTGTGTGGTCAGTGGGATGACAATGATATCATCGCTCAAACAAAAGCTTCTTGTGAACTATCAGAAGAAGAAGATGAAGAAATCGAAGATTTGCCGCCCAATGTTACTAACAAACAAGCACTTTCTGCAGTGGGCACTGTAAGGAGATTTATTGAGAGGCAGTCGAATATGTCAGAGGAGACATTTAAATCTATAGTCCACTTAGAAAGTGTTATAGACAAACTTTCTTACATATCTCTAAAGCAAACAACAATTGAATCCTTTTTTAAATGAAAGTGTAAAAAGCGTTTTTAGAATAAATATGGAATAATAAACAAGGTATGTAAAGAGCATTTTTCTTTATTCTACCATCGATAACATGCGATTTTCGATAATTCGAATTTTCGGTATCTCGAATTTTTTCTCCTCTCCCTTCAAGTTCGAGATATCGAGGTTTGACTGTATTTGCTTTGAAAAAGTTTGAAACTTATATTTTCGGATCAGAAATTGTTATCGTTAGTGATCATAACCCACTGAAGTTCCTTACGAATTGTGCTTCTCAAAGTCCCCGACTTCAGAGATGGTCTCTGGCTTTGCAGCGTTTCCATGCTTCAATAACGTATCGTAAAGGAAAGGAACATGTGAATGCAGACTCATTGTCACGACTAAGTGCAAAACACTGGTCAAATGACTAAAATAATTCTATAACTCTATAAGAAGATTGTTTACACACGTATCCTTTCTTTGGTTTTTTTTTATGTTTATTTGATATCTATTAATATGATTTGAGTTAGAAAATTAATTTTCTTTACCTTGAGTTGTGGTTTAATGTTCAGTAAAACTCTTCTATTGTATGTTTGAAAATGCTTAAATCATTGATATAAGAGTGATGTTTTTGAAACGAAAGCTCATACGTAGCCCATTCTATTATTAATGCAATAGATTTTGTTTTGAACTATTACTAGTTTTTTTTGGCAGTTAAAATTTAATCGCTAAACGAAGAGTAAACAATCATTTTTTTTTACGCAGTTACTGATTGAATTCTCGCTATATTTTTATGTCATACAAGGTAATTTTGTGTTATTCTTTTATGTGTATTAATGTTTGTGTTGAAAATTTTATAATTATGTTTTAATAAGTTCTGTAATATAATTTGATTTGTCTTCAAGAAGACTCAATCAAATCCTAAGGAAGGGAGGTGTCTGGTAACTATAGCCACCCCCCCTACCTCCTCTGTGCGCCTGCGCATTGTCCGAACCTCAGTCAGATAGACGGGGGATACGGATCTGAGCAGACATAAGTAAACGCTCTAGTTATGTCATGATGATTACGATTTAGTTGTATTGTACGTACTTTTATCTTGATTTCTTCTTAATAAATATTTTTATCTTATAATCGCCATCATTTATTTCTATTAAAATCAAAAGAACCCTACAAGTGTCATGTCTAAATTGATGTCCTTAAACTTGGTCAGGTTTTGCTGCATATGGTAGTTATTAAGAAAAAATTTCTTTCTGTGGTATTTTTAAATCATTATAACATTTGTTAAATTATGTGTAACTAATTTTGAAACTAAAAAATTACCTAGTTTAAGAACAATAGCAAACCATGTAATTCTATCACCTTTCTTTAGTTGATATTTCAAATTCTAGGTCATTTTTCGGACAGCTAGTATGATGGGTAATAAAATAACATTGCATGCATCAAATAGAAAATGGACTTTCATATCTTACATTTTAATGAAGGGGTCTATGCAATAGGGAACCCTACTAAAAAGAATGTAAGATATTTATAAAAACACAAATTAAATAAGATGAGTCATTCTATGATATTGCTTATGAAAATAAAAAATACTCACAATAGCAATAAAGCTAATTATTAATAATTACTTCATTTCAACTATTAAAAAATAAAGTCGTTTAAAATCATACCAAGAAATGACTTCACGGAAACAATCTTCAGCTTGATTGATGCGACCCAAATTAGTATAACATACACCTCTGAGTAGTAATATTAAACAGTAATCATCAAGTGGTGTGTTCTCTAAATCTAGATAAATAACATTATAAAAAAATTAGTGATAATAACTAGAAACTCCCAAAATTCACTAAATTAGTTACGTAAGAACATTTTAAAAAGTGCAATGTCATTAATTTTGAAACTTCACAAGTAACGTGATTTATGAGTATTTTACAAGATGAAGTTTTACATAAATTTTATCTAAATAAATGACCAATACTTTGCAATAAAACTTAAACTGATTTTGCCAGCTAAGTTTTACACAATGATTCCTGCTGCAATAAGTTTTTAACTGTGATAAAACTAATGCCTTTTTTAATATATATATATATATATATATATATATATATATATTGAATTAATCATTTTTAACAAACTAGCCTTATGCATTTGAATTATTTCTTAAAGAAAATTTCACTTAGATATTCAACGTTTTTGATTTCAAGTTTAAAAACTATTTCTTATCACAATCAGGCTGAGTTATGAGAGCATATGCACAAAAACTAAGTGACAGTACAATAGACTACACATAAATATTTTTGAAAATTAAAAAGAATAAAACTATTTCATTATTTAAAAAATTAATAAAAAAAAGAATCAAAGAGGGAAATTTTTTTAAGAAGAAATTAAAAAGAATGCATTAAGAAAGTTTTTAAGGAACTACAGAACTTTTAAAAAAAATAGCCCTACACCAGACTCCAAAGTATGTAAATTAGTACTTGATAACAATATTGTGTTTTTCACTGATGAGCCAAAACATCAAACTCAGACATGATAAATGTTAGCGTATTTTTTATTTATAAGACAGACAAGTGATTCCTGAAAGAAGAAATTATCTACATTTTTTCAAAGCATATTTTTCTTTTTTAGTGCTTAATTTTTTTCTTCTTTTTTTTTTTTTTTTTGTGCATAGAAAATAAAGAAAAGACTCATCTTTACAGACAAAAGAAACAGAAACATTATTTAAAAAAAGAACAAAAAACAGATTCCTCCTTTATTGAACTATGTGTCACTTAAAAGAAAAAAAAAAAAAGAAAAGAAAAAGATTCCTTTTTTATTGAACTAGGCCTCGATTAAAAAAATTTTTTTTTAAAGTTTGTAAAATCTACAGCAATAACTGAAAAAAAGATTGATGATAAAACCACAAGTATTTATTACGAAATTGCAAAAATCGAGCAGGGCAAAAAGAAGTTAATCTAATGTATGTTTCAAGATTAATGATGAGCAGTTGTAATTAATAATACTGTATTAGAAACATTGAGATTTTAAAAATATTAAACATTTAGCAGTGACAACTGCTGTAAAATTGATAGAAAAACAACAATAGAATTATCTCATCAGATAATGAATATTCAGATGTGCAGTTTGAATTTTCCGTATCATAGTAATATCTGTATTTTAAGAAATCATGTGAAAATCAACAGCAATAACTGCACAAAAAAAACGTAAATCAAGCCTGTCAAAAAGCAATTACACTAATAAATATGTGATTAGAATAGTATTGTATGAAAATATCACAATTATCAAAACCATGAGGATATCAAGTAGCAAAAACAGTGAAAAAGTCAATCGAAAAAAACAGTGGTATTGTCATAAACCAAAAGATAATAATAAATACACGAACTGAATTTTAATTAATATTAGAATTTTAAGAACCATGAGAAAATTAGTTGCAGTAACTGCAAAAGAAAAGGAAAAAGATTGACACACGGAATTACGATTATATCCAGTGCGTTGATATCTCCATGTACAGTTATCATATTAAAAATTTTATCTAATTGTATACAATATTGATTATAATACAATTCTTTTGTTACAAATCGGAATTTATTACTCATTTAAAATTAAAGTTTAAAAAGAATAAAAAAGAACACCATTTTTTTCTAGGGAACGATAATTTAAATGTTAACCATTTCAGAATTACCTTTAAGATCATCAATTTAATAACTTTTCTATTTGTCTCTGTGATTTATTAATTTTAACCGAAGTTCTACAGATACAAAGTTTTAAAATAGTTAGTTATTACTGATACAAAGTATAAAAAGTTTTTCTGAAACAAATCTGCTTAAAAAAGTTATAGGTTGATTAACTACTCAAAAAGAAAAGAAAAAAAAGAGGGTGCTTGTAAGGGTTTTGTGCAAGTACCGAAATTTAAATTTTTGAACAGCGAAATAATTTCTGAGAAAATTTCGTTGAAATATAAATTATTGATTTGCGAAAGTCTGTGGATCAATAACCTTGAGATTCGCAGAATTCCGCAAATTAACAGAAGAATCATATGCCTGATAAGAACAAAAATTTCCAATAACTAACTTTAAAATAAATTTTAAAAATCTAATTAAATAAGTCAAATATGTTAAAAAAAGAAAAATTTTAAAAAAAAGGATTCTACCTATACATAACAGCTCTTACTGTTTACGTTCAAAATTGCAATGAATTTTTTAAAAAAAAAAAAACATACCTTTGGCATCTCCAAGACTAGAAAATATATTGTTGATTTTACAAAGAATATTTTCTGTCAGTTCACGTGATTTCGCTATCATTGGAAAACTATTCCAAATATACACCAATTCCTAAAAGAAATAAGTACAATATTTAGCTTTAATGAAATATTACAAGTTACAAAATTATACTGTTAAGTTTTATAGTGTAATGAATAAAACAGTTTAACACATTTAATCAGAAAAATGCTATTTGAATATTTAGTAAAAATGGCTGCTCTAGACACAATTGATAGTTACTCATAAGATTCATTTTTGTGTTTAACACAGATTTTTGCTAAATATTTTTAAATAAAAAAAAATTACAATAATTAAAACAAGTTCTGCACAAAAAAATCAAAATTTAATTTAACAAAAAATAGCTCAAAATAACATTGACCCACAGGAGGAAAGATTAGGTAACAAGCAATTGTCCTTAATCAAAACAAATAACCTATTCAAAATACACATAAAGCATTTAAAAAATTTCGCCAAATAATGTTTTTTTTTTTCTGAAAAATTCACCAAAAAAAAAAAAATTTTTTTTTATTACATAAATGAAAAAATGTTTTGCAAGGATCAACTTTGCCATTATCTAATGAAAAAATAGAGATATATTAAATTTAGAAATATTTTCATAATACTCTTTGCTTTCTCAATAGACATTTTAATTCCAAAAATAACAACAACAAAAAACAGATAGTTATATATTGAATAAAAATCAGGTAATAATTTATACTTAATTCATGAACTCATTATAAAAATAATACAGACATCAGTCAGCAATGAAGTGAACTCAGTGAACTAATGTGTCAAAATAATTACTGTTTTGTGAAATAAATTTCCCTTCAAAGAATAGACTTCACATTTTTTTTCTCTAGATTCATCAAAAATAAATTTGAAAGCTAATTTAGATCATCGTTCAAAAAGTCTTTATCAACAAATTTTCAAACATAAATTTCTTTTCATTCAGTTTTTTAAAGTTGTAAAACCTGATATTTTCTGTATGTTTGTCTTGGCCAATTAGAAAAAAAGAATCATATGAACAGAATAAAAATTGCAAATTAAATATAGTTTTAAAATCACTGAAGTTCAAAGTAAATATTTCCTTAATTAAAACTTATCTTTAGAAATTGTACATTTAAATTATATTTATATTTTGTTAAAGAATTGTTAAAGAATTTGCAAAAATTGCAGTTGGGTATAAGATTAGGCAGGTGGAAAACTAAAAACTAACTAAAATACCATCTTTTTCACATATAAACAAACACCAGATTCACAAAATACAGAATATAAAACTTCTCATTGAAAAACAAATTATAAAAATAATTTTAGAAAGTAACAAGTAGTAGGTAACAAAAACCTTTTAAGAAAACTAATCACAAAGCTTAAGAACATAGATTCTTTTTGTTTAAAAAAAATCAATAACAACAAACAGAATTGTACCTAATTGAAGAGTAGTAAACTTAAAGTATATAATATGCAATCATTAGTTTATAAGAAATATGAGTTATTAAAAGTAAATGAACTTGTGATATAATTCAAAGACATTACGGCAAAAAACTTATGATATACTAAAAATTTTGAAATGCAATAAAAATTACTTTTAATATTTACTTATATTTAGAAGTAAAAACTTGTGATTAAACAAAATTTGAAAATATTTAACACATTTAGAAAAATGACATAGTTTAAAAGAAAGAACATGCGTTAAATATTCACTTTACAAATTTTTTACAACAATGAGTTCATAAGTAAATAATCAATTTATTTAAAAAAATTGGTAGCAAAAATCTTAATTTAAATAAAGATAGTAGAGAATGAAGATCCTAGAACTTATAAAATTTAAACTTTTTAAAGATGTTTAATATTTAAGAATGTAACAAAAAAATAATCAAAGTTTAATTAGGCTAAACTTAAAAGTTTAAAAATAATGTTTGTAAACAAAAAATAATTCTAACTTAGGCAAATATCCTTTTAAAAAAATTCATTATACTACACTTAATTTTGAAATATTTAATTTTCACTTTTTCTTACACAATCAGTTTGATTTTTAAAAACAAAATAATTTGCCATTGTTAGAAAGGAACCAAATATTAAAATAAAAAATTAAATTATAGCTAAAGTAATAATAAATAGGCTTTCACTAAACAAGTCTTTTTTTTTTTTTTTTTAATACATCTAACTCAAAATCTTTATAGGAAGATTACTAACAAATTAAAGTTTTGACATTTCAATTATGGTATTCAATATGATATAATTTTAAAAAAAGCAAAAGATTAACATAAGATAATTGTCGCATTTTTTATAAATTCACATAACAAAGAATATATATTAAAAAATACTGAAACTGAATATAAACAGACTTATTGAATATTTTTGACTGGTAATTTAAAAGTCAATATAAAAAAAATAAAGAGTTTTTAACAAAAGAATATGGTTAAATGATATTTGGAAAAAAGAAATAAAAAAAACTGTCCAAGATAACAATTTTTATGAAAACCACTTTTATTCTCAAAAATTTAATATAAAAACTAAACTTTCATTTTTTTTTCAATAACTTTTTTTTCTTACAAAAAAAAGAGATAGAAATAACAAGACGAATAATTCACACTATTTTTTTATACATCCAAATAATTACTTATAATTATTTATTTATTTATATTAATTATTTTGATTATTAAATTATAAATATAAACATGTGTATCAGATATTAATATGTTGATTTTGGATTTACCAATTAAAAAAATGTTTTAAGTCATTAAACTTACCAATGCTGGAACAATCAGGCGACCTTTCTGGGACACAAACTTGATAGATTTTCGCACTACATACTTTTCTAAAGGTATTGATTTACCAGCTAATCGTTGTTTTAAGCTTGGAACTTTCCTAAAACAGGACATAAAAAAAACTGCTTAATATTTTTAAAATTCAAGAGCAATAATTATAAATGCAGAAGAAAAGAGCTAAAAATCAAAAATGAGAGAAAATTATATTATTTCAAAAACTTATGATCATAAAAGTTTTCCAAAATGTTAGTCAAATATAGTCTTGTTTTATAAGCAAGAACTTAAATGGAAATTAAGAATAACCTAACGTAGAATGGAAATTAACAAAGCAATTAACATAAGCACTTATTTTTTTAACTGCCTGAATAATTGTAGGGCTCAGAACTGTAGAAAAAGTAGAGAAAAAAAGTGATAATTTTTTTAAAAAGTGGTAAATAGTGACTTAATTAAATTAATTAAAAACAATGTTAATATTCAGGCAACATCCTAATAACCTTAAAAATATACAACTTAAAGGATAAAAATTGGTTTAGAAACATTTATTGTTGTAACTGTTTATCCCTTTAATTTACTGCTATTGAAATTTTTTTTTTATAAATTACATAATAAATATTTTCTAATTTTTCCCAACTAAAAATAAGTTGCATGTTTTACTTTGGCTCAGAGATGGTCATTTGTCATTCAGAATAATGAATAAAGAATGATGAATAATTATTCAAATTCTGAATAATGAATAAAGATTTATTCATTAGTCAGAAATATTTTTGGAATAAAGAATAAATCATTCATTATTCTTTATTCAGTATCCTTTATTCATTAGTCAAGAATAACTGAATAATTTCACTGGTCAACAAAAATTGGTACGGAATACTCTGACTACGATTATAACAACTACAAATAAAACGTTAATCCTTTTCAAGTATATTTATATAATAGTTGAGGAAATTTACTTTTGTCTAACATAATGCATACTTTTGAGAAATGTACATGGCAAAAAAGCGTTTAATTTTTTAAGTTAAAATTTTATTTAAAAATTTAAAATAAGATTATTGTTTGCTTTCAAAAACTATAAGAAATTGTGTTTTATAGATTTTAGAACAAAATTTTAAAATGAACTTAAGTAACTAAACTGTTAGAAGCCTACTTTTTAGCACAACTAAGTATGTTACGCTGGGGTAAGTTAAAATAACATAAAAATAAATATTCATACTTGTCTTAGTTTTATAGTTAAATTCCTAAAATAAGACGTTTAAGAGCAAACTATGTTTTGCATCTCGTTATAGACAAAGACATATCGATTGCAGTTTTCGCTGGTTATTCAAAATTTTATTCAGAAAAATTAGTCATGACTAATGAGTTTATTCATCAATCATTATTCAAAATTTTTTATACATTTACATAATGAATGATGAATAATGACTAAATTTTCATATGAATAATCATTCAGAATAAATTTATTCTGAATAAATTTCGTCATGAATAAAATTTTCGTGAATGATGCCCATCACTGCTTTGACTACTATGGTTTAAAGTAGTATATTAAAGAAGCAATGAAAGTATACAACAATAATATTGTTGCTATCATGCAATGTCAAAACACATTTATTGAGATGTGCTTCTCTTCAGGAGTCAAAAAACGATGTGTTTTTAAATACGATTCGAAAAACTGGAAAAATGTTAAAGAACTATTATTGCAGAAAAAAGTACTTTTAAAATAGAAAGGGGCAAAACGAATATGGCAAAAAGTGATTAATGAAATAAAAAATTAAGTATCAAAATTGGAAATATGTGCAACACATGTGATCATTGTCCTAAACGGGGTTAAATTCGAAATATGCATACGTAATAACTTTATATAAAAAATAAAAAAATTTAAAATAACTTTCAGGGAAAAAAAGGTGGAATCACAATAGAACCGTTAAAAGTGATTTTTGAATAAATCATTAACAAATTGTAGTTACTGAAACCTGAAATTCGAGAGTTGTTACAATATCACATTAATAAAAAATATAACATAGAATAAATATGAAATTAAATTAATGCAAAAACTGTCGGAAAACAACATTAATTTACAACGAAATCTCTCGGAATCAAGTGTGTAAAAAAAGTTCACTTTAAGGTGAAAAAGGCACGTAGTAATAACATCGTATTAAAAAACAATGAGGAAAGGGCTAAAAAAATTATAAAAATTTGCATGAGCGCATAAGATTAACACTGGAAATAAAACTATAAGAATTCATGATGAAATCAAAAACGTCCGAGAACGATTTTTGAATAAATGATTAACAAATAGTTGTTACTGAAATACACATAACATAATAAACATCGTATCAATTAAAATATGGAGATTTAAAAAACCATGTGAAAAAAAATTTGCGGAACTATGTCAATCATGTGACACGATAAAACGATAAACGATGATAAAACGATAAATTTAAGATGAATCAATTTGAAATTCTCCAATTTAAAATTAGTGTCATAACATTGTATAAAAAACAGCACAATTTAAAAAACCACATAGGAAGGACTGAAAAAATTCTTAATAACTACTAAAATTAAATATAATAATTAAAAAAAACATCCAACAGTGTGAAATTTACATGTCAAAAAGAGATTACACAAATTCGCATGACATAATTGCATCTTATAAAAAAAGAATCAAATTTTTGAAAAGGGGAAAACAAAAATAATAAAAAATATAATATAAAGTAAAAATTTTATTTACGCTTTTTCTTTTGAAGAAAAAATAAAGAATATTGAATGTAAAATAAGAACTTTTAAGAGTGCCTAATTTCTATGATGCAAAATTATGCTCTATTAAGCACATTTGAGGTACGTATGAAACCTACAAAAAAAAAAATTCAATTCAAGGAGAAATACACAAAATTTCATGTTCTTCAGCTCCTAAGCAGATAAAAAAAACGTAAGTTAAGATAGATCATGAATAAAATCATTCCTCGATACAGTGAATGGCTCTCTTGCATTTCAAGAGGAATTCATTTGAAAGTATAAATTGTCTATTTTTCTTCACATATTCAATCCTCTTCTATGCCCTATCCATTTGGATGAATCCTTTTTTACTAGAGCAAGAGGATTGTAATATCATGGGTTTAGGAAAATGGGAAATCTTCCTTTTGATTGAAAAGGGGGGAAATTGTAAAAACAAAATTTAAAAAAAGGTGAGATAAGTGACTAAGTCTAAAAAACTATGAATAAAAATTAAATTTACTTACAATTTTTTAAGACAGTGACATTAAGTGAGAAAAGTGACTAATGCCTAGCCCTGTAATTGTTCCATAATATATATATATTCCAATTCTTAAACAATAGCTCTAACCAACTTAAATAACAGTGTTTTTAAACTTTACTATCACTTATAAATTATTGATGTCCGCATAATCAATGATAATTAAATTATATTTAAATTCTTTAAAAAAACAAAGATTAAGCGGTTTTGAAGAAATTATAAAATATTATTCATTTATTAACTAAAGATATCTCTTAAAAACAAACTATATAAGATACAACAATTTTAAATAGATTATGTTTACAGATAAAAGTAAATGAGAAAAAAAGATAAGCATTTCAATAATCATTAATAAAATAAATCTTACTCCATCAGTTCTGAAATAGTGCCTTGTAATTCTGTATTTCCTTCTTCTACCATCATAAAGAGAATTGAGGCATGAACATAAGTATAAACAGCCGGAGACCACTTGCACTCTAATCTCAATATATCAGAGCATTTTGCTGCTTCTTTCCAATCACATTTAAAGCTGATCAAAATGTAATAAAGTTTAACATCATATAAACAATGTATGTTCAAAATTATAAAAGCAAAAAGGTAATTAATTCGGAATATTACCAGTGGCACCACAACAATTCCCAATAACAAAGATAATGAAATTGTTTCCACTCTTGCTGAACATTAATGGACATTTGATATGTGTCAATGGCCTAGATACCCAAAATGTAATTTTTAGTACAGGATGATAAATATCAATTTCACATAATTTATCATCTATAATTATGTGAAAAATAAATAAGAAATATAATTAATAAAAAAACCTAAACTTCTAAAAGCAATGAATAAAAATATTGAGATAATAAGAATGATTAATAATTGATTAAGAAGAATGATATAATGGAAAAAAATCATTAAAATGCATATTATTAAAAGTAACAAAGAAAGAAGAGTTATTTTAATAGGACAAAATTATTTTTCACAAAAGTAACTAAGAATTAACAGAATATACAAGAAAAACTCAATATAACAGCAACAGCAAAGCTGTCACTTTTGTTTTTGCTTGTCTTCAACTTTGAGATAAAAGACTATAATTTAAAACTTTGTTTTTTTTTTTCATATTCCCAATTTTAGACTAGTAGTAAAAATAGCTGATAGTTAAAATATAATTATTGTTATAATCATTTGCTTGGGATATTTTCTTAGCTCATGTTATCCTTTAAAATTTAGTGCACTTAAGAATTCTAAATTATATAGATTTAATGTTGCAGTGTCAATCTATGCAAAGTAAAATGTTACAGAATTTTTCAAATTTGGAAGAATGGGTTACATATTTAATATTTTAAATGTCGTCAAAACAACAGTAACAATGAAAAATAACAGCAAGCCCACATACATATATCTAACATGAGAGTAGGAAACAAAGAAAAAATCTGAAATGACCAATCAACTAAAATCATACAATAATAAATAGCGAAGTGTGTGTAATAATTTGTGTAAAAGAAAACATTTAAATTATTTACATACTTATTTAAAGTCGTTTTGCTTTGTAATTAGACAGCCAAACAAACTGTTAAGTTTCAAATATAAATTATGATTAAAGAGAATAAAATAATAACAGAATAATAAAGTCTAGAATTTAGAAAGTCAAAGATTCCACCAAAAATCTGAAGCATTTAATTGTTCTATGGAGAATGGGCAATTTATTTGTGACATATGCATGAATGAATTATTTAACACCTTAGGTTTAAGAGATTTAAAGTAAAACATTCTTAAATGAAAGTAAATAAGACAATTTCCATTATACATAACCATACATAATACATTAAGAAATTACAATAAATTCACAGATCATTTAAAATGTAATATAAAATGCAATTTCAATCATAAATTAATTGATAAATATACAAATGATTTACCTCATTAATTTGTCCCTTCAGCATTTTTATTCGCCCAGATAAGAAAATGAACAAAGCTGCCTAAATAAACAACAAATTCTTACAATAAATTATAATTGTTTTTCAACAAGAAAATCTGGATTTATTTGAAATTATAACGTAATTACACAACATATTTTATCATAACTTAAAAATAAATATAAGATTTTTAAATTCCTTCACAAATGTTAAAATAATTAAATGCATGAGGAATAAATATGCACATTTACATGAAAAATAAAATATTTATGTAAAAAAAAAGCATGTAAAACTAATAGTTTTAAACCTCACATGAATCACTGATCTGAAATATTTGTAGATTAAAAAAAGAAAAGAAAAGAAAAAGAATCATATTTTTAATGATTGATCAGTGATTTTATAAACTTATGATAATAAAACCTGATCACTTAAAAACTTCAAATTTTCCAAAAGCATGTAATTATAATTTCAATATAATTAAAAGAATTTTGTTTTAAAAAATTAAGTAGCTTTTGTACCAATTATTTCATATAAACAAAATTTTACTTAGTTTCAAAAATCAGAAAGAAAAAAAAATTGAAATTTAGTGTTAAAAATGTAAAACAGAAATATCCAAAAATATTAAAAAGCAATTATACTTGAAAGTTTGATAAAAACTTACTTCTGGGTATCTGGAGAGCATTTCTTGTACTATTTTCTCTGACGTTTCTATATCGCCATCTCCACAGCCTGGAATAAAAGTCAATATTGAATTTTAAAACTTCAAAATACATTGAATAAATTTTGTTCTAAAATAAAATCTGAAAATATAAACATACAAAATGAAAACCTTACATAGGGCTATATAACCTTACATAGGGAATGCGAACATGTTTATAATGAAATTAAAAAAAAATTTTAAACATGACAAATTTAAAAATAATATAGAGTATAGGATTTTTTTCTAAAATTTAGAGTTGCGTTTGTCATAATAAAGAAAAATGAAATTGAAAATATACATACTTAAACATGTTAGTATAAAAAAATGTGATACATGTTAATATGCATGTTAATATACATGATAATAAGCATATTTAATATAAAGAATTACTAAAAATGATGCTTTCTAAACTGAACATTACATAAAAAAAAGCACTGAGGAACTAAACTAAGTTAATATTACAAGCTATATTAATTATCCTTCTTCTATGGAATGTCACTTTGATAAGAGAAAAATTTAAATTTCTAGGAGACAAAAAATAAACATAAATTGAGCTAAAAAGGTGAAGCCCTCACTATCAAAATTTTATTATAGACATCATCATAATCATACTTTAATCAAAATTTCCTAAAAGATATTCAGATACGGGTACAAAACATGAACTTACCAAACATATATGTGACCAAAGTATGGAATGTTACCAAAATAAGAGCACAGAGTGGTGACCTTAAACTTTCTTTCATGGCATAACCTTCATCAAGTTCTTTCAAACCCAATTGCTAAATAAAAATAAAATAATTAGAATATGAATTATTAATTTCATTAGAATATAAATAAGTGTAATTTTATAATTTAAATAAATTTTAATAAAATATTTATTAAATTTGAGTCCAATATCATTTATAAAAAAATTTTGATAAAAAATAAACTTACACGGTTTCCAGAGAATCCTATAAATTCTAGAAGTTTCAAGACTTTTGAAGGAAGTTGAGAAATCATCTAAGCAAAGGTTAATAACATGCTTTTTAGTAAAATTAAATAATATGTTAATTTTACAACAAAAAAAAATGCTTCACTAACAATATCAATTTCTTTCATAGAAATATTTTTAAAATAAAAAAAATTGCTTTAATAAACAAAATACATAATCATTTTAAAATTATTTGCTGGATGAATTTATTTTTATTAAAATATATAATTCTTTTCATAAATTTTTAAAATTTCTCTTTTCAAAAAAGATACATTTTTCTCACAACTTTAAAAAAATAATAAAAAGTAAAAATAAAAAACAAAATTGATTATACAAATAGCTGAAAACATTGAACAGACTGGTTTTAAAAACTAAACATTAAAATTAATTTACATATGAAGGGTTTAGTGTTATATCATAAGCCACATATTCAGAACGTTGACGAAAGCTTCTTAAAAAAGTTTTTGATGAAAAACACAGCAAATTCAAAGTAGGTATTGAAATGTTTCAGCAAACTGTGCTATTTTTTATTGAAAAAGTAGGCAACTTGTAAATTACTAATCTAAAAACTAAGGAACAGTTTGATGTAATGTCACTTATGGAAAAAAATACGGCTTATCACTAGACTGCCCCAAACTTTTCATATATAATAATTTACTTTTTAAAAAGAATATCAAATAATGTGTGACGTAAATAAAATATTATGTTCATGTTCTTAAAAAGTTATGAAAAGAACAGTAAAAGAAAAAAATACTAAAATAGTTTTCATAATCATACCAAATTAAAAGTACCAACACCCATTCGAACACCACTTTCAAAATGTTTCTTTCTCAGCTCATTACTCCATTTCCTAGTCTCTAATATGTGCATGCATTCCCTAGAAAGTTGAAGAGAAAGTTTTAAATTAATTAATTAGACAATTTGAGAATGAGTAAAAATAACAATGCGGCAAATAAAGTTTTATTTTAACCTATGTACTAGTATGTAAACCTATGTAGTTTTTCTTCTTTTATAATGATGACAATTAAAAGTGAATTTTTAATAAGTATTTAAGATAAATGAATTACTGTATAATTATTGCAGCAGAGAACATTAATTTCTAAGCTTTTTTTTTAATTTATATTTTTTTCAAATGTTTATTCAACTATCAAAAAAAAGTCAAACTATAAAAGAAAAAGGAATAGAAAACTATATTTAAAGTATTTTTAAGCAGTTTAAAAGTTTTAAAATATATATAAACTAAAAACGCATTTTTAAGTTTAAATAAAATCATTTAAAAAGACTTACTTGTAAGAATGATAACAGGTTCGTATTCTTAAACTGCCACGTACAAAATTGACAAGGCTTTGATCTTCAACAAATGTTAAAACTGCAGTCAAAAGTAAGCATTCAGCATAACACAACTCTGCATGAACTTCTTCTGTTCAGTCAAAGGGAATAAAAGCCTTTGTTTTAAAATTTTATTTATAAAAATAATACTAATAGCAAATAATAATAAAAAAATTTTAATAAAATTTATAAAAAAAAATGAAAATTGAATATAAAAAATTCACACTACAAAAACATATATTAAAATAAAGAATGAAAAAAGTTTTATAAATACTCATTTTGCACAAAAGAATTAACCTATAAAATTATAGCAAATTGAAAATCAATTATAATACATATTAAACATTTCTTTAAATTTATTAATTTGTATATATTTAAATTCAACAACATCAATGTTCAACTCCATAGTCTTGTAATTTTGAACCCAAACCAGAAGACAAGGGAACTCCTGGATCAAGTATTGGGAGAAATTTTCACCCGTGAAGTACATTTTTGATGAAACTAACCCGTATTTGCATTACATGGAGAGGGAAACCATGAAATCCTCATACGATTGTTAGCAAGGGGTTTCTAACCTATGATCCATCTAGCACTGAGGATATTTTACATAAGCACAATGTTCAGCAAAAGCCGGGTGCGCAATTCGTATAATAAAAATATATATTCATATAGAATTCTTTTAGAAATAATAATTTGAATTAATTTGCACAGAAAATATAGTAAAAAGTATGTCTGCATGAATATTATGATTTATTATCGACCCCTATTGATTTTTATCATAAATTATATAATTTATATTATTGCATACATTATTAAGTGCTAATTTTAGGGAAACCTTTAGCCAAACATGATGAAATTTTGTCATATTCTGTCAAAGTTCCCAATGTAAAAGCAAATGTGCTTTCTCAGTGCAATTTTCAAATAGAACTCATTTATTTAACTGAATTCTAATTTAGCTTCAAATCCAAAAAGTGATTTAAAAATTAACCACAATAGTTAATAAAAAACAAATACTGACCCTCTGTATATAAATTATAGTCTGGTCGACGTAGCATCTTAGACATGGTATGCTTTTTCCTTTTCCTTTGGCAGACATCCACAGCCTGTCTTAGTGCTTCAGCTGCTTTTTCAATTTCTTTCTATAAAACAATTTCTCGAGAATCAAGTATATTGATAGAAAATTCAATTTCTACAGTAAGGAATTTAACAATTATCTCAACTATTAATTAATAAATATTATACATACACTTTCCATAGTAAGAAGAGCTTGCATGAAAAGCATAGTTCCTTTTCCCAAAGCATGGTAAGTACTGATATGAGACCTATATGTTTTTTAAAAAATATATAGATAGATATTGCAATAAATTCTTTAATCACTCAATGCATATACTATAAAAAATAACAAAAATATTTTATAAGCATTTTTCTCATCTAATACACAGTGAAATTTTTATTGAGAGCCTTAATTTAACAAGATTCCCAGATTTTAGAACAAAAAAAAAATTGGTAGTTTAATGTTAAAAAGCTCATATAAAATGTTACCATTAAAAGCATTACTTGGATTTAACTAAGGTTTTTCATAATCTTTTTGAAAAATTTCGCTGAAGAAGTAAAAAAAATATGACTCGAAAGCTTGAAATTCCCAAGTGAAATACCCTATCTATCTCATATGGATTCAATGACTCAAAAGAAATTTTCTTGTATGAAAGAATCACAAAGTTATAGCATAACAGTGGAGACTTCATTACAATGACTTTGAATAATGTTCTACCTTTCGTAGCTTCTGTTATTTACATTTCAACTTGTATTTTCCACTATTTCTTTATTCTTGTATTTTTCCTGATCTGCATCGTATTTTTAATATTTAAGCAACATGTTAAAAGGAGGATTCTTTCAAACAAGATTAATTTTATAATTTTTTGCAAGAAAGACATAGAAGCTTTCTGTAATGGCTTCATGATTAATACAGTGCAGGCTTTTTCTGAAAAAAAAATATTAGTGATAAAGCATTTAGTGCTATGAGTATTGTAAAGCAAAAACCTTTATGACGAAAGTCACTAAGTCATAAAACAAGACCAACTCAGACAAGACAAGCACCTGAATTTAATGAGCCAACCCCATCTGCCCCTTTATTCTATGAGAATTAAAAGGTATGAGAAATAAAAATTTATTAACAAAACTCGTACTATGAAATTCGATAATGCAAGGTAGTTTAAAAGTCCTTCAAATTAAAAATAAACTTTAAAATTAACAAATCAAACTATATGGTATAGAATTGTACAGTCTTAAGTAACGAACAATCCTATGGTGACTGACATTACACTTTCATAAGTTTTCTTATTTGTAAACTTTTTTTGTTGATTAATATTTAATATCTTTAAAAAAAATTATATTAGATGTTTTTAATAGCCTAATATTATTATGCCTTTAAGTAAAAAGAGATAAAAACCATAAATGTTTTACGTAGAATAAATATATAAAATGTGACTGATGATACATAAAAGCATGGAGTAAAATATATTTTAACTTGAAAATCTTGTTCTTCTACAGGTAATAAAAGGATTTTTATAAAAATTATTTTAAACAAAAACTATAAATTAACAGGAAACATTGAAAATACACATGAATTGTACATATAAAAAGTAACAAACAGAGAAAAAGCTCTTGTGACTGTTTTTACAACTTTAATGTGACTGATGTAACAAATATTCACTATATTAAAATTCTAATAACCTTTTTGTTTTTTAATTAAAACACTTAAAGACTACAATTTTTGATCTTATATCTAAAGTATTTAATAAAATAACCAAAAAAATTTTTTAATGTAGAAATGCTATTAAATGTTTATTTATCTATTTACTTATTATTTTGTTATGCTGTCCTTTGTATTATGGAATTGCCCTAATATGTCTCTAAGGACAAAAAACTTTATGAAAATGGAATAACATTTTATGAACCAATAAAATTCTTAAAATAAGTCACAATTTGTTAAAACCTTTAATATCCTAATTTTTTTTAAGAACAAACTAATACAATTTGTTTTTACTAGTAGAGACATTTTTTAAAAATGTAAGAAGTCTTTAAAACAATTTATTGACTTTAACTGTCAACCACATTCTACAAATAACTACCAAATTATTCAATTTATCAAAAATTAATAAATGCAAAATATTTCAAGAAAAAGTGTTTAACTTACCATGACATAAGACTATCAAGAGCTGCAGCGAATTTATTTTGAAAAAAGAGATCCAAAGATAGTTTTGCTTCTTTAATAGATTCATCTAAAGAAGGCAATCCAGCACTGAAATTAATTTTAAAAAAAAACAGTGAATAACTCAAGGAGATAATAAAAAGTTAAAATTTTCAAATATATATATGTACGCCCACTGTTGATGTGTGGCCCACAAAAGTATAAATACCAGTGTTTTCATCATAGAAAAAAAATGGGTGAGAATTTCTCACCATTTCTCAAAAACAGGGTGAGATTTCAAAAAGATATGTGAGATTTCTAAAAATTAAAAAAACACAAATAGGCTTGAAAAAAAAAAAATTCTTTAATCAAAATACATTTTTAACATCTTCTATTTTTTAAAGCATTGAATATTTTTGCTACATCATCATATGATTTTTGCTGAATCATCATAGAAGATTTTGCCTTTACAAGGTATTTGTGCATCTGACATTTGTGCATAAGATACATGAACGTCTTACATGATGAAACCTTACCTACAGTAAACACGTGGTTGCAGAGAAATGTGTCCTGGAAGGGGTTCCGTGGTTAGGAGGAGTAGTGTTCTGTTGTTCGAAAAGGTTCTGAACAATACTGGTAAATAGGGAAGCAATACTGGTAAACGGGGCGGATGTTGAAAATTATGAAAGATCCAGGAAGAAAAATTTAACGTAATGCGAAGCTTTTTCCAAAATGCGAGAAATTCGGGAATTTTGAAATTGATATATAGAATGCGCGAATTTCCCGCGGTAATAATTTTTTAATGCGAGAAAAAAAAATATGTGAGTTTCTCGCGTTCTCTCGCTGTAGTGAAAACACTGAAACACTCTTAAAATTATCGATATGCACAATATAATTGATAAATCATGTATTTTATTAAAAGATGTAAAAATAAAAGTTCCTGATTTAAGTACTACTGCTAAAAAAGAATCCGATTGTCAGTTTTGAATATCATTTTTAGAAAAACATACAACTCTTAAAAAAGTATATGATACATTTTAAAGGGGACATGGATAGAGAATATTTATTCAAAAAGATTAGAATTTCTTTGGAGAGAAATTTTTTTTTTTAATTTAACTTTCTAAACCTCTAATGCATTATTACATAAGTAAAAAAATAGTTGCCAGCACATGTAAAAATATATACATACTAGGGGTGCACAACCTGCCACCCCTAATATATATGATTTGGTTTTATCCATTTTGCGGTAAGTAAGAGAATCAGCAGTTACTTAATATTTGAATTCAATAACCAAGTTAATAAAATGTCTGGCTCAATTTTTTTTACTGATTTTTAATACAAAAAAAAACTATTTTTTACAATCACAATTTTTTGACACAAAATTTTTGTAATATTACCCTGAAAAAATACATGACTGTATAAATTAAAATATATAATAAGAAAAAATGCAAATATACTAACACGTGTAATCCATCTAAAGCATCTTCATAAGCCTAAAAAACAAATCAAGGAAAATTAATACAGATATGTCCAAAAAAATTTTTTAGTAAATCTTACATGAAATGTTTAAGACTATGTGTTTCAACATATCTTTGCATTTTGGACAAATAAAATCAAGTTCTGAAGAACTAGAAGATTTTGATCAAAATAAAAAGAACAAAGAACAGAAAATATAAATATTGATTGCAATCTTGAATAATAATCTTGATCAATGCTGTTGTGGTGTCAGCCGAAGTCACTTTCCGGTATCACTGATGAATCCATGACGACAGTCTTTAGTTGCAAAACAGCAATGCTGCCGTCTCGAGTAAGACTTTACTTATTGATGTTTGCGGCTATTCTTCTGTTTACCTAGCATGTTATTTTATAATACTTATACTTTATCATTGGATTATTAAATATAGTTTTAAGTCACCATGATTGTTTTATAAGTGTACTTCGTCATGCACAAAACATAATAAATGCAATCAAGAAACTAGATAGATGCAATCTATTGAGTGAAATATAAAATATTATCTAATTAAAGATCCAAATAAAAAGCAATGTGTATAGTCAGTCTACAAACAAAGAAGAGCCATTCATTTTGACATACATAATTTAGTTTCAAAGAAATAAGAAAACTCTTTTAATGCCTGTACATAACAGCTCTACATCTGTAAAACTATATAGTAAAAAATTAATAACTGTTAAATATTAAAAAATAATTTTTAATTTTAAACAAAAAAATAATTATTAAATTATTGTTAATTGTCTATTTTGACAAAAAAAGACAACAGAAAAATTGTAGAATTGCATAAAATGAATCTACAAAATAATAAAAAAAGTGAATTTTTACTAATAATAATTTCACTCCCCCCCCCCCTCCTCCAAAAAAAAACAAAATTGAAACATCAGAGTAAGAAAGTCTTTTTGCTCAATGATGCTTTTAAAATTCTTTTATTAAGAGATGGTAAGTGATAAAGCTCCAGATAAAGTAAGAGTATTAAGATAATTTTAAACAAGTTTTATTCAATCCACTATTTATTGAATAATATTTAATACAAAAAACACTTTTTCCTAAGCATTTCTTTAAAAAAGCAAGGAAAGGCTGGTAGATGTGACATTCACATAATAAAGCAAAAGAAAAGTCTTTAAAGATTTGTCTTAGATTTTAGATAGTGCAGTGAATTTCTACAAAAAGAATTATTTATTCAATAATTTGCAGAACTTTCAGTTCCAGAATTATACAAATTATAAGAAAGTTAAAAATATAAAGGTAGAAGCAGTCACAGAGATGTATGTTAATTTACTAAATGACGCTTTTTAAAACATCCATATTCAATGTGAAATATTACAAAACACAACAAAATGGCATTAAAAATCTTAATTGGATTTATCCACTTGAATTTTAAAGTAAGTTCTCATATTTAAAGCTTTAAAATGCAGAGTAAAATATGACCAAAATGCAAAATGTGACTTTCCTATGACCGAAGTGTTTGGGTTTACCTAATTCCCAATAAATTCTGAGTAAAATCGCTGATGAACGATTCATATAGAAACAAACAAAAAAATAAACTATAAAAGTTTCAACTGCGCGAGCAGGCTCTATTCTTGCAACACAACCATGCACAAATATATATTCTAATTTTTGCATTATAGAATGTTAAAATTCGCAATTAATAATAAAAAGCCAAATACAACTAGGATAATTCTGGTTCAATTTTAGTACAATTAGTAGTTGCATAAATCATTCACAAATTTATGGTTACCTCGTCTTCGCTTTCACTTCCGGCCATTATAAATAGAAAAATAGTAATTTTAAGTTTACATTATATAAAACTTTCTTCAGGCACCTTGATACCAAAACAAAATTTTACTTCACATTTCGAAGAAATACAGAAGCAGAATAAATATTACCCGGTTAAAGTTTCATTAGAAATAGCAAAGTGAAATTTAATGATTAGGTTGATTCTAGCTTGTGCCGCACAATGGATTATTTTCAAGTGACGTCACAACTGAAGGATGTTGAAATAAAGAATTCTTATTTACCATAATCGTAATAAATAAATCCTATAAATTAAAAAACATTGTACATCAGATTTTTTTTATTTATAATAGTTTTAAATCAATTTAATGTCTTTTGGAGAAGAATTCTTATATTTTATTTGACTTACTCACTTAATGACACTTCATTTTATTTTAAATACACCGTGGTCGAAAGAACAACACTATTATTTTAGTGATATCATCGGATGTAATCTTCAAAAATTATTTCTACAAAATATGATAAAAAGTATTTAAAATGTTTAATATTTTATGACTCTGCATCTGGAGATATTATCATTTTAACTTTTATCCAAAAAAGGGCGATATCAAACTTCATCGCTGCTGACAATTTTAATTTAAAATTTGCCTATTTTTAAATTAGCTAAATACTCGAGTATCTCCATTCGGGGTGGAAAAAATTAACCACCGATAAATTTGAACTGAAAAACACTATGAAATTGTGCACAAAACTGAAAATCATATACCAAACACAATTAATAAAGATAAAATAATTCTATTTATTAATATTATTATTATTTATTTTTTTTTATTGTTATTTTTTATTATTATTATTTATTATTATTATTTATTATTATTATTATTATTATTTATTATTTTTTGTCCTGATGGATGACTTTACTTTGAGCAAAAAAAAAATGGTTTTTAGTAGTTCATCCCATAAAAATAATGATTAACTATAGTTAATCATTATTATATATATATATATTTATTATATATATATATATATATATATATATATATATTCATAAATATATATATTTAGTATCTTTTGAAATGATGCTGTTGCTCAAGGCCAAATCATGATAGTTAAAAATTTACAACAAAAAAATGACTTTTTTTCTTGTACTTATCCCTCACAAAGGATTGTAAAAAAACCTCTTATATAAAACAGTATTTATATTAAAACCTGCACAGTATTCAAGCAATTTTAATAATTACTATGTTAATGATTGAATTATAGCAATTATTACCATAATACCAAAAGTGAATATTATCAAAATCAATTTAGCATGCGTCTATAATAGTATGACGATTCCTTATAATTTTCCTGAACTAATTAGTAACACTTGTTCATTAATTTTGCTTCTCAGTACGACACTGATTATTAATTACAGTTAGTATCTATACCAAAATATTAAGCATCATTGGTGTCTATAATAGCATGGTAATTTTTTATGTTTTACCTAAACGAATTCGAACCAATTTTCCATTTTTAATACATATAGCACAGCTTTTAGTTTTATTTTGATTAGTAACTCTTACCAAACTTTTTTAAGCATCATTAGCTTCAATAACAGAATGGTGATTTTTTGAATTCTTACTTTTCTTCTCAGAATCAGGAAAATCAGAGTTAATATTTAAAAGAATACTTATTGCGTCAGCCTCGTAGCACAAATAAATTAATTGAAATTTAATTAAACAGTTATCATTTATTTAGTAACTTTCGGTAGTGAAACTTAGACAATTCGGTAAGAAAAAAAAATTGAAAGAAAAAATTGAAAAATTTTTGGCCCAACTCAGATTTCTTTATTTAAAAAAAATAATTTAGATAATAAAAATGTGGAAAAACCTTACGTTGTTATTATTGAT
The DNA here is from genome assembly GCA_949128135.1 of Parasteatoda lunata. Lineage (NCBI taxonomy): Eukaryota > Metazoa > Arthropoda > Arachnida > Araneae > Theridiidae > Parasteatoda > Parasteatoda lunata. Next base: position 85,071,123 of record OX421974.1, on the reverse strand, counting down.
GTAATATTTTTCAACATGTTCTTTCGTGCTATTACTTCTGCTTAGTTTAGTCAGCTTAACCCTAAGAAAAAGAAAATAAAAATTAGATTTAAAAAACACTTATATGTTTAAAATATGCATAATATTTACTTCTTTTTTACACAGTAAATTCAACTTGAAGGTCACTGCAAAAGTGAGTAATCCATATAGAAAATTATAGAAAAGTTACATAAAGAAACGTATTTTGGTAACGGCATGCATATTTTTTAAGCCCTTTAAAGAAAATATAACAATATAGAAAACTTTTTCATCAAAAGTTATTTATATTTATAAACAGAATCTTTCTTGATCATTTAAAATGCTAATCAAATTTTAAATGCAAACAAATTAACGTATTTGATTTATATCTAGATCAGGGGTTTCCAACTTACGTGAGGCCGGGGGCAGCAATTAAAAACACCAGTCAAATGGGAGGCCGCAACTTTACCAAATTTTAATATAAGACTCGAGTCTTATATAAAATTTTGATGTTTGAAAGAACATTAAATATTACTGTCATATTTTTATCAAGTTGTACAAAACAAAAGTATTGAATTACAAATTAAAATAAGAAGTAGATTTCTACCTAAGAAATACGTTTTTTGCACCGTTGGTATGTTAAATTTCACAGAAACGAAGAATTAGTTTTTTTTTTTTTTTTTTTTTTAAACGAAGAAAAGTATTTTAAACCCATATAGATTTTTCAAATAAATTATCCTCAAAAAATGATAACTAGTATATTTTAATTCGCGGGCCACAAAAAAAGTCTTGGCGGGCCGGATGTGGTCCGCGGCCCGCCAGTTGGCAACCACTGACCTAGATCAATAAATGTTAACACTTTCTAACATTTAGTAAATATTTTCAAAATCCTTATTATTAAAATATTTTCTTAAAATAAGTTAAAATTGTTTTAAAATTAGGGAATCTAACTTTACACTCCGAGATTCATTATCCGATTTTTTTTCCCCTCTTCCCTTCTTTTCTTTCATTCTTTTGCTGTTCTCCTTTTTTACTTCGTTTAAGAAATTCGCTTTGAAATGAAGTAACTTATAATTCTAATTCATTTTTCAAGCGTGAAATTTTTGTTTTCTTCATCAAACAAAAAAGTGTTACCCATTTTCTTTCCATTCACTTGATCAAGTTCCTCAGCTGCCAAAGAAAATTTTAATAATTATTTTCCTGTTCAATGTCTTTTCAGATTTTTAAGGGAAGTCCATCCTCATAAAATACGACGAATATATTCCTTAAAATATTTTTTTTTTCTATGTTCGTAACAGATTAAAATCCCTTTTAGTTATAGTTATTGTCTCAGATCCATAAAACACAGTTGGTCGAATCATCACTTTACACAAAAGCATTTTAAATTCAATGTTTACCAAGCTAGATCTTAACAATCTTTGGAAAGCATATTAACATATTTTCCCTATTGTTGTCCTTAACTCTAATATTTAGTTTAATCTCATTAGTTTCGGTGATTACTTATATGATGATTACTTATATGGTGAACTGGTGATTACTTATATGTTCACTGCTGATTAGTTTCGGTACTTCGGTTTCTTTTACACGTTCACTGTAAAAGAATTTAAATACTTGGTTTTTTTTTTTCGCCTCACAGGCATAAAAGATTGATATTTGCACACAGAGTGTTGATTTATATTTTCTACATTGCTTTAATTTATCACTTTCTTTTAGATAAATAATTAACGTGTAAGTATAATAATTTGAGCATGAAAGCAGTTTATTACAGCAAAGCGTTTTGGTTTCTGCTCAGCAGTACCAAATCAACAGCAAATGCAAAATATTGGTAAATGTTGGTAAAATTCCTGTTTGTTGTACTTTGTTTTCTCTAATTCCAGACATGTTAAAAACAAAACAAAATAATAATAATAATAATAATGAATAAATAAATAGATTACAACAAGTTCTATCTCAATCCTCCCCTAATCTTAAGTTTTCCGAAAGTGTGTTCTACATCCTGACTTTTACTAATGTTTAAGAGAGAGAGAGCGAGAGAGAGTTAATTTAATTAACCTTATTATTATTATCTTGGAGTGCATTTAAAACTATTTTAGAATGGAAAATTGTCTTTTTCAGACAAAACTATCATAGATTTGTTCATAGACGATAAAAAGTAGATGAACATCAATATTGTATTCCTAGCATTTTTCGAATATTAATTTTAAATCGAAAATTTGTTCAACTGTAAATAGATTTTTTTTAAATCCACACTATTAATCTCCCACTTGTTTCTCTATATCCTTTTCTAACTGTATGCCAATCAGTTTTTTGAAAAAAAAAATTACTTCTTAATAATGCTCTAGTATTTGGAATAGTTATTTGGAATAGTTATTTTGTATTAGTTATTTCAAATGCACGCAGTTTTACCAAAAACTTATTATAAATGCAAATATAAATAATTTATTGTTTAATATTTGTAAAATGGTAACTGAATATTTTATGACAATCAACGTAATATTACCTGACTAATTTACAGTATAGCTAGGAGACCCCATTCCCTACTCACCTCATAACGGTTAATTAATATACAAAGATGAATTTGAAGTCTATGGACAGGAATGTTCCACATTTTTATATCAATGATACAGTATCTAATTGTTACATTCATTTTAACGAATATTATAAAGTCTAAAAATATTAAAATTAATCGGGCTATCAAAAGCATGAATAAACTAAACTAAAAACATAAAGAGACAGATTAAAAGTAAAAGCACGAGACAATTTTCAGAACAGAGAGTTTAATATTTATTTATTATATAATTTATTATATAATATTATTATTATAATTTAGATTTTTGAATTTGATATTTATACTAAATATGTGAAATAAATGCTTTTTTTATATATATTTTTTTTAATAACAAAGAACTATTTCCTAATATAACTTAATATAACTTAATACGTTACAATATCAAGCATTTAATTTGCAATATTTTTTTCTTTTTTTTTTTTTTTCTTTTTTTCTTTTTTTTTATTAAACCGGGACACGTACCGCTCACTTGGTTTACCAACCTCCGTGGTTGCTATCCTTTAAATCACTATTTTTTTCTCCGTAAAAAGTCAATATTTTTCAAAAAAGTGGAAGTCATTTAGCAAGTCAATATTCAAGAAAGGGAAGATCATTTTTTAATAAAATATATAATTACTAGAAGACCTTGGTGTATAACTTGGTCACTCTTTAAAATTATATTGTACAGCATGTAAACGTTAATGACAACCAAGCCGAATGCACAGCACAACTGAATTTAAATATTCAAATTTTTTAACCCCTCTTCCAATCTCAACACTTTATAATTAGTTTTAAACAGTTTATTAACCTAAGTTCTTCAGCATATAACTATTGTCTGCGGTTTTAACTAGATGGAAGTACTTAGATTTCAATTTTAACTGTTTTAATAAGATGTCCGTGATATTGTCAAAGTTCTTTATGTATTGAATTTTAGTAATGATTTGAAATCTATCTGGCAGCCATTAAATCACACAAACCTCGTTAATTTTTTAGCATAGTGGGCAGCAGAAGTATTAAAATTATTTCCTTCTCTGTCGTGAAACAAGATAGAAAACTCATCACAATGTTCCATTACGTGGTTCACTACTTCCTAACACATCTCTCGAGTCGTAACTTGAGTATCGTATATATGCTATTCCTTCCAACGTCACCAATAATTGCTATGACAGTATGCGGTACTATAGTTCTGTTTATGTGGAAAACATCTCTACAGCTATTTGGGAAAGGATAAAAAATAAATCTTAATAATTTCCTGGCAACTATGTTTTGTTTTCTATAAAAAATAATTCTAAATAGAAAATTAACGTGTAAACCATTCATTGTTTCTTAAATTACTTTTTAAGGCAACTCGAAAGGAATCTAAATAAATACTTAAAGTGTAACTAACTTTTTTAGCTTTACTTAAATAATTATTTAAGATAACCTAACAAAAGGAATAATTATTATGGTGAATTATGGTGTTGCCAACATATAGAGAAATACACGAGTTTATGGTGCCACAAAAGAGAAATAAATATGTAGATTATAATTTCATGTCGGCATATTTTGCTGATAGGTAAATTGTCGTTTTTACGCTTTTGACATCAACTCAAGCGTAAGTATATAAAATAAAGATTCTAGAGGGAAATTTACGTACAGCAATAGATAAATAGTCTTAATTTAAAGCAAAGAAAAAAAGTTATAAAGAAACTAGCAAGAAAAGCTCTCAAAATTGCATAAACTTTCGAACAACTTGGAATTTCGGAAAAAAAAAAAAAAAAAACTCGAGTTCAGTTCACTAATACAAATAGCCTTTTCAGCAAGTCAAATTTTAACTCGTTAGTTGCATTTCTCTGGGCTGCAGAAAATATAAATTTAACTGTTAATAATTCTGTCACTAACTATAAAACGTTAATTATTTTTATTACATAGTATAAACTGTAATTTTTTTACTCCCTTTTATAATTTTATGTTTCTAAATCTTGCAGTTTTGACGCAGAAAAACAAAACGTAAAGTAAAGTTAAATACAAAAATAAACAGAGACCATAGAGCTGCTTTAATATAAGATTTTTTAAATTTTTTATTGTTATAAGATTCTTTTAATAATGAGAGCAAAAAAAAACCATCACTTCTCATTTCAACATTATAATTCTGAAAATCAAAATTAAAACAGTAATAGAAATGAAAAGGAATGTTAAAAAAGAACAACAAAAAAATTTGTATTCAAATACCATTAAATAAGATATTCATAAAAAATTATAGGTAAACATCATCATAACTTTTATTAATTTATGCTTAGACAGACAAAGATCCATTACTTTTATTAAGGATCATATCATGTGATTTTTCTGTCCAATGACAATGCTCCTTTTAATAAAAAGGTAATTTTCCTTTTAGGATTTATAGAGAAATATAGAATCATGCATGATGATGTTGAGGGTAAACATTATTTTTAATAGTCTTTGCAATTTCTTTTTCGTTTATTTTTAAAGCTTAAAGATTTTATAATAGCCTGAAAATTACATTATTTTCCTGTAACGTGTTCAATGAAGTCAGTATCCTTATAAGCTACAATTGCTTATATCTAAACAACGATAGTAAGCAGAGTTACTAAGAGTTGGTAACTATACAATTTTTTTACGTGTTTATTTTGGACGCATTATCCAAAGACTGAAATAAAAGTGTTGCTGTTTGTTTCTCGGTATGACCACAGTTTGTGTTTAGATTGCTAAATTTTAGTAAGAATGAATTTAATATGTGGAAGACCAGGTAAAAGTGATAGAAAATAAATTTTGATTAGCCGCTTTTGCGGTCAGCTGGATCCCTTTCATAATTATCTTGTACAGTTTAATGGTAACAAAGCCGAATGCACAGCATGACTGTATTTAAATTTTCTAATTCTTCAACAACTCCAATCCTAACACCTATACTTAGCTATAAACAATATAGTAACAAAATTTTTCCCCGTCTAGCTGTTGCCTGTTTGAAGTGCTTTGCTTTCTATTTTAACTATTTTTAAGTGATGCCATCTATACAGTCAAAGTTCTTTATGTATTGAATTTTAGAAATATTTAAAATCTGATCGGCAACCATTAAATCACACAAACCACTGTAGTTATGAATCCGGGTCATTTAAGCATACTAGACAGAAGTATTAAAAACTTTCCATCTCTTTTGAGAGATGATATAAGATAGAAAACTGATCAAAATGCCCCATTACCTACTGTGCTATTTCCTAACGCACATCACGAGCCATAACTTGAGTATTGTATAACATAGGCATGCTACTGTTCGAAAAAGGCAAGCTCCGTCACCAATAATTGGTATTACAGCTTGCCGCACCATAGCACCGTTAGTTTAAAATTTCCCCAGCCAGTTTAAAAAAAAAAGCAAAAGCAGATCTAAATAATTATTTCGTAGCTAAGTTTTTGTTTCTATAAAAGTACGAAATTATTCTAAATAAATAAGGTATAACTAACGATTCAACACTTCTTAAATTATTACTTAAAACAACCTAACAAAATGAATAGTTTTTCCTATAGATAGAGAAATACCTAAGTTTATGGTCGCCCGCTTAATCCATTACATGATCTAGACGCAGTAATTTTTTAAAACATGATGTTCGCAGATCGGAAAGCATCTATGATAATCTTAAAATTTAAAAGCACATCTAATTGGAGACAACGTTCTTGGAGTCTCTCAAACTAGCAGTTCATTAATATTTGATTTATTCAGCAGGTATTCTTTTTTAATTTCTTCCAAAAATTATTTTCATTCGAAATTCTCTTCACTCATTTATACTTGATTTCTTTTTTTCCTTCTTTTTTTTAATATATAAACTACTTTTAACTTGAGTTGAGCTAAATGCAAAATTTAACAGTCCAAGAGCTGAAATTAGTTGAACTGTCCCAATCTAAGCTAACTATGGCAATCCCCTTCACTAAGTGGACATCTTTTCTTTTGATTTATATTCCAATTTATTATTTTAATCTAAAGGGGCAACTTTTAATCGAATTTATTTTTTTCAATTCCTACTATTAGTTCACAGTCTCCCTATATATATTTATATATCTTGTTCAAATTTTTAATCGTTAATAAAATACTTTTTATTCATCCACTCAAGTTCAAATACATTTTTTAAAACTTGTAGTGGATGACACTTGATGTTAATACAGTTTTTTCAAATATTAATTCATTAATTAAATTTAATTAATTTAATTAAAAGTAACTAAAATAAATTTTTCTTTGTTGACCTAAGCAGGAATTGAAATTAATTTTCTTTTATATTACTCGTTTAAATAATATTCAGATATTTTTTTGATTTACGACAAAACTAATTGCATTACAAAAATAAAATTACTTCCATTGGAATAATAGTTTTTATTTTTCTTTAAAAAAAAATAAACAAAATTTAAAAATAATGTTATTCAGATTTATTACGATTAATATTATACCATTAAAAACAAACTCAAGAAACATTAAAAAGCAAGCAATAAAGCTCTTATTAGTACAGTTTTTAACTACCTGATTAAGATGTTTTTTATTTATTTTTTATTTTTCTGCAAAAAGTATTTAAGAAAATCGCACTTACTTCTTTTTGAACTTCTGGAATCGACTCTGTTTTGCTTCTTTTAGTTCCAGAGACATTGTTTATAAAATATATGATTCTAATTTTCAATTTAAATTGCAAAACAAGAAAAATCTGAGAATAAAAAGGGTCTTTCACATCTCCATAAATTTATGTTAATGTAAAGGGTTCCATGATTTGCTTAACATTTAGATTTGCAAGAGAAATAAATCTGTAAACAGTAATCTTTTCCAAGCTAATGGCTTTTCTGTTGTTAAATGAACCGATAATAATTTAGATTGTGAACAACATAGGGTCATTCAGTCGAAAGAAAAACGCATGCGCAGTGGCTAATAGTAACTAGTGCGTTAAATTTACGAATGCGAAACCCATATTACTTTTTTAATTTTCCGCAAAACTTTGACAAAAACATTTGTATTTGAAAATATGAAGAGAAATTTTTTATCAAATCTAAAATTACCAATTGTTTATTTGGTAAGCAAGCACTTACCTTTATATGCAATAAAAAATAATAGAACCAAAACAAAGCAAAATGCTTAATTAAAGTAAATGTTCCCCAAATAAAGTTTAGTTAATTTTTACTCTCAGAACTATATTTGTATTTAAAAAATATGAAGTTATAAGGAATAGCTGTAAAATATTTTATCTTTAGTTATAAATAAATAATAGCTTCCTCTTTTATGTATGTGAACAATATTTTTTCTTTTATATGTCTTATTGAAAGTTTTAGAGAAACTCTTTTTCAAATCTACAAAAGCATTTTTTTTTTTTTTTTTGTAACGATAGTATTATTATTCTGTCTAAAAGAAAATTATAAATAAGCACAGTACCGTAGCTGTTAGACGTGAGGTCATTAAAAAATGCATGTATTTGCATTGTAATTTTTGACATTGGCGTTTTTATTGGGTGTTAAATCTAAGTCAAATGTTTATAATGTCAACTAAATGTTAAGTGATGGGGAAAATGTTGTATCTTTGGACACTTGTATCTTGGGACAGTGAAAATTTCTTAAAACCTAATAATATCTTAATCACTAATTTTATTTCAAAGAATGTCTTTAACCAATCGATTACGTCACAGAAAAAGTTAGTAACAGAAGCACTGAATTATTGTTTTGGTGACATAAAATAATTTCATCATTAAAATATATATATATATATTGCATTCTGTTTTCATTTTTTCGGATTTGAATTGATATAACTATTCAACTGAATTGTTACATAAATTCAGTTTGATATAAATAGTTATATAAATATATTGATCACAATTTTGGTTTCATTTAAACCAAGATTTTTTTTTTTTTTTTTTTTTTTTGTAACGATAGTATTATTATTCTGTCTAAAAGAAAATTATAAATAAGCACAGTACCGTAGCTGTTAGACGTGAGGTCATTAAAAAATGCATGTATTTGCATTGTAATTTTTAACATTGGCGTTTTTATTGGGTGTTAAATCTAAGTCAAATGTTTATAATGTCAACTAAATGTTAAGTGATGGGGAAAATGTTGTATCTTTGGACACTTGTATCTTGGGACAGTGAAAATTTCTTAAAACCTAATAATATCTTAATCACTAATTTTATTTCAAAGAATGTCTTTAACCAATCGATTACGTCACAGAAAAAGTTAGTAACAGAAGCACTGAATTATTGTTTTGGTGACATAAAATAATTTCATCATTAAAATATATATATATATATATTGCATTCTGTTTTCATTTTTTCGGATTTGAATTGATATAACTATTCAACTGAATTGTTACATAAATTCAGTTTGATATAAATAGTTATATAAATATATTTATCACAATTTTGGTTTCATTTAAACCAAGATATGCATTCGACCTCAGGACAGTAAAACATGTTACAAATTGAAACTTGTTCTACACTACAACAGATGTATAATTTTTAATAATTGCTGCAAGGGAAAGTGTTGTAATCAGTTGCTGTATTTTAAACAGGGCGAATATGTTTTATTAGCATATTATAATCTTAAATATTAATTCAATATTTTTATCATTTATTTAAATTTACATATAATGAACTTGGAAGCAGAGAACGTTTGATATAACATACAATTTTGAAGCATGTATTTTGGTTTACCAAGCAATTTTTTTAAAAAACAATTAGCTTTTTTTATCCAGAAATAAATAATTCTTCGTTGAAATTCTGAAAAAAAAGTAAAGCATTCCTGCAATAGCCCGTTGTTCTGAATGTTAAGGTTCAGTATTTCGTGAGCAACGGTAGGATTGTGGTAATGTGGATAGCATTGCGCACATACCGCCTTTACTTCCCAGACAAATCGGTCGAATAGTTTCTTAGTTATTACATTTTGAAAAAGTCGTACAATTGAAATTTGCTTTCTCAAAAGCTCTTAGACCGATTTCGTTCAGGTTTTGTACTTTGCCATTAAATATTACTTTAAAAATTTGATTAAAGTAAAGATTTGTTAAAAGTTAATGTAAAAATTTCTATACTTAACATTTTGAAATTGTACGACTATTATTATTTGTGCACTTTACGATTTTAGAGAATTCTCATTTTTGTTTAGAAATAAGATTTTATTTATTATTTATTATTTTTTTTAGCGTTAACATTAAAGAAATAGTTTTTCAACAACATTTCATAAACACAGATCCCTGTTATTCAAAACTTATTAAAATTGAACTTCCGCTACGTTTCGCTTGATAAACAAGAATAACTATGAATTACTCGAACGGAAAATAACGCTTGCAAGTAGTCTTTATGTTTATAGGTCGTTCTCTTTAGGTTAGTAGGAACTAATGGAAATTTTTTAAAATCGTATTTGCTCTTTTTCAGGAGTATGACTTTTCTTTCAGTTTACATAACCTGTAATATTAAATCAAATCTCATTGTAGATATAATCAGTAATGCCTTCAAAATTTATTATCAGAAGGCCTTATTTAAACAGTGGTCCTACTGCATTTACTTAAAAAAAATTTAATAGGCCTCACTTTCACGTTTATACAAGTAATTTTTAACTAATTTTTTAACTAGTACATCACCAGCTTATTTCTGCTGCCCAACAGCTGAAAGGATATAAATAAACACTTGAAGATCTCGGTTGCCACGGCGTCTAAAATAACGTAGCTGAACCTCATATTTAAATCAGAAAACTTATAACGAACGACTTAAAACTTAAACTTATAACACTTTTCGTGTTATAAGTTCTGTTATAAGTTTCGTGTTATAAGAGTGCTGGCTCCAAAAAGAAAGGGGCTCCTAGAAAATTTATATTTTTGTAGAACCCCCAGCTGACCACGACCGGATAATCTATTAGGAAGCAATGCCACAGGCGACTATTTATGCAGATAGTGGTAGAAACTTAATTCATTTTTGTTTATTTTCTTATCTCTTCAATTATTCAGCCGTAACTTCCACTATGACTTACATTTCAAATTATTCATATTTAAAGCAAAAGCATTATTTGCATTGTCTTTCAATAGTATACTGCAAAGAAATTGCTTAAAAAAAGTAGCTAATTTTAATCTCTATTAATAAAATTTTGAACTTTATTAGTCACCAGTTTTTGCATTTTCATTCGGTGGTAACCTTGATTAAGTGAATCTAGGCAGCCGCCTATGGAGAAAGAGGGCGGAAAATTTAAATTTTGCGATTTGTTAAAAAATATTTTTCAAAAAAGTTATTTTTTACAATTTTTTTTAGTCAATTTTTTTTCCCAAGGGTACAATAGACTTAGAAATCATACTTTTCTTGTTTAAATTTGTTTCGACTATGCATGATTTTTTTTTTTTTTTTTTGCATTTAATTAGATACATGTTGTTCATCGAAAATGACTACCCGGAACCGGATAATTATTTTAAATGCATTTTTCATTTTTAATGTACAATTTTAAATGATACTTTTACGTATATTAACATTAGAAATAAGTTGCGTTCAATTACTTTGCTAGTTTTCTATTTCTTATTAAGATCCATTATTTTCTAGAATTAGTTCAGTATTTCTTAATTATGATTAAATATTTCATTTTATTTTATAACTGGCGTTGAGCAACTGACCTAATGGACAATTACAGTCAATTTTTTTTTAAATTTTAATGCATTCAGAATCCCTCAAAACTCCCAGAAAACATTTTATTACTTTCCTAAGAAGGCTATTTTTTTAGTTATTCTTAATCAAAAAACGCTTACTTTCGTTTTCACCTGAAACGAGGAGTCACGTGATTATTCACGAACTGACGTCACATGTGTCCATCTGCCGTTCACTTACAATCGCTGCGCTGTGAAAGCCAATACGTTCTTGCTTTCGTTTGAATTTTCGTAATTAAATCCAACTATATTAGGTGGTCAATAACTATCTGTATAAAAAATTGCACCCTAATATTGCTTAATAAAAATGTGGGTTTAATATAACGTATTTTTATAATGTTAAATTTCAGTGGTATCCACTGAAACAATGTTAATAGTTGACGAAATTTTCTAGCTCTGTATATTTCAGATTTTTTAGTTCAATAAAAAAAGTTTTTGGTATTGCTTATTAAATGATGCGTTATAAATACAAAATAACTTCGCTTTTTCATTTTTTTAACCATATTAATCTTAATTTTAATGTATACTTCAAATTCATTTCGAAGATTTATTTTCATCTCAAGTGAAAGAAATGTTGGATAAGTTTTTTATGTAGAATAAATAGTTTTAGATTTTAAAATGTAGGAAAGCTCAAGTTATTGATATTTTATAATTATTTATTCTAGCGTGAATTCAAAGCATGCAATTGTCTTCAGCATAGCAATAGCCTTTTAAAAAACTTGCGATTCCAGCAAAACTTTAAATTCATTCTTTCAACAAAAAAATTTTAAGTTAAAAGGAAGAAATTTTTTTTAATATTCCAGTAGATTTTACTAACTTTAATTTAATTGCCTAAATTCTTGAAAATGTTGATACATTTTCGGCAATACCGAATGCTTAATCTGAGATTTTAATTAAATTAAATTTTTTAAATTAAATATTTTAATTAAAAATGTATAATGTATTAATTTTACTGTTTTAGAATTCTTCATTGCAAGCACTGACAAATAGTTTGCAAAAATAAGGAGAGCAGTGAACTATAGTCAAACTTTGTTAATACTATATTGCAGAAAAAGAAATTAAAATTTATAAATAATTTCTAACTGTGACGAAATTCCTATTTACGCAAGGAATAATAAATATAAGCGTTAATGTGTATTTAAATATTTAATACATAGAAAAAAAATGACATAAACTGCATTAGTAAATATGTACTTAAAAAGAAAATCCTTCAACTCTAGTAATAAATAAATAAATAAAAGAAGCAACATTAAATTAAATTTTTTGAATTCTTGAACGGTGATGAACTGCTATTTTTTCAATGGACTAGTTTATGAAAATACTGATTTGTTTTAATGCAACAACGAATTATAAAATCATCCATCCTATATCTATTTCTATCCAATCTGCGACTTACTTTAATTAAGTAATTAGGCTGTGATGGAGCATTATTTTAATTTAAAAGTAAGTGAAATAAAATAATATTTTCTATGAACTTTAATACCACTGATGTCAGCCGAAAAGAAATGTTGATTCGCTGTAAAGAGCTGCATAATCATTTCTTCAGATATTTTAGTGATAAATAACAGCATTTGAAGTTTTAAAATTTTTCTTTCACTTTGCACACACTCTCAAAATCGTAAATTTAATTCACAAAATTTTTACTGATAATTTTTAAAGGATGTTCATACGATATACGTGATATCAAAACTAAAAGAGCATTGAAATAGCTTTAGCGGATGGAGAAGGCACGTTTCCATTCGGCACATGTGACGTCATAACCAATCAGGGATCGTTTTTGATTACATCACTTACGGAGGCCTTTGGGGGCAATTTAAATGTTTAATAACTAAATAAATTAACATTTGCCGAAAAAAACAATCAGATTTTCGGTTTCAGGAGAGAATTTCCTATAAGTTAGGTATGAAAATAATAAATTTATGATATGCTGTAATTGTCCATTCTGAGTTTACGTCTATCAATGTTCAACTCCACTACCGTGTAATTTTGAACCCAACCCAGAAGACAAGGGGACTCTTGGATCAAGCTTTGAGACAAACTATCCTTCGTCGAGGACTTTTTGATGGGAATAATCAGCATTTGTGTTTACCATGGTGAGAAAAATCACGAAAACCTCTTACGGTTAGCGAGCTGGCAATCAGTGAGGGTATTTAACGATTAAATATTTACAATATTGTGCGCGCACTCGCGGCCGGGGGCAATTTATTGTACGTTGCTTGTATTTGTATAAATATGTATAGGCGAGAAAAAAACCTTTATTCGCGTAAAGGCCTCTAACTCAAACTCATTAGTATCACTCAACTATCTCAAAATGAACATAAGTGGCATCAAACCACTATTGAGATATTAAACTCATATGCTGAAGGTGGAGAATTTTAGCTACTGATGTAGCATATTATGGAAAATATAACTGTAAATGATGCGTAACTGTAAATGATGCGATTTCAAAGATTGCTTTGAATGCTTTTTTCTCGCAAAACATTGTTATCAATCTAAATCGAATAATCGGTAACTTCAACAATAGTTAATGGTTATAATCTGTTTTTTTCCCATTAGTACTCATTTCTTACCAGATGTTATCGGAGGTCAAGTAGTTCTTTCTTCAAATGTATTTACTGGTGAGGGGGAGAGGCAGACTCCTTTGCTTCGACAACATTGCACTGAAAATTTCGCATAGATTTATTAAAATTCTTCTTTTAAATATATATGCTAAGGGATAAAGGGGATCACACATTTATTAATTAATATATATAGTAAGTGAATTAATGATATATATTGTATAGTAAATGATTGATGAATTCCGACATCATCAATTATTTATTTTTAATTTTGTTTTACGAATTTCTAATTTGTAAATTATGGTTTATAATTTACAATGTTTTGCAGTACACTTGGAAGCCTCAATAACGCATAAGCCCTTTAATAATTCGTACCATTTTGCTAATGATCATAATTAAAATTAAAATGTACTATTATTTAAATAGAAAATAAACAACTATAAAGATGCAAACAAGAGTAGAACTTTAAAAAAAGATGCTTATTTTTTTTCAGGTGTTTTTCAAGAAACATCTGGTCATTCGACGAGTATAGTATCAGTTTTCAAGCATCTGCTAACTATTCAATTCGTACTAGAAGGGTAACAATAGCAGAAAGAAACCTTTTTCCTTTTAATACCGTTATTATTTATTTATTTTTGAGGGACAAGGCAGAGAGACATCATTTGATTCCGTTTAAATTTAGCTCTGATGCCGCATATTTCTTTGTCATTTTTTTAAATTTATTTTTTGCTTAAGAAAATTAAGAACAATTTTTTTTTCTTTGAATTAAGAATGATTATATGTTGTAAAATTAGTACTGAACAATCAAACATTGTGAACTTAATGTTTAAAAAAATAAATAACTGTAAAATAAAAGCAACAGAAAATTTTAATATATTTTTATTTCAAATCATAACTTATCTAATCATGTTCATACACAGAAACTTTGTCTCTGTATCAGGTTTCGTAACTTAATTTATAGTTAGCGCTAATTAAGTAACATATTTGAGGTTATCACTTTGAATTATTATGATTGACACCTAGTACGGAAAAATTAAATAATAAGAACAAAAGTTATGCAAGTTAGAAATTATACATCTTTTTTTTGTTTCTCAGTACAAAACTAATGAAATTAATTTTAAGTATTAATTATTTGGTGTATAACCATAACCAGTTGTTTACATACTTATTCACTCTTTTAGTCCTAACAGGTAACTGGGAAATTATATATTAGAGCAATAATCATGATCTTACTGACCCGAAATTTAAATTTTGAAATCGATACTAAGCTTATTGTTTAATTTTGTGATACGAGTGATTAAGCAATGTTTCGCGAACGCGATCAATTTGAACGCAATCGTATAGAAGTGACTGATTTTGTACTTTTATGTGTCTCAAGGTCATTGATTATTTTTCTTCTTCTAGTAAGCAGAAAATGTATCGTTAAAGTGAGATTATTTATTATTTTAACTTTTTTTAAAAAAGAAATATGAATGAATGATTTTGAAAAACATCTGAACTTCAAATTATTTCTAAAACAAAATCATTGAAAACTTTTATTTTGCTAATATTTTGAGGAAATAAAATATGCGTCGTCTATTTTATAGAAATAGAGTAATGTTAGAGAAATAGTTAGGATAAAATATTTCCACTTATTAACTATGTTATTTATTCTTAACCTTAACTTAATTTTATCATCATTCTTTATTCTCAAGGGAAAAACTTCAGTTTGAAAGTTAACATTTTTAAATCTTCTAAACATTTAGTTTTTTAAATTTTCAAATAGGTGTTTCATTTTAAATTGTAATGTTTAATTGTTAATGTTTTGCATTTCATTTTACCTTAATCTGTCTTTCAGCATTTATCGAAAATCATTATCATTATTTATTCTATATTATAAAACTTGCATAATATCGTTTTTTTTATGTTGTTCCACATAATTTTTTTATTTTTACATATATTTTTATACACAATTTAATGTATATGTTACATTCAGAGATAAAATTTTTAAAAAAAATTAGCTATTTTAAGGAAAAAGTAATAAACTTTATCAGAAAATGAATTAAAGAGGCGGTTTTTAACAATGTTAATAATAATGGTGATAACAATGTTGATAGTAATAAATCAAGTTTGTTATTGAGTTATTCCTGAAAAAAGTTGCCGATTACTTATTTATAAATATTTTTAAAGGTTTAGATAATGTGCATCGAATGCATCATCCTATCTCTGCAAGTTTTTACGTAGGGCCATGCTTTTCGAGACCGTTTATAGTTTGCTATTGTATAAAAACTGAAACTCCCTGTAAATTGCACTGAGTTGCCGGTATACTATAAACAATGCAAAAAAAAAAAAAAAATCACCCCGCAAAACTTTTAATTGGACTCAATCACGATGGTTCAAAGGGGTGACATCAAATATGCCAATTAATTACTGCAA
Source organism: Parasteatoda lunata (assembly GCA_949128135.1). Lineage (NCBI taxonomy): Eukaryota > Metazoa > Arthropoda > Arachnida > Araneae > Theridiidae > Parasteatoda > Parasteatoda lunata. The sequence goes on along the minus strand of OX421974.1, from coordinate 85,054,970 downwards.
ACGATTTTTAAAGTTACGAAATCAGACATAAAAACGTATTTTCTCTGACTAAACATACCTTTTTTTTAACGGATTCGTGTTTCTGGTCCCCATAATAATAGGGGAAAACGCAATCTGGGAAAAGTCCCTATAGTTAGGTCAGGACAGCATCGAGATCTTTTTAAGCGAATTGAAAACTTTTTGTACACAACTCGTTTATCCAAAGATAATTCTTTCCAAAAAAAAAAAAAAAAAAATTATATAATTAAAAATTTGAGTAAAAATTTATTATTTTATTTAATAAATAGTCGAAAGATTTTAAACTGCAAAGTATACAGTTTTCTTACAGCATTTTAAAGTAAGTTAATTAAAATATCGAAATTGGTCTAATAGTTTTTGAGAAATCAAATTTTAAAAAAATCGTATATTTAAATTTCTCAACCGTTTTCACTCAAATTTTAGATTTTGTCATGTAAAAGTAGATACTTTAAAAAAAGGCAAAAATTTCATACGTTAAAATTCAACATTTTTTCTATTATTATTAAATAAAATATTAAAAATTTATAAACGTTTATTAAAAATGATTTTTTGCATGGATAAATGAAATTTATAATTGTGAGCAAAATATTTTCATTTAGTTAAAAAAGTTCTCGAGATATGGCGAAGTACGCAAAAAGTAAAATTAACGTTAAGGAGATCAAAATTTGGATCGCTCTCCTGATGTAACCATGGGGACCATATTTCTCAGATTGCGGCTACCCCCTATATTTAGGTTGTCAGAAATCGTTGTAAAAAAGGTATGCTTATTCAGAGAAAGTACTTTTTTGTAACTGATTTCGTATCTTATAGCGTCTGCGTTAATTAATTAGCATATTTGAAGTCACCCCCTTGAACAATTTAGATTGAGTACTAGATCGTGAAGATCCGATCAAAAATATTAGATATTATCCGATATTAGATCAAAAATTATTCAGGGTAGATCTTTTTTTCTTTTCAATTTTTTTCTTTGGCGTACTGTTCTTTGTGCAAGAAAAACAAAAAGAATTAAAATAAGAAAGGACCACGCTGAATGACTATTGATGTAATGAGCGAATTTTCACGTACTTAGACTCAATATTGATAGTTTGAGAGAGTGACCTTGAATAAGCTAATTAGTTATTGCAAACGATATTTTAAGTTATGTAATCAGACATAAGAATCGGGGCAGTGCCATCGGGGTGCAAGAGCTACAGCCCTTCCATATTTCATAAATGAGGGGACACTCAATATTTCAGGAAAATTAAAAAACAGATGCCATTATTTCCAGTGAGCTCAAACATTTCTTCGGTGAAAACTGCTACAAAATCATCCCTTAATTATCCTTCCGCAAAGGAAAAATACGTCCTTTTTGCTGACCGATGGGGAAATTCTTGGTTTCAAAGGTCACAGCGAACAAAATAAATAAATAATAAAAAAAGAAAAAAAAGAAAGAAAACAGTGAAGTAAAATTAAAAAAAAATTGTAAAATGAAGAGATAAATAGTTTACAGGTAAACAATTTCCATTATTAATTTTATTTTTATTTTAAAGCAATTCAAATAATGAAGTTAAAATTGCAAATTCGAGTTCCTGATTGCCATTTTGTGAGATTCAAATAATTCGGTACCGGTTGGTATATATATATATATATATATATATTATATATATATATATATATATATATATATATATATATATATATATATATATATATATATATATATATATATATATATATATATATATATATATATATATATATTATATATATATATATATATATATATATATATATAATATATATATATATATATATATATATATATATATATATATATATATATATATATATATATATATATATATATATATATATATATATATATATATATATATATATATATATATAATATATATATATATATATATATATATATATATATATATATATATGAGTGTGTGTGTTTGTGTGGAGAGAGAATAGAGCCCCCTACCCCGAGATACTTCCGCTATCACTGCACAAAAATGCACTTTCTCCGAATAACCATACTCTTTATTAGATGGATCCAGCTTCGAACCCCCAAAATATAGATGGTAACCGCAATCTGGAAAATATGGTCACAACAGTTTGGTCAGGAGAACGGTCCATAGCTTGAACCCCTTAATGTTAACTTTAAATTTTGCGTATTTCGATATATGTCAAGAACTTTTTCAGCAAATTGAAAAATTTTGTCTCGCAACTATAAAACTCGTTTATTCCAAGATAATTTCATGCGAAGAATAATCATTAATAATTATTTATAAATTTTTACTATTTTATTTAATTATAGAAGAAACAATTTTGAAATGCAATACAAAGAGAAATTTACAAATAAAGTATCTAATTTTTCCCTCTTTTAAAGAACGTAATTTTATATGGCAAAATATTAAATTTGAACGAAATCGATCGAATAGTTTCTGAATATTCGAATTTTAAATACCTAAATTGTATCTTACTTTTTAAAAATTTGATTTCTTGGGAACTATTTGCTCGATAAAATGATGTAAAAATGTGTATACTTTACGTGAATATTTGCATTGCATTTCAAAATTTACCTGTCTATAATTAAATACAATAATAAAAAATAATAAATAAAAAAATTGAAAAAATAAGGTGTACATTACAATTTAAAATATTTTTGTTTATTATTAAATAGAATAATAAAAAGTTGTACATTATTATTAAAAATTGTTTTTTGCATGCAATTGTCTTTGGATAAACAAACTTTATAATTGCGTGCGAAAATTTTTCAATTCGCTTAATAAGTTCTCCAGATATGGCGAAATACGCAAAAAGTAAGAATAATATTACGGTGTCCATACTTTGGATTACTCTCCTGACCTAACTATTGGGACCATATTTATCACATTGCGGCTACCCTTTATAATTTGGGGGTCAGAAAAATCTGGATCCGTCAAAAAAAAAAAAAAGGATATGTTTGTTTCTGAGAAAACACGTTTTTACGTCGGATTTCGTAATTTAAAACAACGTCTGCACTAACTAATTAACATTTTTAGGTTACTCCCTATAACCATTAGGATTGAGTCCTAGGATGTGAAAATTTGATAATTAGATCATAAGTTATTCAGGGTGGGTATTTTTTATTTATTTTTGCACAACTAACACTGAATAAGATTCGTAAATTTTAGCGGCGATTTTTAAACGAACGCAACTCTATATTTTGTCGTTAATTAGAGTGGGATTTTAGAAATAAACACTCTTATATTTAACCAATACAATTAATGATTTACAACATTTGAAATATGTAAGATGCGTCTTAACCAGAGTGTCTTAACGAAACACTAGCAGGTGAGGAATCAAAACTGAAACTTCAACTCCTCGAGTGCGAAGATAAGATTTGAAACTCCCAGATTCGATTGCGCATGCGTGATTGTGGTGTGATAGTTTGAACACATAGTTCATAAAGGCCAAGCTTTGACTATCACTCCATTAGCTCTCGAGTTCTCCAATATTTTTGAGGCAAATCATTAAAAGTTTTGAGTGCTTTGCAATTGTCCAAGTGATCAGCATTGAAAACTTGTTCAGAGTTGTCATGAACAACATAAGGGAGAATCTATAAATTTAAAACGAAACAAGTTGGCAGGCAAACAATCACGCTCTGACAAAAGTTTAAATCTTGCAACTGATGCATCCTTGGAATGGGACCAGACATTGGGACCAGATCATCCGCATGAAGGAGTAAAATGAGAACCAAAATCCTGGAGAATGGCTAAGCTGTAAGCAGATTTAGTGTTAAGGTGCACCATGAAGAGGCTTGCTACGTTACAACCTTCGTTACATCTCAAATCTGATTAGTCAGTCTTTTCTTTTGTCTTGCTTTGGAAAAAGAATTATTTTTACCGTTCACTATTCGTAAGATGAAGAACCTTTTCAAAATAACTATTTATTCCTATGACTTGCTGAAAAAAATTCCCAAAACATGATTATTGTTTCCAATGCTAGAATGACCTAACTCTTTAAAAAAAAACTACGAAAAAAAATTGCCTAGTTAATTAATATAACTCTAAGTCAATATTTTCTGAAATATTTAGTGTTAGGGAGCAGTTTTTGTTATTTAATTTAAATATAACATTGGTTTTTAATATATTATAAATACAATCAGGAACAAGTTTTTTTTTACATCCAACCATACTTTGATTTCTGCAGAAGCTTTGAAAAAGTAACATTTCAATAATATAACTCACGTGAAAAAAATATTATATTTACTGGCTATAAACATAAAACGCCCCGTGCTAATGTTACTCCAAACACCTTGCTTTTTAAATTAGAAAAAAATTTGACTTCATAGGTCATGTTCCATCAAATAATTTCTTACGTAAATCAATTTATATTACCAAAAATAATTATAAAACTACTTAATTTCCGTGAAAGGATACAGCATGAATAATTTCAATGAGCTTAGTTTAACCTTTAAGGCAGTGGAAAGTATACTTCAATTCTTTGTTAATTTTTAAATGTCCTTGGGGAGTTATTTTCCCACCTATGATTTGTTCGGCCATCAGCTGATAACTTCAGAAGAAAAAGCTGCCAATGAAGAACTTTATTTACAGAAATGAGAGTAACAGTGAAGGTTAGCGTGGGATCCAGTTCACTTCGCTTGTGCGTTATGTGTTTGTTCATTTAATCATTTTTTATTGAGTTTATAACTAGTTATCAACACAAAATTTATAAATTCGGTTGTTCATAAGCACAGAAATTCAATTTTATGGCTAATTTCTCTCAGAAGGTAGAATTTTCAAGTACCCACCCACCTTTCCATAAAAAATAAAAGAATTATCCTAAAATTCAAATTAATTTTGAGTAATAAGCTAAATAAACTTTTTTTTATAAATCTACCTCAATCCCAAAAATATTATACAATAACATTATTGGGAAAAAAATACGGCTCTATAAAGGGCTTAAACACATTCTTAAAAGATCTATGTTTTAATTTCAAATTAAAGTCAAAGGAGTGAATAAAAGGATTAAATAATTCTGCAGAAACCTTACTTATTGGGGTTTCTTTCGTTTCTAAAATTCTTTTGAATTTCACACGCCTGAACTAACAGCATTTTATCGCTTGATTGAGCAAAAGCTTAAACAATTGGTTCAACCCGAGGCTTTTAAACGAATTTACCTTATTTGGTAGATTATTCTTTTACTTTCTTTAAAAATTATTATTTAGCTCGAGATAAAGAAAATGTTTGTGTCAAACTATTATTTTTTTTTTCCTCGTTCGTTTTACTGGATTATTATCTTTCTTAATTCATTATAAAATGGGAAGTAATTGTTTGAAAATAATTAAAAGAAAAGTTAAAAATTCCAAAAAATTAAGTGCATACTATGTAAGTAGATAAATATAAATAATTAAAATATAAATTTACTGAAAAACCATATCGAAATATTATATCAAATATCGAAATATACAAAAAAAAAAAAAAAAAAAAAAAAAAAAAAGTAGAATTACAGTTTTTGGCAAACCCAATTTTTTAAGTGAAGTAAAAATAAAAAAAATATTTTTTTCACATCAATAACTCAGGATAATTCACTTTCAAAACTATGACAGTAGGGTTTTGACGTTTATAGAATTTTAATTAAAAGAAATTAGGCTTTCTACAATATTCGATTCATCTGTGTCAAAAATGGAATTTTCTTCTTCTTTTTAGTCCATTTGATAAACGTGTTTTAAAACTTTTGTTCGCCGCATTATTTTGTTCATTTTTGTTTTCTGTTTGTTAGTTATGTTAATGTCAGTAAGTGATCAAAATTTCGATCGACAATAATATGGAGATAAATTATGTTTGTAATATTTAGTAAATAGTTGTAACTCATGTTTTTATCAGATACAGTGCTCCAGTTGAAATTTAAGCACCTTAGCTAGTCAGAAATTAATCTAAATTCCGATTGATAATAAATTTTTTATGGCCATTATTTCTGCTTGCTCTGATCATGGAACAATTGAAGCTTGTATTTTCATGTACAGAGTTCAAATTAAATTTTGCATGCACTGGCCAGACTAAAAAATTCTGAAATGTTGACTGACGTAATATTCTTTTGGCCAAATTATCGCGTTCAAATTCAACTTCAGAAAGTGATAGAAACTTGCACTGAATAGAAAGCTCCTGTAGAGATTTGTGTGCTCCAGCTAGTCAAAAAAGAATCAGAATTATAATTATGAAATTTCACCATAACACACGAAAGCGAGTTTGTCAAATATTCTTCCAAAATACAAAGAGATAAAAAAAAAAAAATAATAATAATTTGCAAATTGTTACATGCATTATACCAAATTTTGTAACAATCTAGTTCCAAACGTAGTTACAAGTCATACGCTAAAAAATCATTATTTTTTTAAAAAAGAAAAATCATTTGATTTAAAAAGATGGGACTATAAATTTTTTGCACTGATTTGCATAAGTTACATAGCAATTTTTTTAATACGAAAATGACATTTTGTTGCAAAATTCCTCTTGATTTCTAAATTTTCTAAATTTATAAGTAAAACTATATTAACTTATTATTTTAAATTATAGACATCAGATTATATATATATCCTTAACTATTAATTTATGGGGGAAATCATCGGCTTTACTTCCATTACATTATTAGGGCATCGCTATTATTTGCATAAGAAAATGCCAATTTGTTACGAAAAATATTTCATAAAAACTTACATAAATACTTTGAAATATTTAAGAAATGATTTGATAGATAAATAAGTTAATGCAGTTTGTATGTTTTTTGTTATAATAGCGCTGTTTTGATTGTTACATTTAGATATTTATCAAAGTATTGGATCACTTTTTTAAAAATATCTTTAAAAAAGCAAAATTGCGCTACTATTATCATTTTTCAAAACTATTATCAAGCAAGTGTCATCCGAGTGAAAATGTCTTCTCGAATTTTTAGTTTATATCTTTTGGAAACTGCTTAAAAATTCATAAATTTGTTTTTTTTTTTTTTTTACTTTGTCTCAGTCAGCAACAGGAATGTCCGAAATCGGACCACTTAAATGAAGAAAAAAAATTTTTTTAAGGTATTTAAAAAAAACTTTTGTAATAATTTATAATAATTCTTGTAACTAGACAGAATTATAAATGTATTCGAAAAATTTTATAGGGTCTTAAATAAAATTGTCAAAGCTTAAAATTTAGATCTATAATGTTATGCTTTTACTTTTTAAGAATTGATAACATAACCTATTTCAAGTATCACAATAATTAAATTTTCTATTATTTTAAAATTAAAATCAAAAATATTTAAAGTGAGTCATCTTAAAAGTTTCGAAAAAAAATATTTCGTTAACGTAATTATTAATTCCACTGTGCAGTTAATAAGTAATGAGAATTGAGCAAAAATAAGCTTTTAACCACAGTATAAATCGTAGATTTTTTCTTAAGAATGTCGAGTGTTAAAAAAGAAAGAAAGTACCTTTATTTAAAAGTAAATTATGAATTTTTTTAAAAAGTAAAAAAAATGAAAAACGTATCTCAAACAGGAGGATCTTGTCCAGGTGACAGAAAAATTAAATAAAATACTGCTTTATATAAATTTGATATAATATTTTACATTCTCTGAGTTTTCTGGTTCTTAAAATTATTTAACATTCAAAATCACACGAACTTATATGGTTAATAAAATGAATCTTGTCTTAAGATCTTCTGTATAAATTATCAATATAGATAATCCTTTTTTTATTTTTCCATATAACAGAATTAAATTAAAATAAAATGTAAAGCATGCCAAATAAAAAAAAGACAAAAAAAAAAGGAAAAAAAAAAAGAAAAAAAAGGAGAAAAAAAAGAAACGTAACACCCTGAATAATTTTTCATCTACTAATCGGATTTTCACGAAATCAGACTCAAAAACTTACTTTCTCTGAATAAACAATCTTTTTTTCCCCATCGGATTCAGATTTATGACAAACAAAATGTGGGGGTAGCTGCTATTAGAAATATGGTACTCATACTTTTGTTTAAGATAGTGATCCAAAGTTATCCTCCTAATATTAATTTTATTTTTCACCATATCCCGAGAACTTTTTAAGCGAATTAAAAAAGTTTTTGCACGCAATTATAAAACTTATTCATCCAAAGATAATATCATGCGAAAAATAAATTTTAATTGATATTTATTATTTTTTATTATTTTATTTAATAATAGTCGAAAAAAGTTTGGAATGTGAAGTATACAATTTTGTACATCATTTGAAAGTATGTAATTTTACATGGCAAAATACAAAATTTGAGCGAAATCGGTTGAATAATTCCTGAGAAATTGAATTTTAAATATACGACTTTCTTAAAATAAAATTTCCAGGAGCGTACATAGACTTAGGTGCAACCCTCCGCAAGAAATATAAATGCGCCCTATCTTAGACTTTTTAAAATAATAAAATGGGACACAATTTTTTTAAATTCACAATTTTTTTAAAATTATAATATAGAGATATTCAGAAATTTAAAATCATTCATTTTATTTAATTTATATTAATTTATAGATTTCAATTTAAATTATTTTAATATGAATTAATAAAGAATTAATAATCGCGATGAAAAAGCGGAATTTAGAAAAGTACTAAATTTGAACATTGTATACACTTACAGAGTAACAACATTGAAATGAAATTTATTTTAATAATACAAGGTAAGAACTCACTATCTTATAATAACTATATTCGAAGTTTAGTTAAGGGTTATGTTATTTTTATCTATAAAGTGAACTAAAAAATATCTCATAAAATATAAGAATTTTTATTGAAATTCATATAGGAGGGCACACCTTTCTGAATGAAGGGCTACGTGCCCATGTATTTAGATACCTTGAGGGTAATTATAATGATTTTAATGTAAACATAAGTATTTTAGACATAGTTTAATTCATCAGTTAACTTAGTGACATATTTGCATTAAATTAAATTCTTTTAAATAATTTTAATTCATTTTTTTATCATCTGAATTCTTTTAATTAATTCTTTTTTTTCCCTTCCTTTTATCAGTTAGCGTATCAGTAATTAACAACTTTTAAACATTAACATAGAAAAGTGAAGAAAACCAAACTGATACTTTTCTTAATAAAAATATTTCTTTTTTAATAGAAATTTTTTTTTTTTAAGAAAAGAGATTTTTTAAAAAATATAAGGATGGGGGGAAAAGTATGGTTTTCTGTCACATCACTTAAAAAAAAAAAAATGGTTAAAATATTTAACTGTAAAGTTGTTACTAAAAAAAAAAATAAAAATAGATTGAGTAACATAACTGCAAATTAAATACTTTTCTTAAAGAAATCGTATGGGGTCTAAAATGATTTAAAATAAACGCATTATAGCTCAAAATAAGATTCAACATTCAGTAGGGATCAAGTCCAATATATTCAGTAGGGTTTTTTTAAAATAAAGACATTGATATTTAGTGATTTCTAAGAGATATCATGAATGTTAAAACGGTTTTTAAACGGTTCTTAAAACGGTTTTTTTTAATTACTTTTTTAATCTACTAAAAATAAGAAACAAAGCTAAAAATAAAAAAATAGAAAAAAAGTAGTGAACAGCTTAAAACTCTCAGTCGAATTTCGCGTTTTGTAATAATGTTGTCGCGTTTAAAAATTCAAGACATTAAAATAAAATAATAATAAATAAAATATATATATGTTACGGCCAAAGCCCGAAGTCCGGCCAGATCGCGAAATGGCCGAGGCTGGTTGACCAATGTCCGGAATTGTTCTTGATTTCGGGAATTGGCCGGCCAGATCGCGAAGTGGCCGAGGATGGTTGGCCAAAGTCCGAAATAATTGAAGCGATCAGTGAATATTTTACTTTGGCGGCCTTTTATAATTATATAAATAATTCTTTTAAATCTTCTACTTTAAAAATATAAAAAATAGAAGTTTTTAAATTGTCTATTAAAAAATCATTAATTTAATAATCATTATTAAATTGTCTATTTAATTGTCATGCATACACCAAAGGTCTTGTCATACTAGGTCTAGTTAAGTGCCACTGCCCGGTATACATTTGCCTGGTATACCCTACACTGATGTTTTTTTAAGGTTCAGTGCCCCTGCCCGGTATACCCTAAACTGATGTTTTTAAGGTTCAGTGCCACTGCCCGGTATACATTTGCCCGGTATATCCCACACTGATGTTTTTTTAAGGGCAAGTGCCACTGCCCGGTATACATTTGCCCGGTATATCCTACACCAGGGTTGTCAAACTCGCGGCCCGCGGGCCACATGCGGCCCCAGATGAACATTTTTGCGGCCCAGTCAATATATCCAACCCAAAGTAAGAATAAAATAGAAATGTGAATTAGAAACGAAACCAGCAAATAAAATTATAATATACTACTTTACTTATAAACTATGCGGATGATTTTAAATTGTACGCGCGGAAATATAAACCTCTAATTGGCTGAAATAGAGTCGCACTAAGCTTTCAACGGCAAACTGCTACCCATCAACTGATACTAAGACGCAGTTATACATACGATATCTTACAAGTGTTATTCCATAATTTATATTACGCTTATTGATTTGTGCAGTTACTCTCTGCTTTGTAAGTTAATATTCAAGACAAAACATTGATATTGTAATTAAAATGTTTTATCATTTTCTGTTAACAATTGCTTATTTATTTCAACCCTTTATATTCAGTTTATCTATATCGAAGCCAAGTGTAGTAAAATTAAACGAAAAATCGCCGATGAACATCGAATATTCCAAGTAAAATGGGAACTGGAATATTTTTGCTGTGAAGTAAAATAATATGTTTGATTTGCAATAGTACCATTAAGTTACCGAAGTAATATAATATTAAATGTCGGTACGAAAATTATCAATCGAAATATGATAATTACGAAGGATTAATGAGGCAAGAGAAGTTGAAAGAGCTCAAGTTCGGTATGAAAAAACAACAGTCAATATTTAGTAAAGTACTGCAAGAAAATGAAAAGGCGGTACATGCAAATTACGTCTTGTCCAAGTTGATGGCCAAACACTCGAAGTTTTTTACTGTAGGTGATTTCATCAAGAAATGTCTAATTAAAGCTGCAGAAATTGTTTGTCCTGAAAATTCGAAGGCTTTTCAAACAAGTTCGTTGACTCGAAATACAGTTGCGGAAAGAGTTACCGACTTGGCCGCCAATTTAAGTGATCAGTTCATCTAGTTTTGAAAGTTTTTCCATCCCCTGTGATGAGAGTACGGACATTGGTGGCATAGCTGAATTAGCTGTGTTTCTTCGTGCTTGCGACAATGATTTAACCATATTTGAGGAATTATTGGAGCTAATACCGATGCATGGTACTACTACAGAACACGATATATTTAATAGTGTTTTTGATCTTCTGCAAAAATACAATCTACCTCTGTCAAACTTAAATTCTGTAGCTACAGATGGCGCTCCTTCCATGACCGGAAAAAACAACGGCTTCGTAGCATTACCACAACAAAAACTTAGTGAAATTCATGGTTCAAAAATTCAACATACGCATTACATTATACATCAAGAAGTAGTAGGCACGAAGGAAATCAAAATGGAGAATGTTCTGTTATATACAAAGAAAGTTATAAATTTTATAAGATCTTGAGGCTTAAATCAACGACAATTCACTGCTTTCTTAAGTGAATTAGATAGTGCATAATCAGGTTTATCCTACTATAGCGAGGTAAGTTGGTTATCTTGCTCCAAGGTTCTCAAACAATTCTGGGATTTGAAAGAAGAAATATGTAAGTTTTTACAAACTAAAAATCAAGATACAAGCTCCGATCAAATAGGGTTGCAAGATTTGTCTTTTATGGTTGATCTAACCAAACACTTATCCGATTTAAATTTATTGTTGCAAGACAAGGATCACATCATTATGAACATGTTTAACATAATTGAAGCATTCAAATATAAACTATTTCTTTGGGAAAGGCAACTGAAGAATAAAGATTTAACGCACTTCCCAACGTGCAACAAGAGCAAATCTTGTTTAGATGATACTGCATCGTATCAAAAATACGCAGAAAAAATTTCAAATCTTAGAACAGAATTTGAAACAAGGTTTAAAGATTTCAATTCTTATGAAGGCAAATTTTGTTTGTTTTCTTCGATTTTCTCAATAAATATAGACTCAGTACCCAGTAATATGCAAATGGAAGTGATTGAGATTCAGTGCGACTCAAATTTGAAGGCAAAATTCATTGAAGTGGGTGTGTCTGAATTTTACAAATACTTACCGGCAAGGTTTAAAAATCTTCGAGAATTCGCATATGAAATTATTTCCATGTTTGGAAGTACTTATCAGTGAGAGCAATTATGTTCTGTTATGAATGGAAAGAAATCTCCTGTCCAAAACAGTATTAATAACGCTCACGTTGGGTCAATTTTGAAAGCAGTCTCGGCCAATAAAATTTCTCCCGAAATAGGAAAGATAGCAGCAGAGAAGAGATGTCAAGTATCAGGACGTAAACAATAATTTAACATTATATAAGTTTATTATAATGTACTATTCAAAATAAAAATATTTATTTCTATGAACATTGATTTTTTTTTTTGCGGCCCACCTAAAGTTAAGCATTGTTTACTTGGCCCAAGTTAGCTTTTGAGTTTGACACCCCTGTCCTACACTGATGTTTTTTAAGGTCAAGTGCCACTGCCCGGTATACATTTGCCCGGTATATCCTACATTGATATTTTTTAAGGTCAAATGCCCTGCCCGGTATAATGATTTTTTCTTCCAACTTTGGCTGATCTTCCCATGCCAATTCGCGATTTGGACGGGCAATTCCCGAAATCAAGAGCAATTTCGGACTTTGGCCAGCCATCCTCGGCCAATTCGCGATCTGGCCGGCCAATTCCCGAAATCAAGAAAATTTTCGGACTTTGGCCAGCTAATTTACAGCGCTCTTGGCCAATTCGCGATCTGGCCGACTTCGGACTTTGGCCGTAACTTATATATATATATTGTAAAATAACATGAATAGATGATGAAATGAACAAGAAGAAAACACGTCAAAATTAATGATTTAAATGTCTGATTCGAAAATCGCAAGTCGTTTTAGTATCGGATTAAAAATATCACGATTTTCGAAAACCAGTGAAAAAGTCTAGCTACAAAATGTTGAAGGAACGATAAAAAAAATCTCTTAGATTTATAATGAAATTGAGTGTCCTATCGGTACATGATAAAAATATTGGTATTTTCAAAATGCGTAGTGCCGAAAACAAACAATGGAAAAATAGCTTGGATTTACGATAAAATGAGCACAAATAAAGTACACCAAAGTTGATTATTATTTGCACGTTTCGCGAGGTCTTATTAAAAAGATCGAGATTTTAAGAAACATGTGAAAATCCGACAATAAAATCAGAAAACGCAATCCTTTGGATTAACTATGAAATGAAATCAAAGATCTCTAAAAGTGATTACTTATATTCGAAATTAACACATCATTATTTTGTCGCATTAAAATTGTCGGGAATTTTGAAACTTTGGAAATTCGACGTGATATATCACGTCGAGTTTCCATAATCATAATAAACCCACGCCATTATAATGATCGATAAAAAGCGATCAAGGTCCGTTCCGTTCAAAAACTTAAATGCGCAATTCAAAATTTAAATTTTTTTTTCTTTTTTTACAAAAAAAAAAATAATAATAATAATTATATTAGTTTTTTATTATGTTAAGGTGTTACAGCGGAAAGCAGATTTTACACCCTTATCATGTAGTGCAGTGTTCCCTAACCTTTTTATCACCGCGGACCTGTCAACGTTTGATAATTTTACCACGGACCACTGAAGGGGGGGGGGGCGTTGATTGTTTATATTTTAGATTATTTTGATTTTATAATTTTAATTTAATTGTATTTAAACATACCTTCAAAATAAAATACAGTTACATCAAAAAATAAAGGGTTCTTACGTATTATCGCAACCAGGTTGGCGCGATTTGTATGTTATGTTTTTTGTATGTATGCGATTTGCACAGATGTTTTTTTAAGTTCAAGTGCCACTGCCCGGTATACATTTGCCCGGTATACCTTACACTGATTTTTTTTAAGTTCAAGTGCCACTGCCCGGTATACATTTGCCCGGTATACCCTACACTGATGTTTTTTTAAGGTCAAGTGCCACTGCCCGGTATACATTTGCCCGGTTTATCCTACACTGATGTTTTTTTAAGGTCAAGTGCCACTGCCCGGTATACATTTGCCCGGTATACCCTACACTGATTTTTTTTAAGTTCAAGTGCCACTGCCCGGTATACATTTGCCCGGTATACGTTTGCCCGGTATACCCTACACTGATGTTTTTTTAAGGTCAAGTGCCACTGCCCGGTATACATTTGCCCGGTTTATCCTACACTGATGTTTTTTTAAGGTCAAGTGCCACTGCCCGGTATACATTTATTCAAGATTTGTGAAGAAAAATAATATAAATCACTTAGGGTTGCCGTAAGTAGGGTCGCCAAATTTGGCGATTTATTCGAATTTTGGCCTGGTTGCGTTAATACGTAAGTACCAAATCAAGTGATTTAACATTTTAACTTACTGGAACGTTACATCGCTGAAAAACCTGAGCTTGTTTCTTTGCAATGAGACGGCTCCATCTGGGGGTAATCGGAGACAATGAAAGCCGAAGTGTGTTGCTTATCTCCAGTTTATTCCGTGCTTTTTTTTTGGTTGCTGTAACTGCAGAAAACCCCGCTTCACACAGATAGGTTGTCGGAAATGGCAATAGGGATTTAAGTGCTGTGGTGGCAATCGCGGGTTATTCTGCCAAGACTTTAATTCAGAACACCGGCAGAGTGGTCGTCTCGAACGTAGTTTTAACCCTTTCGAGCCGACTGTCACATATATGTGCCAGTAAGAAACGCGCTTACTTCCCGGCCGACACACCCGTGTGTCAGAGAGTTTTCTCGTTCACCCCCGGCCGTGACTCATTTGTGCCAGCGTTTCGGAACGTTTTAAAAAATAAAATTTCTTCCAAAAGATGGCATTGTATGTCCATATGGTTTCAGATACATGTAGATTTGACCTTCTACTCAAGATGAGAGTACATTTACATGGTTTTTAGGGGAAGGAGTGGAGGGGGAGGAATGTTTTATGAGGGCTCTTTAAATTCGCACGTGGTATTTGTTTACAATAAGCAGGGAAGTTTTTTTTTCTCGCTACTTTCGATTTTCGGTTTAGTTTTTAGTGGATAATTAGATCTTGTAGGCTTGAATTTTTTCTCTTTTCACCGTTAGAATGTCGAAGCGTCGAAAAATTTTAACTGGGCTAGAAATAGAGGAAATTATGCAAAATATTTCAGATATTGATTCTTTTCAACAAAAAAAGTAAGAAAAATCTCCCTCTCCTTGATTATCGCCTTAATTTAGATAATCAAATTATTGCTCAGTATTCCTCTAAACTCACCAAAGTCAATATCACTCCAAAATCAGCAGAATCATTAAATCCACTCAGATTAGCCGAAAGACATTTCCCAAAATTTTGTTTAAAAGAAACGGGTGAGAAAGTGAGACGACGATGCTTCGATGCTTGTGCACGTTCCCGGAAAAATCCTCCAAAACGGAAAATGAGTAATTATGAGTGCAAGGACTGTGTATTGATCCCTGTTTCAAAATTTTTCATACGAAAAAAGAACTTTAAGTCATATATTTAGTTCTCAGATATGTAATGTTAAATGTTTTAAAATGATTAGTACATAATGAAAATAAAATGTGTAAAATATATATTTAAACAAGAAATAACTTAAATAAATAAAGTATCCATAGAAATATATATAAAGCATATGTCATTTAAATACTCTACAGAACAATATTAGACAACGCGCTGATATTTCGGTTATTTCATGGAATTAGGCTTAACATCAAAAAAACCTCCGGCCCTGGGGAGACACACGCGAGAGAGACTGCCGGCCTCAGCGGAAAGCGCGCTTTCGCGCTTCCCGTCTCGAAAGGGTTAAGGCCGCCGTCATTTGCAATCTCCAACTGTTGATCTTCTTGCACTGACAAGCTAGATTCGCCCGATTTGTTGGCAAATGGGTCGCGGATCCATTCTTTACCAGTTCGTGGGTCTTTTGTGGATGGGAAGTAGCGCTCGAACTCTTTTAAAAGAAAAGACAGGTGATCGTGAACCAACTGGGAGAATGAATGTTCAGGCTCTATCTCACCTAAAATACCCGCTAATGTCTGAAACGTGTCGAAAATGCCTCTGTTCACGCGCCGTCCCCATAACTCCAGTTTGGCTTTAAAGGCAGCTACTTTGTCAGCCAACTTGAAAACAGTTGTAATTTTCCCCTGAAGGCACAGATTGAGTTCATTCAGCAGGTTGAATATGTCACACAGGTAAGCCAGTTTGGTGACCTTGTCACTGAAATGTGCTGCCAGCGGTGACTTCTTTTCTAAGAGAAATATTTGCAATGGCTCTCGCAATTCAAATACTCTGAGTAGCGATTTTCCTCTGGACAACCATCTTATTTCTGTGTATAACAGACGGCATCTGTACTCTGCGTCCATCTTCTCAGAAAGCTGCTCAAACAGGCGCGAGTTAAGGGCGTGTGCTTTGATGTAGTTAATAACTTTAACGACATCAATCAATAAGCTGTTAAATTCTGGTGACATTTTTTGGCTTGCTATAGAGCACTTCCCTGTGAATGAGACAATGTGTAGCTTCACTCTCAGGTGCAACTTCCTTTATCCGAGCAATTAAACCAGATAGCCATCCGGTCATAGCAGTAGCTCCGTCTGTGCATATGCCTACACAAAAGGACCACTTTAGTTGTCTTGATATATAACCATCCATCAGTGACTTGAACAGTTCTGATCCTGTGGTGTTGGTTGGCAAAGATAGTGCACATAAGAAATCCTCATGCACATCTTCCTGATATAGATATAAATAGAGATATAGATATAATATAGATATAGATATCTCACATAAACAAGGAGTACTTCCTTGCTGTTAATGTCTGTAGATTCGTCAACCTGGAGTGCGTACCACGGTGCTGCATTAATCCTCTCCAACAATTGCGTTTCAATGTCTTCGGCTATTTCCTCAATGCGCCTAGTCACAGTGCTAGCCGACAAAGCAGCCTTTTCACAGCAGCCTCTCCTAGTATTTCAAGGCAAATGTTTTTAATGGCGGGCAAGATTAATTCTTCACCAATAGTGAATGGCTTTTCAGCTTTAGCAATACGGTTAGCCACCAAATATGATGCTCTTAGTGCACTCTCCTTTGATGTGGTGGCCATCATGAATTTTTTCTGTCCTTCGTGTTCCCGTATTTTTCTTTCAAAATACTCCAGGGACTTGTCTTTTAATCCAGGGTGCTTGGCGTTCAAGTGGCGAAGCAGTTTTGAAGGTTTCATTGCGTCATTAGAGAGTTGGTCGCCGCACACTATGCAGAGCGGTTCTGGTTGGTGAGAATCGCCTGTCCCGACAAAACCATATTTCAAGTAGGACTCATGGTATTGTCGGTTAAAAGTTGCATGTTTCTTTGATGTTGAAAACTCTTCGGTCTCTTCACTGAGCCTTTTCTTTTTCCCCAAGAAACTTTCTAACGACGTCTGTTTCGTATTAATTTTTGATGATTTGTGAGTGAAATTTGTGCAGACAAAATACGCGCGTACACCAAGCACTGTTAAACATGGGAAAGTAACGGTGAACAGAGAGAGGAGTGATAGACACTTTCTTTTTGCAAAAAAAACTATAAAAAAAAACCGCATAAAGCACACAAAACAGTAGAGAGGAATCATGGTCACGTGGTCTTTGGGCGACTAAATGGCAGACGAGCCACGAGCCAGCTTCTCTTTTATAGCCTTACTACACTCTCGCTGTGTGTGGCGTCAGAATCGAGAGAGAAGAAGAAGTTCTTCCATTATAGTTCCAATGCAAATGTCGCGCCGCGCTTTCGTTTTTTATTTATGATACTTACAGTTATGATTGTTTTTTTTTTTTTATTATTAAAAAAATTGAATGAGAAAATAAATGCAGTAGATTTCTTTTTCTTTTTTACTTTATAGAACATTAAAATATTTATGTTACTACCTTCGGAGGCATCTTTTTTTTTATATAAATAAAATTTTAATGAAACACAGATATTTATAATTTGGGCTATAAACCTGGAATTTATATTCAGTTTCAATGAAATGGGCGGCCCGGTACCATTTGATCCACGCACCGGGGGTTGGGGACAACTGATGTAGTGTATTGTTCCTGGATCGTACGCCCTCAAACCTAGTGCACCGCGGGGTTTTCGGGGGTGTTATTTACGCCACTGTAAAATTTTCCCAGATTGCTGCTACCCCTATGTTTCTGAGATCAGAATATTGAATCCGTAGAAAAAAAATAAGGTATGTTTATTCAGAGAAAGTACGTTTTATGTCTGATTTCGTAACTTAAAATATCGTGTGTAGTAAGTAGCATGTTTGGGGTCACTCCCTTGAACCATGAAGATTGAGTTCTTCAACGTGACGATTCGATCGTTAAATCAAAAGGTATTGCAGGGTGGTCTGCTTATTACTTTCTATTTCTTTTTTCGACGCACTATACTCAGATTAATAGAACTATGACAGAGGTACAAATTGTTTTTTATTGTATGACGTCACTGTTTAGCTTGTTATTTATCTATGCTTCTGAGCAAGCTGTAAGCCAATACAAACAAATTCAAACATCTTTAACTATAACTTCAATTTAAATATAATCTGTAATCACGTGATGTTTTGATAATTTTGTTTCTCTTCTCTTTCTGCAAATTTTCTTTACAGGGAGCCGGTAATTAGAAGTCCCACAACAGGTTTAATTCATTACTTTTAACTATTCATTACTGTATTTGGGATGATCTGTATTTCTATATTTCTCTCTTCTTATTAGGCAGTATATTTTATTAATTTAATAAAGTTTTCAAGAAGTTTTAAAATTTTGTTATATGTTTTTTCCTTGTCAGTAAAGTCTCCCGATTTTTTTTTTCTAAATTATGTGTATTTGAGTGTAACATCAAACTAATTTATTACACTTGTTTAAAGGGGATATTTCTCAATCTTGATTTGTCGCGCTAAGTATTATTTCCAAGGTGCCAAAGGGTACAAGTAATATCCTTCCAGTTGGTTCCTTTAACCTGAGATGTTTTTTTAAACTTTTTTTCTTTTAGTTTCTCTCGCTATCGAAATGTTTCAAAGATTCGGCAATTATTCTACTGCTGATCACAGTATGGAGATCTTCCCGCCTTTAGCTTTAAATTTATTCTTATTATTTATAGTTATTTATTGTAAATTTTTATTTTAGCCTTTTTAGTGTTGCACTAAGCTCTGGGTTGAAATATATATTATATGATTTGATATGACTGGGTTGAATTTTATGATAACATGTCTTTGTTGCACTTATTTAGCTTTAAGTGGAGGTGCGTTGTTTAAATAGTGTATAAACATGAATATTACCCAAAGAATCCTGTGAGCAGAGGATAATTTTTTTTGCCATCTTCAACTGATAAATTGAAACTGTTAAAAAACTTTTAAATTGAGTATTTTTATTATGATTAATATTATTCATCCATTTTAGAATCACTTTGAGACGATGTTGGTTATTTCACTTTTAAATCTTTAATCTCTTCCCAAATCTTAATAGTAGAATGATATAAGTTTTGATTTATAAATTTTTCAGAAATCTTTTGTATGAAAATGTTTTAAAGTGTTTCTATAGTTTAAAGTTTAAAAGAGTCCTTCCTACCATTTAAAAGAGACCATTGATGATGGAGGGATGCTTTTTGAGATTCAGTTTATAGTTTGCCCCTTGCCACAAAGTTTAATGCTATTTGCTGCAATAGAATCAAGAAACAGCACATTTCAAAGACAATAGATTCTTTCTTCTCTGATTCCTTTTCTCTAGTCGACCCAATCCAAAACCTGTTTTAAATATTGGCCTATTATACTTACTACTTCACCTACTTAAAGTAGTTTAAGCTTGTAACCATAGTCACTGTCATTGTTTCAAACAAATGGCAAGGGGAGTTCTTTCCTTAAACAGACTAAACTATTGCAGTCTTTGATAACAAACAAAAGCTTCTGTTATTTTCTCATCATTTTTATTTGCCGTGTTTGGATTTGTTCCTTAAATGACTTCAAGTAAATTCAGTGTAGAACTTTCTTTCCAGTTCTACACCAGAAAATAATCAATGCTTTGATAAAATGAGAACGTGAGAAATTTCAGATACTTTTGGAATTGTGCAATCACCAAAAAGAAATATCCACACTTGCGACTAAAGTTGACGCTTTGAAGAATGGGAATAACTTTTTAACATCCCTGCCCACTACGAACATAGCTGTATAAAGTTTTCATCTAAAAGAGTGGGATTATTTCATATCTAGCAAACTATTATATGTATGGATAGAGGTTTTATTTATTTGCAAGCCTGTGAATTGGAAAGATAGATAGATGAATTGAATCTAGGTTTTTAGAAGCTTCCAAATTGTGCGAAAATAGGCTGAATTATAAAATTTTAGTCACAGAGGATGACATTCTGAAAATTTGCGATTCCAACGAGTTACCTGAAGTCTCTGGCTCTCCACCTCTTTCAATGTCAGTCACGCTCCAAACCAGAATTTAACTTGCAACATTTGCTAGAACATGTGCCAACTGTGAAATTTAGGATAGATCTGGCACAGCTTTGCTGCTAGAGTTACCATATTATTTACAGAGAGAAAAAATTAAAAAGAAAATACAAAGATGAAAAATGAAGTTATGAAATACAAAGGGTCTTCAATAATTGTAGGCACATGTAGAGCACAAAAGAAGCAAAGAAAATTTAAACTAAAACTGGAGAATTAAGTTGCAGAACAGGAAATCAATTTCTAATATTTATTTTCTCTGATGTAAGAAAAAACAAAATGTTGGTCATGGGTGAGGCAAAAGATGGTCATTCCGATCACGGATCTAAAATAGAATAGTATATATATCAATTATTCAAGAACTAGAAACTATGTAACTTAGACACCTCGTTCCTTCAGTTCTAAGTATAAAGGAATTTATTTTGAATTTTCTAAATAGCAAATCAAATGATAACTTATTTTTAGTTGGTTACAATGGGTATTATGGTAATTGAATGAAATTAGGTGTCATTTGTCTGATTAAAAAGAGTTTGTTAATGATCTGCAGTGGGTAGCAGGAGAGTTTCACTAAGACATATTATGAATTATCTGGACGGTCCTGTAGTAAGTTCACGAGAATTTCCGGACCAATGATTAACTGCCTTTCCCTAATAATTTTCAATAGAATGAAGAAAATTTGTCAGAAATGAGAGAGTATGACAGTTCAGATCTCAGTGCAGATCGAAAATAATATTGAATGAATGTGAGTCAAGCAGTTTCTTACGGTAGATATCCAGTCCACCAAATTCGGTGGATAAATTTGGGGAAACTTTCGAATACAAGATATCTCTCCCTATGCTAAACAAAGTCTTTTGAGTTTATATAACTAACTTAGATTCATCAAGCAACTTAATGGACTTTGCTTCTTTTATGCTGAATTGTGATTTTATATCAAATATAAATCATCCATCATTGATATTTCTAGGAAGCTGTGGTGTACTTTTTAGTTTTCTCTTGCTTGTTTACTTTTGGTTCTAATTCTGTAAGCTCTGCAATAGTATTATCAATATGAAAAAAAGGTAAAAAGAGTCAGTGTTCATTACTGATTATTGAGAAAAAAAAAAGAAACCTGAAAAATCTCAAAACAATTTATGTGTAATATTTCAGTAAATGCACGATTGCAAGATATTTTATTTTCTTCGGATAATTTTTAAAAATGCAGGAATTTTTTTAAATTTTGTATTTTTTGTAAAATTTTTACAACTGTATCAAGGAGTGAATTTATTGTTCCTTTAATACACAACTTTCTGTGTGGTAATTTGTTTTTATAGGACTAGTTTTCAAGATTTTAAAAATTTACAAAAATGAGTTGTTTTTTGAAAAGTTTCAAAGTTGTAAGTCTTTTGCGGAAAATGACAATGTTGTAAAGAAATTCTGGAAAAATGCACAAGTGGATGTACTAGTCCACATACAGCATTTGGTGGGAAGTACTTTTTTTCTTTTTTCCCACTCCATCCTGGTATTTATGCCTTCTAAGGGATCGTAAAACTTCTTTCTACAGTATTTATATAAAGACTGCACAATTATGATGCAGTTTTAATAGTTTATTTATTAGTAATCAACTAAAAAAATTGATGCAATTTTAATTTCCAAGATTTCAATAGTTTCTAATAACAAAATTAAGTATCATTGGCGTCAGTAGTAGTATGGTTTAATTTTGTCCATTGATTTGACTTTATCCATTAATTTTGTACGCAACTTGTTATTTTGTTTTTCAAATACCACTGAGTTTAAATTATTTAGTTTTATAGAAAGCATAACCAAAGCCTTTTTAAAGCATACCCAAAAATAAACTCATGGTTTCAGATAACTTTGGAAATATGTACAAATTTGCTGACATGGTCCGTCTATATTTGGTTACACCATTGAATTTATCTGATATAACGAGTTAAAAAATAATTAAGAATATGCAATAAACTCCTTTTTTAAATGAAAGTTATAAGCTATCAACCATCACTGATATTATCTTTAAAATAATTTTAAAAAATTGAATCATCTACAGTTTAATTTTTATTAATGGTAAGTTCTAAACCAATGAAAAAACTCCATTCTTCAAACTAATCTCTCTTGAACTACCTTAATTGAAATTTTTTAATGATTTTTAGGATTAGGGATGGAGGCTAAAATTCACTTATTTCTTTCACCTATTGTATATACTTCGGGGTGAAATGGTTCTGGAGTTAAACGACTGATACACAAATAGACTAACTTTTCAATTTATTATTATAGATTAAGAAAATTGATGTGTTATATTGTGTGCACATCATTTTATGACAATATCTCTTAGACTTAGACTTAGAGGTTGGGCAGCTCTGACGAGCAGGGCACATCGACCAGAGGTCTATTGTACCCAAACCCTAATCATGATTAGCAAGAAAGCCCTATAGCTGTAATAAAATTCAGCAGACACCTTACAGGAACCTCTTGCAGTTCCCAGGCTTTGACGCAGTGCTGCCCTAGGTGCTCAAATCTTTGAGCGGAATAGTAATCACAATCACAAAGTATGTGTCGTGATGTTTCTTCTTCTAAATGACAACCCCGACAAATAGGATTGGATTCAATACCCATAATGTGTAGGTGTCTCCTGAGGATACAATGACCAGTAAGAAGACCAATGATCTTCCTTAAACTGTTTCTATTAAGCTTTAAGAGCTCCTTTTGACGTATGCTAGGACAGTCTCGATTCAGCTCCTTAGCTTGTCTTTGACCGTCAGCAGCGCGCCATTGCTCATGGGCAATCTTGCCGTAGAGCTTGAATATGGTTGCCCTAAATGAGGAGGGAGAAATTCCCAGTGCAGGTTCAGGGCCCCAGAAAATTGCATTAGAGCCAGCCCGTGCTGCTTCATCAGCTAACTCATTTCCACCAATACCCATATGTCCAGGTACCCAATGCAGGGATACCTTGTTATGAGCGGACAGGTCGCAGAGGACCGAGAAGCATTCCCACACTAACAGAGAGGTGAATTTACACCTTGCCAGTGATAGGAGAGCAGCCTGACTGTCAGAACAGATGCGGATAGTCTTATTTTAATATCTCATGTCTATGCATAACTTGCAGCACAAGATAATGGCATAGACCTCAGCCTGAAAGACAGTGGCATAATTTCCCAGGGGAAAGTGAAGTTTGGTACCGTCATTGGAGCAGTAGATTCCAGCTCCTGATTTGGTGCCAATCTTAGAACCATCAGTGTATACCAAATTAGGCATTTGCCTTTAAGCCACCGAGGAGAGTTGAACCATTCATCTCTAGTAGGAAAATGGATCTTGAAGGGTTTATGAAACGCGTATCTTAGTGACATAAGGTCACTAGGCATAATAGAAGTGGGTATTCCCATCACTTGTGAAACAAGATGTCCCCAAGACAAGTGCTTGGAATACTCTTTCCATAGGCCAAGGTTCATAAGACGCTTTACGCCTGTTTGAGCTTCAACCTCAATGCGTAAGTTCAAAGGAAGAAGCCCGAGTAAGCTCTCAAGAGCCGCTGTAGGAGTGGTCCTGAGACATCCTGACAGGGCTACACAGACCATTCTTTGAAGTTTGTTTAGATTGGTTCTTGCGGAACTCAATCTAGTCCTTGACCACCAGACGACTGCGCCATAAGTGACTATAGGACTAATGATCATTGAGTAGATCCAGTAAACTATTTTGGGGGACAATC
Organism: Parasteatoda lunata; assembly: GCA_949128135.1. Classification (NCBI taxonomy): domain Eukaryota; kingdom Metazoa; phylum Arthropoda; class Arachnida; order Araneae; family Theridiidae; genus Parasteatoda; species Parasteatoda lunata. Next base: position 85,030,652 of record OX421974.1, on the reverse strand, counting down.
CCCAGGTTCTACCAATAGCATTTCTACAGAACCAGAAAATCTTTCTGGCCCTGTTGGTACAGTAATCAAGTTGATGGCCCCAATTTAATTTGGAGTCAAAGTAAACCCCGAGAAATATGACTTTCTCTTTGAGTTCCAATTTATGGTTCAGGTAGTATACATTACCTAGACCAAGTTGCCTTTTTCGTGTGAAGGCTACATAGCTTATCTTGGATGGATTGACAGATAAGCCTGATTCAGAGCACCATCTAGCTACTTCTAGAAGTGCATTATTCATGATATCAGAGACTGTTTTTCCATGTTTACCTCTGACAACAATAACACCGTCATCAGCATACCCGATACAGGGAATGCCGAGAGTAGTTAACCGAACTAGCAGAGAGTCCATTACCATACACCATGGGATAGGGGACAGAACCCCTCCCTGTGGGCATCCTGAGGTTGCTTGCACTTTCATGCTTGCACCCAATAGAGAGGAACAAACATACCTAGAGGATAGCAAATTCATTATCCATCTGGTAATGACTGAGTTAATGCCTCTGTTTCTAAGTGCATTGATGATAGTCTCAAAAGGGACTTTATCAATAGCACCTTCAATATCAATGAATACTGCAAGAGCTATCTCCTTATCTTTTATTGATTTCTCAAGCAGGTGGGATAGTTCGTATAGAGCTGTGTCAGTGGACTTGCCTGGTTGATAGGCATGCTGTGTGGAGGACAATGGCCTTTCTAACAATATCTCTTGCAAAAGCAACTAAAATTTAATGAAATTTATAAAAGTTTTTTTAACTTTATAATGATCACTTATAAGAGGTTAACTAGGATTTTTCTTAACATTTCTAATGTTTAGAGTACCACATTTTACTGGTGAAAGCATAAATTACAGAATTACATAAAAGCTAATAATTCATTCTTTGATTGTTCTGTGAGTCAAACACAAATAATAATGAAAACTGTATAATTTAAATTCTATGTCTGTACTGCTGTTATTGCAAGTTCTTTTTTCTAGCTAAGTTATGAATCTGATTTATCTCTCTATTTAGAAATGGCAGATAAAAATTCAAAGTATGAAGATGGCATGCTTGGCAAACTATTAGAACTGGATAAGAAAATTAGTTTATCTTTAAGTTTATCGGCTTCTAAAACATCTCCATTGGGAAACTATAGATCTCATATGAAGGCCTTAGAATATTCCTGTCATGGCCTGTTTTGGATTTCTGGTAGTATAATTTTATTGTGGCTATCTGAAGATCCCATCAAGGAAGCTTTCTTCTTCAATATTATTTTAGGTAATATTTCTTTTTTTATATACATATATAGATAAATAATCTGGTTATCATATTGTTGAATAAATACTTTTCTCATTGTAATTTGTTAACTAGGAATTTTAGTATGCCATCTACATATTATTTTAAAATATTAAAAAAAAAAAAAAAAAAATCTCATTTTCTTATTTTCAATGTGAAGTATTGATATTTGTTTTGCTTTTTAAAGCATATTTTTCTTATTAATTTTATTTTAACTTCATATATTGGTATGCAAATTGCTGCTATTCCAAGTTTTTTTAATATTTTTTTATATATAAATTATTTTTGTAAAGAATAAAATCTTCCAATTTTCCAAGAATCCAAGTTTTAAATATTTAACTTCTTGTGCTATTACAAATCTTAAAGAAAAGTGTTTATTTAGGTTATAGTGTCAGATATTTAATTTAAAGAAATGTTATTATATGACTGTTACTATTGAATGAAAATTTTTTTCAATTATAATTTAAGGCTACATATTATGTTAGTTACCTTAAATTGCAATTATAATTTGTCTTTATTCATCAATATGTTCCATCAAGCTGAAAATTTTAATTTGGCTTTGATTAACTTTGTACACTCAGACAATTAATGTTGCCAAATTTTCAAAAACAACAATACTTAAAGTAGTTGATTGAAGGAGAAGCATTGTCTTTATAAAACTAGTTTTAAATTTCAGATACAAAATTCGAAAGGGTTGTACATACACTTACATTTACTAATAGATATTTTAGGGTTATAGGTATTAGGGGTACTACATTTACTAATAGATATTATGAAATAGAACTTGTTTCTTGTCACATAGATAAATTATTCACACTAACATGTTTGTAAATTGAATCAGCTAAAAGTTATAGGAAACTGGTTAGATTTGTTACTTGAATGTTTAAACAATTTATGAATTTTAAAAGAGTTAGTTGAATATTGGAATTTCATCTTAATTTATTCTTTGATAAATAAACTCTGTAATGATTGTTTGAAACAATGAATAAAATGCAAACTCTTAAAGATATATATATTTTTTGATCCTTTTATAATTAAGATAACATTCAATAGACATATATGATTTTACAATAATCAAAAGACAAGGAATTTTAAAATGCAAATACATCAAGGGCTATTGAAATATTGTATTCTTTGTTAGGGTTTACATAACATTAATAGATAGGATAAATTTCTACCAAGACATTTTTAAGAATAATGAAAAAATAATTTACTTATCTTGGAAAATATCCAGTAAAGCAACCAGATAGTATCCTTAATTGAGTTGGTGGTCTACATTCTCAATATTAAAAATTTATTGCCATATATTCAATTTCTTTTCTTTGGTTAGAAATCATTAATTGTTTATTGAAAAAAAAAAGCGTGTGGAAACCAACCATATTGTACCTTGAATTGAGTTCCGGGTCAAGATTTGTGACTTAGGCCACAAATTTCTCTATATTGTTATAGGCTTGCAATTTCTTTTGCTTGGGTTAAAAATCATAGTTAATATTTGATACCATTAAAAATGATGTCTTGTTGTTTTTTGTTACATTACCAACACCATTGATAATCATTGTAAGTATCATTGTATGTGAGAATGGGGTTTGTAGAAAGGAGCAAAGGTATTGAAACTGCCAGTTAATACCTTTATTGATTTTTGTGACTGAAATAACAGTGGTAGTATAGAACAGAATTTTCTCTTGTTATGTCTCTTAATCATGCATCTCTTCATATTGTAGAATTCCAATAATCAGAAAAACAAAAGTCCCTATATTGGTTTATCAATGTATGTGTTAAATCAATGTCTGTGTTAAATCAATGTATTTCAGTCACAAAAATCAGTAAGGCATTGAAACTACCATTTAATACCTTTACTGATTTTTGTGACTGCACTGCAATAACAGTGGTAGTGTAGGACAGAATTTTCTTTTGTTATGTCTCTTAATCACGCATCTCTTCATATTGTAGAATTCCAATGATCAGAAAAACAGAAGTCCCTATATTGGTTTATCAATATATGTGTTAAAGCAATGTCACCTAGTCTTAACTTTCATTGTTATTTTTTTAAATTATGATGTTTTTATTTTCCATAATTTATATGCTTGTTTTGATATAAATATTGGTCTATCTTTCTCAAATCTGATGTCCAGGTGCTGGGTTCACGAAAGCTTGAATGCAGCAGAGGAAGGAGATAACTACATCAAATGTAAAAAGAAAGGGCTTTACGTGTACAAAGACAAAATTTTTTTTTATTGCGGGTCCCCTCCAAGCAATTTTTCATATTTTGTAAAATTTTTGTAGACCCTTTATACAAAATTGTAGTTTTTATATAGATATGAATAAATTCACTGCAATCTTTTCAGAAACTAATTAATAAACACTTTTTTTTTTAAAGAAATTTTGGTTGAGCCTTCAAATAGTCCTGGCCCCGGGGCAATGTCCTTCCCCTTTACTGTCTTGACTACATCACTTGTAAATTACATGCATAATTTTCTTAGGTTGTCATATGAAACAGAATCGTCTGATACTTTTTCACTGAAACTCTTGTATTTCTAAATTTCTCATAGATATTCCGTGTGATTTGATTTTTTTTATAAAGAAATCAGTTATTAAAAAGTAGTGCGTCTATGACTTTTAGGGAATGATATTTTGAATACAACTAAACAATGATTGTCTTGATCAAATCTGCTAGTTTATAGGTTCACTAGGTAACACTTTAGGTTTATAGGTTCACTAGGTAACTTTAGTTTATAGGTAACACTTTAGTTGCAGCTGGTATTCAAATCTTAGCTACTCAGTCTTACTCTATTTCCCCCTACTTTAGTAATATGACTTGTTAATGATGCAAATCTTCTAACCAATTTAGCTGTTCCCACTCATAAGGACACCTTTTTAGCTGTCGTTTTTCTTATTAAAAAATAAACAGTTTTCTCCTTCATCTTACAATAAGATAGCTGTGTATTTCAGAAGATAACTTGCAGAAATGCTTAAGAGGCAGTGGGTTAATATTTATGTATCGATGCTGTGTTACCAACCTTTTCACCTGTTCTTTTAGTATTTTTTGTTTTTATTATTTATGATGATTATATATCTTCAGTATTAAATTAATTTTACCATATTTTATTCTAAAAGTTATTTTTTTTTTCAGCTCTGCTTCTAGATATTTTATTTGTGGCAGTATTAAAAGCATTGTTAAGAAGACGGCGACCTGAAAATAATGAAAGTGAGGATATGTTTCTGACGCTATCTGTGGACAAAATGTCCTGCCCATCGGGTCACACGTCTCGAGCAGTTCTTATGACTTATTTACTAATTTGGTGTACACCACAAAAATATGTGTTGCATCTATTTTTGTTAGTATGGTGTATTTGCACTTGCTCCTCTAGAATTCTTCTTGGGCGCCATCATGTTGGGGATGTTCTTATTGGTGCTGTTGTTGGGTATGTTGAATACTGCATCATGATTTACCTATGGGCCGGTCCTGAAAATGCTAAATGGTACCTTGACTTTTTTAGAGATTCCAGTAGTATTGTTGAAGATTTGTAAAAATTATATTATGGAAAGTTTCTTCTAATTTCTGTTGGCTCCTGTTAATTCCTATAATTGATTTTTAAAATTTGTATTATTTTATAATATATTTTAAAATGTAATCTGTGAAATTTTAACGTTGATTGTTTATACTTGACATTATTTCATTACTGCAATTAGATAATTTGTTTAAATTCTTTTGAAAATTGTTTATTGTTTTCATATTTTTTATTAGTGGCTTTATGAATTAATTAATGGAGTTGTTACTAATATAAAATAAATATTAATATGAGTCATATCACACTTTTAAAAATACATCCTTAAATATACCAAGAAAGTATTTTAAAATAAAACTATTATGACTCTTAGATGCTGATTTAAGCATCAGCAGTTTGAGTGATAAACTCTGTGATTTTTCTGAAAGTATAGACTAAAGAACTGAATAATTTATCAAGTGTGAATCACACTATTTTGTTAACGTAAAATGTTTACATTTAGTTTTAGTGCTATACTGTAAATAAATGAACTGATGTGCAATTATTCTGTTTTCTTGCTTTACATTTTACTGTTTGTATTTGTAAATGTGAATGAATTGTACGAATTAAGTTTCTAATAGGTTTATTACAAATATCTGAAATCAATATAAATATCTGAAATAAGATGACTCGTATAAGTTTATCTTTAAAAAAAAATTAAGAAATGATATAATGCTCATAATTTTTGAAATTGAGAATAATGCTAGTAAAAGATTTTAACGGAATAAAAACAAAATATTAACACATCAGATAGGTATTAATTTAGTTTAATTTTTTTACTGACTTTGTAATTTAATGTAACTTAGTGAGGTCATTCATATTCTTTTATTATGTGCATAATGAGTTATTTAAACTACTTAAAATAAATGTTTAAAAATATTGAAAAGAATGTTAGATTTTATTATTTTGTACCTTTATTTTTATACCAGGGTTAGTTTTACTGGCTAATGTTTTAATGAGAGTCCAATTATTCTCAAATAAACTGTATTTTCAGCATAGATAAAAAAAAAAGGGATGCCTCATTTTTAAAAATTTTGACATAATTACTCTTGTCGAAGTTTGATCAACACAAATACTAAATATTAAATGCCATTAAGCATGGTATATAAGACTGTAAAGACTTTAAAGTATATATTTAAACTATATTGAATACTTTCATCATTTACTCACCCATTAAATTCCTAGTTTATTATAAATTGTTGCTTTTATTTAACATATGTAATTATTTTATTTTTAAATAAAAACATTGACAAGTCATACATTTCAAAATCATTTAGACCCAATATTCATTTCTTAGTATGTAAAAAAGTAAATATTTGGAAAGAAAGTGACTCTAGTGTTCTATTTACATTTACGTGTAAATAAAAATTGATGGAGAATCTAAAAACTTCATTAAAAATTAGTCATGGATAAAACATACTCCTTGTTTTAATTAAGCCATTAAAATTACTCATTTGATAATTTTTCATTAACATCTTTTTTTTATCTTTTAATATATCTCATTATTTGAATAAGTTTGTTGGGCTTATATTATTAAAAAAGTATTTCTCTATTTCTTTATTTTTAATTAACCATTTGATAAATAAATTAAATAACATTTAATAATTCAATAATTTTGTTACCACGTTTTTTTTAATTAACTAGTTGAATGGGCAGCAAATTTGTCAGAATAAGTCAAATGCCAAGTAACATTTAAAAAGAGAGATTTTGTGTTCTCACGTAGCATCTCATGTGCTCACATCTGTAAGGTCAGCATAGTCCTGTGGTTACAAAACAACCTCTGTTCTTATGGAATTTGAGCAGAATTTATATACAGGATTCCATAGAATGCATGTGAGAATGTAAAATCTCTCCAACATTCAGTGTACTCCTACTTCGAAGCATATAAAAAATTTTCATTGGAAAATTTTATTTTGATAGATACTAGCTATTACTTATTTCTGTTAGCAAATGACTTTTAGCAGTTTTAAGTTTTATATGTTTCAGATTATATATTTAACATTAGAATTAATTTAATATAAATTTTTACTGTAAATATTATTATTTTGAATATATATAACACCTGTACCCTTGAATCATGAAATATAACAATATATATACATATTACTTAGCTTTGAGTCCGAGTTTTTTTTTTTAAAAAAGAGAAAACTTGATTCAATTTCGTCTGTAAACCACTTTATATTGTGCGTTATGTTAAAGCCATAACTATACTAGACATAGTTAACTGTTTCGTACTAATGGTTTTGTTTGGAATATAGCGATTATGTATTAGGGTTATTCAGTTGGAATGTTCATTACAATTTTTATGTGTTGTAATATAGGGTATTTTAATTAATATTTTAGATTAATTTTTTGTCGGAATGTTTTTCAATTGTTTTTTTATTTTGTATTTTATATTTATTGTTCTGCTTGGAATTTAGATTTTTATTAATTTATATTATTCAATATATGTCATGTGAAGAAATATAGCTCATTATTTATTATTTTGTATAAAATATTTTGGTGCTCAGAATTTATAAGGTATAGTTGGTTTTAAGATTGAAATGTAAATGCAATGCTCATTTAAAAACATAAAGATTTGAAAAAGTTTAGAATAAAATTTAAATTAAGCTGGTTTTATTTAAATTTTGTGGTAACTAGTAGTTAATACTAATAATTTTTTAAAAATATTATTTTTATAAAGTCATCTTAATTTTATGTCTCTTTTTAGATAATTTTTTGTAAAAAATGCTAGTAAGGAAATTACTTTTGAAAATTATAAAATTTTTGTTACTGAACTGTTAAAACTAAATGCTTATGTGTCACAATTAAAATTACTTCAAATAACTGATGATTCTTCTTATTTTTTAAAAAATTTTCTTAAACATAATTGTTTTGTCTTTTTTTTAATGTTTCGTTTAATTTTTCTGTTAATAACTACAATATATACATTGATTGCTCTCAAAATGTCTTAGACATATTTTGTGCCAATGTTTAAGTGATATGAAATTACAAACTGTTAACTATGTCTCATAAAATTAAAATGACCAATATTCCTATTTTTCATTTACTTTTTTACGGACACATTAGCAGTATTTATATATTTTTTTAATCAGAGGAGAAGCTTAGCTACAAACTCTTCATCTTTAATTGGAAAAGGAAATTAGAATAAATTAATGGCAGCAAAAAAAAAAGGGTGATTAAAATTTTAAATGTTTTTCTTTTATGAATGTGGATAAAATTAATTTTATTTAATGACTTTTGATATTAAAATATCTCAGTCATAGATGCATGTTCGTAATTTTTTTTGACAAATATATAAACGAATTTCATGCATTATGTGCTATATAAAATAGTGAAATTGTTTTTTTGTTTCTTTTATATTACTTAAATTTTTCTAAAGTTCAAACTGTGTAAATCAATTCATTGTTTGCTGCTTTTCTTTTAATGAATCATTGCAGTTATGCAAACCTTCAATTTTTATAGTGTAATTAAAACATAGTAAATATTATGCCATATTTCATTATACATTTATTATTATGGCATAAAAAAACAACTTCTTTAAATTTTGCCTTCCTTATTTTTTAAAAATTTTTTAAATATATTGAGGGAGATGATTTAATCTTAATGAAGCACATTGTACAAGAGTTAAATACTACAAACAATTAATATGTTTTACTTTATCTGGCAAAAAAAAAAAAAGATTTATTGGATTGTTTTAACTTTTAAAATAATGTGTATTATTTTTTTTTAGAAAAACATTTTTCCAAAAAAATATTTTTTCTTAATTTTTTTTATTACTAATAATTTTTAGAAACTAAGCCCTTTCTGCAGAGCATTATGCTAGGAATCATTCTGTTTAGAAGATATGTTATTACTTGATATAGCTTATAAAAATAATAATTGAAAGGTAGTAAATATTTTAAATGCCAGAACATTTTGTTGGTGTGTTGTATTGTTAGTACCTATACTTAAAAGTGGTTAAAAAAAATCAATTTAGTAAAAAAGTTTTTTTTATAATTTCTGTGAATTTTTATTAATGTAATATTATATATATATTAACATTTTACAATTGAGTAGTATTCTAAAAATGTTTTACTGGTTATATCTATAAATTTTGTGTAGTGAACAAAAATAATGGCAAATTATTAACACGTTATTTGTTTGCCCCCTATAAAATTTCTCCCAAATGGTTTTTTTGAAAATTAGTTTTATTTATTTCTTTTTTATTTTGTGATGTTTAAAACATTTCTCAGTTTTGATCATATTTCATTCAAAACAAAAATTGAAGATTCATAAATAAATGTAAAATATACCAGTAATGAATATTTCAGTATACAACTATTCAAAAGCTCTTTAAACTTAACAAAATTTTTCCTCGAAAATCAATCACATTATTTCCCCGGATTTAATCAAATTTTTTTGTTAATTATCCAGATTATCTTTTAATGTCTAAGCAATTTTTTACTAGTATTTTTTATGTCATATAAATGAGATATTGAGACTCTGGCTAGCTAATGTATACTAGAAGGAAGTGATAAAAATTTGCCTATAATATGAAAAGAGAACACATAAACTTTAATGACTGTTATTGTTAGGAAAAATTCTACACTTTTATAGACTGTGATATAATTTTTGACATGTTTATGAGCACAAATGCTTTATATTAATGAATGAGAAAGTGATAGCATTATTTTCCTGTCATTGAGTGAAGTATATTAGTTAATTTTTGTCTTTCTATTGTTATTTCTAGTGTTTTGAGGAAATGAAAGCCAATTAAATTTTGTACAGATGAAATATTGTTATTATTATTTTGTCTATAAAATCATCACAGTTCCTGTAATTTTTTTTAAACAATTCTATTAATTTCTAATGCATGATTTTTTGTGCAAATAAATTTTTCTTTTGCTTTGAAAATACTGAGAATTACACAACTGTTTTTGCAATTTTTAAAAATCTTTTATTGTTTTTTTTTAAAATTAAAATATAATTATTTATTTGTACCAAAATTATCCGTATTACAATGAATGTGAAAAAACATTGATTTATAGACGTTCAAACAATCAAGGGACTGTATTTTCTTACTCTAAATGCCCTGATTTGATGCATTTAAGCAGCGCTTTCAATTTAAAAAAAAATCTATTTTTTGTGTTCCTTTTTCTGTTCTTCCTTAATGTGCTTAGTTAATTGTATAAATTTTTTATTTTAATATTTTGAATAATTTGAATTCAGTTTCTTAAAACACAGGCTATTTTTTTAAAAATCGTATCGATAATTCTGCCACTTTTATTACAAAAGACTTAAAAATTGGAAGATCATAATTTAAAAAAAATAAATTTATAAAAATAAAAAGTCTATGACAAATAATTTAATCTTTTTGAAATCATTATTTTTAAAAGATAAAACTCCTTTCAGAAAACCTTCATCAGTTAATGTTGTATTAACTTCTTATCATTATATGAATATAATTACTTTACTCAAGAAGAAACTTTAATGTATACTTAAATAAGTGTAATTTTTTAAACTTCTATCATTTATGCTTTTGTTGATTTCTGCCACGGAATTTAATTCCGTGATGTGATTCATTTTAATTGGAATCGCATTGATTTCTGTCATGTTTATCATAGAAACTAAAAAATCTTAAATGCTAAAAATAAATTCTTTCATAAATATAAAAAATCGAATCCATGACAAATAATTTCAAAAGATTGGTTTCTTTTAGGAAGACTTTCAATAGTACGCAAGGATTTTTCAAATGCTGCAGGAGGGTATTTTTGTTAGACCTAAATATATTACTATAAATAACAATATACTTAAGATTCTTGAAATTAAAATAATCGATATAAAACAATTGCTGATTACTGATTAATATTATTAAAAACTGATGTTCGTAATTAAAAAAATGATTTTCAATAAAAACAAATTTAGTGCTTATTTTGTTAGACCAGACCTGTAATGTAAAATTTTAATAAATTCTATTTGATGTTAAAAATTCTCACAACTCAAATAGTAGTAAAACATTCCTGCAACAGCCTGTGTTTGACCATGGTAGGTCATGGAGCATGGAGGTTAAGGCTCCATAATTTCGTGATCAACGGCATGCATGATTGTGGCAATGTGGTCAGCAGGCGAACTAGTTTCAGTCGCTTTGAAGCTGGGTGGACTTCAAAGCCCCACTGGGGATCCACAACTTAAATAGCTCAATCAAATTGTAAACGGCATTTTTTTAAAAACCAAATTCTTCAGATTGATGCTTTATTTGATGCTATATATATATTTGAAAGATTATATATATAATGAAACAAAATGCAGTGTATTGTAATACATTGAGCAAAGTTAAAATTTATTTATGCAAAATAGTGCAGATTCTGAATAAATACCTATTAACGAAATAATTACAAATCTGCCTTTAACTATTAACCTTTTGCTTACTGCTGGTATAACAGGTGGACCAGAATGGTGGGCTAAGTGCCATCAGCAAAGAGTTAATTAAACACATTTATAATAAAATATAAAATTATTCCTACGTTAATAATTTTAGTACACTTGATTTTTTAGAAAATCTCATATTAATATTTCAATTTAAATCTAAAGCATATACATAAAAAAAAAATAAATAAATAAAAAAAAAAATTTACAATTGAAGCTTGTATTATAACTTTTATGAAAAATAATAGTAAGAAATAGTTTTAATCAAACACAGAACAATATATAAATTTATTATTATTTTGGTTAGTATTTAAAACTAATATAGTATTTTTTTTATGAAAGAAGGGCAAAGTTCTTACTCGTATTTAGCTTTTTCTGAAGCAAATCTGTTGACAGTTTTTTTGGAATTTTTATAGTAAGTTCTCATTAGTGTTTAATCAGCTAATCTTTCTTGGGGCCTGTTTAGTTACGTATTTATATATATCATTTTATATATATTATATTAAAGTAAGCAAAGTTGAAAATAAGCAGGTATTTGTTTTTTTTTGTTAAAATTTATTTGCATTTTGGAATCTATTTTAAAAGGATAAAAAACAAAATAATAATAAACGTTGCTTAAATATTTAAACTATTGACGTCAAGAAAGAGGTGAAAAACAAACAATTGAAAATTGCTTCCATTTCGTATGAAATACGCCTCTTGAATACGGCCTTGAAGTACATGTACAAATTTATTATCCTTATGTGAATGAAATAATTTCTTTGGGCTGTAACTTTATCTACTAAAATATTGATTTTCAACTTCTGTCATTGATGTTTTAGCCACCTTTACTGTAGATGACCCAGAAATTGAAAAAAAAATTATAAATTCGTAAAAATAAAAAATTTAACAAATTATTCTAATAATTTTTAGATAGATTTGTTTTCAATAGGTGGAATTTTTTAAATAATTCTTCATGTTTTAATAAACATTTCGTCCTTGTGGGAATGCAATCAATTTCCTCGAAATAAAACTTTTGCTGACTTACATAGTTGTTATTTTCAGCTCTTAACTTTTAATCTTTTATAATATCTTGATAAATCAAAACATGTGCTTTCCAATTTGAGGATTTAAGTAAATATTTTCAATTGCTTGTAATAGATGGCAGCACGAAGCCAATTTAATAAATATGAAAAGACATGAAGGTTGATGTAATTCACTCTATGTAGGATGTTTGTGCAAAGAGTGATAGTTTTCCTACGTTTTATAGATAATACTCTTTGCAAATGCAGTTTAAGTAGCATTTTTTTAAAAAAAAGTTTTACTAATTGCAAATGCAAGTTTTTGATCTTAAAATTGAAAAAATCAAATTAAAATTCTAATTAAAAGAATTTTGTTTTCGAAACTATTTTAATAAATATGTTTTTAACTATACAATTTTATAAGTCTGTCTGGATCGAATAATTTTTAAAACAAAAAGGCTAAACAAACATTTAATCATTTTACTATGTGATACAAATAAAATTTCAATGACTTGTGTGTATAAAAGGCTTTATAAAATAATGTTTTTATTTAGGCAAGAGTTCCCCAAAAATATTTAGAAAATATGCAGTGTTATTCTAATGTGCATTTGAAATAATTTAAATTGAAAATTAAGAAAAAAATAAAATTAAGTAAGGAATACATTATCTTTTTTATCGTGTTCCAGCTAACAGGAAAAAATATTTGATTCTGAATTAACTTAAATCAATGTTGAAATAATTTTAAAAATTAGGAAAGAAAATTTCGATTTCTAGTTAGGATGCTTAAAATAATCTCTATAATTACTACTGGAACTATGGAAATTTTAAACATTTTTCAATTAACTAAGTATTTTATATTTAATATTTAAACTCATACTTATCAATTTACGCATTTTATTTATTTATTTTTTTTAAAACTCAAAGAATTTAGTTCAAGAAATTACAAAATTAGTTTTGTTAGTACTTAATATAATTATCATCCCCAAAATAAGTACCAGAAAACTAGTTTGTTCTGTTTCTTTAAATAAATTTTATTTTTTCTTAACCCTTGACTGTCGAAACTGTTTTAATCGTCGCTTGAACTATCTAACCCCGAAAAATTCGAAAGTTAAACTCCTACCGCTTTTCCTTTTTTCTCACTTAATATCTAAATGTCCTGAAATAAAAATGGCTTTTAAGATTTAAAAAGAAATACATAAACTTTCGGCCGGTGGCAATTCTGTCACCTTTATGGTGAATTTTGATCAAAACAGGAAAGACTTCTTTGTTTTAGATACGGGAAGATGAATAAAAGTAAAATCTTTTAACTATCATAAATTTTGAAAAGAAAAAAAAAAAAAAATAATAAAAAACATCAAGATGCTCTAGAACAGGGGTGAGCAACCTTTTTAATCAACTGGCCAATTAAAATTTTTTGGCGGGCCGCACATAAAGTAACACTTATTAATAATTTACAAAACTTTATTTATAATAAACATTAGAATAAAAAAAATATAACATTTAAAAATTTAAAGATTTCAAATACAAATTTTAATGCAAAATAAAAACAAACAAGAAAAGAACAATAAAACGAATTTACTTGAAATTTTTAATGAGAAATTTGGCACTATTTTTTCGATACAAGCTGATCAATATCAACTGGAATTGATGAGATAGCTACACGTACGCAGCTTTCTAATCGTGCATCTCTGAGTCTTTATCGGTGGTCATTTTTGAATGGTTGAAAATAATTGTTCGCAAACATACGTACTTCCGAACAGAGACATCATTTGCTTTGCATTTTTTGTCAAAATCGGAAATTTCACAGGGCTCACATACGATTTATAAAAATTTTCGATGTATACTGAGAAAAATAAATTGTTTAAATCGGTATTATTCTGCATGTCAATCACTTCCATTTGAAAGCCTTCGGGAACTGTATCCACATCGATATTAAATGGTGAGGAAAACATTTTCATGGAGACCGCTGTCTTCTCGGCTTTAAACGTTTGGAATCGTAATTGAAATTCGTGGATTAAAATGTCTATATATTGTGCGTATTTTTCAGAAGTAGTAACGTTTTCTTTTCCTAAATGTGGAAAGTGAGAAACATTATTCTGCAAAAGATACTGTTTCTACAATTTTAATTTGCGCTCAAAGCCCTAAATTTTATCATACAAATTGTGAATAAACTGTCCTTTGCCTTGAAGTTCCACATTAAGATCATTGAGATGTTGAGTCGTCATGTCGATAAGAAACCCAAAATCGCACATCCATTCTTTATTACCAAAAAAGGCATATCCACGAACAATTGTATTTCGCTTTTTTAAGTTTTGCACCTCTACTAAGCCAACGTACATCGGTATTAAAAACCACTTCGCCATATTCAGTTTCTAAATCATTCACGAATTCTTTAAATTCACAGTGATTTAACTCGCGCGACTTTATAAAATTGATTAGTTTAATTATTGGTACTGTGACATTTGACAAACTCGATCTTTTCGCACACAAATTTTCCTGATGAATTATGCAGTGGTTAACGAATATTTACTTTCCTGTGACCTTCTTAATGTCTTGAAATAGCCTTCCCGATACTCCTACCTTCATGCTTGACACTTGACATTGCTCGTGCTCCATCTCTCGATATACCAATAATCTTTTCTAATGAAATTGAAAAAATTTCAAACACAGACTTTAGTTCATCGTACAGGTCTTTGCCGGTTGTAGTTCCTTGCATTGGAATCAGTGAACACAATTCTTCACCGCGTAAAAATATAGCCAGTTGTGCTGTATCGCAACTATCATCAAGTGCCAAAGAACAGTATTCGAAATTTTGCTATGCGTTCCCGAAGCGTTGTTGCTATGCTCTCGGACAAGTCTTCAATTCTCCTTGTAATGGTGAATCTTGAATAACTAATGTTTAAAATAATATTTATTTTATTAGGAAATGCTATTTCTGCAACAGCAGTCAGACATTCTTTTATCATCTCTCCATCCGCAAAGGGTTTCATTTTTTTGCCAGTATTTGACTGACAACAAAACTAGCCTTTACTGCCGTATTTGATAAAATAGCTTGAATTTTAAAAATAGCCTGTTGGTTTCCCAAGTTTTTCTCTATTTGATTAAACTTATCTATCCGGAGTTTTCCTGCTAAGTTTTTACATTGTTTTTCATGTTTTGTATCGTAATGCTTTTTTATGTTATATTCTTTTAATATAGGCATAGTCTCTGAGCTCGTATTAAGCATACAGCTTTATCTTTGACGAAAGTGAAAAAATAATCAAATTTCCACTTTTCTTGGAAATGCCTGTGCTCATCCGCTACCTTCCGTTATTTTGTTTCCTTTTCCGACATGCTATTATGGATTTCACTAATATTGCACTCACGCCTTTTAAGAAACACAAGAATTGCTGAAATTGCTATTTAACAGCTTACCAGTCTGACTGATTGTGTGACAGAAGCAAACACAAACAAGCACAAACGCGGCGCCGATCAACAACAAGTCGCCGACAAGTGAGTAACTCGTCACAAAATATTGTTTCGGTTTAGTATGTACTACCATTTTATTATAATTAATTTTATAACAATACGATGGGAGAAAGTCGATAAAATAAATTCATTTTTAGAAATGCTTGACGGGCCGCACAAACATGTTTAACGGACCGCAAGCAGCCCGCGGGTCACGTGTTGCTCATCCCTGCTCTAGAAAATTGTTTACTAACATTTATACAATCTAAGTAAATTCAGATGAAAAAAAGTCCGTCCCACAACATACTCCATTTAAATTGTCACCAAAATTACTGCTTCCTCGTTTCCTCCAGCATACTATCTATGAGAAAATTCAATAATAGCAATAAAACATGCTGTCGTTTCTGTGGTGTTCCAACACCTCCTAGAAGAAGGAAGGCCTCAGCACGGATCAATTTAGTAGTCCGATATGACGAAGTTAACTGCGCAGTTGATGAAAAATAAGAAAGATGTCATTACGTTCGGGGTACTAAGCTGCGAAGTGGTTGAAAATACGAAATATGTCATTACGTTTGGACTACTAAAGGATATTTATGGTAACCCGTGTTGAGGCCTACTCTTTCTAGGAGGTGTTGGCTGTTACCAAGGTCAATCCCTTCTTTTCTTCCCCTTCTTCCACCTAGATAAGTCTTTAATTATATTGGCCAAAAAGAATAAGACTTTTCCTTTGAACGTGAAGAAAAGCAGGAAGAACAACAAAATAATGTATTTTTTCGATTTCTTTCCATTTTAACTAATTTTGATCCGAGATTATAAAATCTATGAGTTTTAAGTTTTATTCCTTAATTTTGTTCAACTCCTTACCCTTGTAATTTCGAACCCAATTCAAAAGACAAGGGAGCTGCTAGATTAAATGTTGGGATAAACTTGCCTTCGTAAAGGACATTATGATTTGAATCTATCCGCATTTGCGTTACATGGTGAGGAAAACCACGAGAACCCCCCATAGTAATAGCATTTATAGTCTTACAAAATACATTCGTGAAGGAGGGGGACTTCCGATCTGTACTGAGTACACACTAATGAATTACGGAAAATTAGCTGATATTGATGCAAGAGGTTTATTTCTGTTTCTACATTAAAATATTAAACAGAAATTAATAGTCGTTGCTAAAATATTAAGCAGAAAAAAATATTATAGCCCCAATAGTAAGCTAGTATTTGTTTCACAATTCATCATTTGCAAAGTTGAAGTGTCATTTTGTATAGATGTATTTTTCCTCCCTTTTTTCCCGTCCAATATTAGGGGGCTTTTTAGGGGCCCAACTTAGTTTTAAATATTTTGTGAGTGTGGCCTCTGTTTGTATATTCAAAAGTTTCTTAACTAAGAATTTTATGCACTTACATTAAGCTGAAATGCAGTTTCCTATATTTATTGGAATTGTGACACGTTTAACTATCTTCAGTCTTTGCAGTAAGTAAAATTC
Organism: Parasteatoda lunata; assembly: GCA_949128135.1. Classification (NCBI taxonomy): domain Eukaryota; kingdom Metazoa; phylum Arthropoda; class Arachnida; order Araneae; family Theridiidae; genus Parasteatoda; species Parasteatoda lunata. Next base: position 85,013,457 of record OX421974.1, on the reverse strand, counting down.
TCAATAAATTTTTAGCCTAGAATAAATTCTAAACAAAATGTCAAGAATAAAACAAATTACAATAAAATATGTTTTACATCTATGCTATACTTTTTTTTTTTTTTTTTTTTGAATGGACATGGGGTTTTATGGCTCCATGATTGCTTTTTAGTCTATAGCCAGTCCAACCCTTCGCTCTAACAACTTTTTTCGTGCAACTATTTGACACTTCCTAAGAGGAAGTAACTTTACAGTTTTTTTTGTGGAGTAGAGTCTTTTTTATTTATTTATTTTGATGTCTGTATGAAACGCTATTTTTATTCAGCACTATTTAACTAAAAGAGAGCGGAAATTAGAAATTCTTTGATTTTTATGAAATTATTAAATATGACCAAAATCAAAATATGTAGTTTATAGTTAAAACAGAGATTCTGAAACTGGGGCTTATAACTTGTAACCTATATCGTGAAAAAAATGTAAAAATAAACAGTTCTGCGATTACATTTCAAACTGCGTAAGTACGATTGGTGTATTTGTGCGCGCCAAGCAAATATCACTGCTCCTCGAAATTTTATTGGGGAAAAAAAAAAAAAAAAAAAAATGCGAGACTTAAGATGCTTTGAAGCTTTCTTGTCACAAAATATTAATTTTTCTAAAGAAAATTTATATTCCGTTATGTTAAAAAAATTCTGGATATAGTTGGCGAAATAGATATTTTTTGTATGGTGAGTTTGTCATCAGAAAATTGATTTCCACAACATTTTTCTTATTAGCATGTATTCAAAATATGCAAGGAGTGTTAATTAACATTATTGTCAAATAAAGAGGGAAAGAAGTAAGCAAAAAAAGCTCATGAGTTTTAAGATTTTTGTATCTTGTACCCCTTAAATGTATATTCCATAACAATTTGTTCTTAGGTACGCAAATTTTATTTTCATGCTATATATTGATTAATTTTTTTTATTGAAATAATAAAATCAAAAGTTTGAATGTATACTTTCGTTCCTTAATTATAATGGAAAGAAAATATTCGTTCCTTCTTATATTATTTGAGCTTCCTGAGACCTGAATCTTTATGAATTTCTTCGTAACTTCTTCAATCTAAATCTACTTTTACTGGAATCCCAAACTTTCTACGACTTTACCAAATCTTTTCCGCTTTTCTTTTCCAGTTTTTTTTTTCTTTTTTTCTTTTGGGCTTTCCCTCCTTTGTGAGTGTGTCTTTCAGCTTTCGTTTGACAAGAAAGCTTTCTCCCGGAATCTTATCTTGTTTCCTGTTTCTCCTAACACTCTCACAATATGTTTGAGGTAACAAGAAATCTGGACTTACAAATGAAACCGATGAACCTTTAAGTTATTTTCTATTTCCGATTCATTCGCCTTAAAGATTTCTTTTCAGTTCACTTAGGTTTTTAATTCAATAAAATTTCTATGCTGAGGAAAAAATAAAATTGTTCTGTTTACATTGATTACAAATAAGATAATCTTTAAATAAATTATTTTATTTGAAGTTTTAATAGAAGTAATTAAGAACAACTATTAACTAGCTAATCTAAATTTTGAGCTTAACATACAGAGAGGTTTTAAACTAACTTCTATGATACATGCAAGTGAACTTTGTTGATACTAAATTAAGCTTGTAAATACTGGCATTTTAAGATATGCTTTCAAAAATGGAGTATAAAGCTTAGCTTTCATAGTTATAAGTTACATGGTCATTTTTTTTAACTTTCGCAGAAGTACTAATACTGTTAAAAGTGCGCATTCAATCTTTTGACTTGATCAATCGATCAACGAGATCAATCAAAACTAAAGGAGATTATAATTGTCAAAAACATTTTAACTTTCGGATGCATTTGAATAGCAGTTCCTCAAGACGAACATTCATTCCTTCCACTAATCTGACTATAGCTATTCATGCTTTCAATTCCATCTATGCTTTGATATTAATGCATCAGATTGTGATGTCATTTTTGTACCTTTATAACTAATATTAATGGCAGTTTTAGTGATTTCTTAACATTGACCCAAATTTGTTTCATTGCCTTCAATATAATTTTGTGTTTGCAGGAAATATTGATTAATAAATTAAGGTGAAAAATATTGAATTTATATTCAATATTTTTCATTGTTAATTTTTCCTACAAAGGTTTCAAGCAGTCAAAATTAAAATTGACAAGACTTTTTTTTTAAAAATTTATACTTTAATGGATAGTAACAAGCTAATTTTAGAAGTAAATTAAATGAGTGAATAAATAAATAAAAAAATGTGTACTCTGTTGCTTCGAGTGTTTGTAAGAGACAGTTGATTCGATTATTTTAATGAACGGAAAGTAAATTAACTTACGAACTTGCAATGAAAGAATGTCAAAATTTTTACAAACAGTTATAGAAAGAAATGAAAAAAGTTTCAGGAAGATATAATAAATTTTTGACTGTGTTAAAAGTTTGAGTTATGAAATTTTACGAGAAGCATTTATGATTGTATCGTAACATTCACTTCAGAAAGTGCTATGCCAAATTAATCACATTGCATGCAGGAGGGGCTTCCGTTCATTCCCCCTTTTTTTTGTTGTCAAATTTGAAATTACAGTGGTTTTAGCATGGCTGATGATACTTTATCAATGCATGCAAGAAAAGTTTAAATTTAATGATAAATTTCCGGTGGGTCAGAAGTCAATATTTTTTTTTAGGTTTGAAAAGGTTTTAGTCCTGGACTGAAGTCCTTTCTGCTCACGATACTAGATGACAGCAAATTGCTATAGTTTTTATTATTTTATATTGCTGTAAATTGGAAGCTAATAATTAAGTGGGGTATATTCAGAATAAGGAAATAAATTTTTATTAAATGAACCAAATTTTGATTCACACTTTGTAGTCTTACATTTGGAGCTACTAAAGTGTTATACTTTTTTTTTACACTTTTTATAATACTAAATGTATAATAAAAAGATGTAAATTGTAAGAAACCTCTTCTCCTTTGGAGCAGTTAGTAGAGGAGTGAACATCCATTTTGGAGTAAGTTCTTCGATGCAATTTTAGTATAACAAAGATGTTATTTACAAAATTATCAGATGCGCGATTGTCAATAAATTTATTGACAGTATTGAGCGTCAAAATTTTAGGTAAAGTCTAAAGCATGCTGGTAAGCCAGCCTAAGTCAAAGTTATTATAGAAAAAGGAAATTCAAACGAGTTACCATTACAATAACTAAAACGAAAGATGCATGGCAACACTCTTTTTATGTTTCTGAAAAATAGCATAAAGTTTCCAATTCACAAATAATAGTTATTACTAACTAAAAAGGATTGGATAAACTTTGTAATATATAGACTAAATCACAAAAAGGAAAAGAAGAAAGAAGAGATAATTTTAATAAAGCAGAAATGAAAGTACAGAAATGGACATACTATAGTTTCGTTTCTATGAGCAAGAACCTTCCTCAGTGTCTTAACACCAAATTATTGTAGAGAAGTGAAGAGATTTAACTTAAGTGGTTAATCTCTTCATTTGCACCTGCATCTCATCATTTTACTCGTGTTCGTCTTTTTACATCTCTGCAATAATTTGGTATTTAGATACTGAGGAAGGTTCTTGTTTATAGTGCCGAAACTATAGTATGTCCATTTCTGTACTTTCATTTGTGCTTTATTCACGTTATTTTTTTGCTTAACTCCCAATAAGCCTAAAGTAGTCAGAGTGTAGAAGCTTAACAGAATACTCCAGTAGAAATGAAAGGATAAGGAAAACAAAATTGTATAAACCTTTCCAACTTTCTTTTTTTCCACAGTTAAACATGCCAAAGAAATATCCCAGTTTTTAAAATATATGCTCCACGAACACAACAGAATGTCATAATAAAGATTATTTCTTATAAAAAAAATGAAAATAGAAAAAAATTCACAATTTTTCGAAAACCTTGTAGAAAGGGTTTTAGTCTAGGTCGGTACTTTTTTTTTTGTAGGAACAAAATTTTAAATAAATATTAAAAACATCGTAGAAAGCTTTAAGCACTAGGCTGGCTAGATCAGAAGCATAATTTTTTTTAGAGATTTTTCGAATTGAAAAAGAAAGACAATATTTTCCTTTCCTAGATTTGTAAAAGAATTTTGATGAACTAAAATCATTTCCGCAGGCAGCTATACACTCACACAACATTGGTTAATTAAAAGGTTGTAACAATTCTAATTTAAATATAACACCGGCTAGTAGACTGATTCTGATTTTCTAATATAAGACTGATTTGTTGATTGATTGTATTTTTAAATTTACTGGCGTAAGTATGTTATCGGAAATAATGTTGCTTTACTAAATTAGTATCACATCTTTAAATGTATCATTTAGAAAACACATTCAAAAAAATTTTTTTTTAAAAATTTAACTTCGTATTAAATCAGACATTTAAGTAGCATCTAAAGAAGCTACCTTTTCTACAGAAAATGTTTAACTATTTACTTAAATGATGATTTTATGCAAAACAGTATAGTATTAACTGTATTGGTGCGGTTAAGAAAAAATCTACGTGACTTGCTTTAACCATTTGTATTAACTAAAAGCTATAATCAATTTTGTCTAGACCGCGAATGAAAGGAAAATTTACTTACTTCGAATAGAATAAATGATATCAAATGGCTGGTGACTACCTTAATATATATATATATATATATATATATATATATATATATATATAATAATAATAATAATCATAATAATAATCAATTATTCACATTCACCGTAACATATATAAAAAAAAGTATGCTCGTCGTATCAACTCATTGTGATCAATGCTGAAAATGATTACTATGAGTAACGACTGGATGGTATCATTGCATACCAACCACCTCTACTCATTCTGACAAGCTGAAACAGATTGGTTCTCAATCCGATACAGGCATAGAACTCCGGTAAAAAAGCAGTGCCTTCTGATATTGTAGTAATATTGCCAAAGGGAAACATACCAATACAATAGTGTGAGGAGCTCAAAACAAATTAGACTGATTCGTCAACATAAATTTATCAAGTAATATGAATATAAATTCAAGAAAAAAAATTCAAAATCAAACACAAAATGGAATATATAAAGGGAGAAGAGAGAAAGATTTCTTGTACTTACATACTGTGGTGCTTTTAGGCCATATCATATAGTTATTATAAATAAATTATATGAAGGAAATTTACTCGTCTTAAATTTAAACAAATAATATTTTATTTACAATTAAACCATTTTAGCATTAGCATTTACAATTAAACCAACTTAGCATTGTAACATTAGTGCTTAAATTGTTAATTGTAATACAGAAAGACTCGCATTCTATCCCCATTCCCCCCCCCCAAAAAAAAAAACCCTCGTTACTATATTACATATTGTCTTGATGTGCATACAGTTTCTATTTGATAGGTATCAGTTTGTTCGATTTGTTCGAGAAGTAAAGGTGGTCGGTGTTCCCATGGATGGTGGACAAGTTTTGTCATCACTTACAGTTAAGACCATTTGTTTCGTTACACCTTGAATGGTTGTACACTCAATTGTTGCTTTTTTATAAAGTAATTTTAACTCAATATTATTAAGATAAACTTAAAAAATAAATGAAAAAATGAATTTTTGTAAAAACCCTGCCAAACATGAGTCGATATTCAATAGTTGTACTTAAAATAAATCAAAGTTGTTCTGTAAAAGTTAAAGTAGTTGTACTGGATTAATTTGAGACATTTAATTTAAAAAAATTGTAGACGATTTGTTTTTGTTCTTTTTTTGGGGTTCTTTTTTTATATTATCTTCATTTATTAAAATTTGAAATTCTTCTATTTATTAAATGGAAGCAAGTTACATAAAATATAAGTATTTTGATGAAAAGTTTATATATATATTTATAAGTTTTATTTATTTAGCATTTTATTAATGATAAATATTGCCAGACGTCTGGGATTTTCTTTTTCTAATTGTTATCATTTTCATACTTCAACTTTTGCGATTTTTTTGAGAAAATATAACCTTTGGGAATGCTATGTAATGTGAAATATTTAATACCAAATTAACAAGAATGCGTGGGTGAATTATTAATAAAAATAGGCTTTTTTATTTTTCAGAATTTCGTTTGAAAATTGTTTAACAGAGAACTTCAGGAATTTTTAATCATATATAAATTTTGTTAAAAGATAAAAGTTATTTTTAAATTTTTAATATCGTTTTGGAGGAGGATTTAAATTTTATTTTTGAAAGAAATCCCTGGCGTGGAATTTAATGTAACTGTTACTAAAGATTTAGTTATCCTGGGACATTTTTAATTGAAGCATTTCATGATTTTTTTTAAATTTAGTTTTTCAAAAAACAGTAAATAAAATTTTTTTTTTATCCATTACTCAGGGAGCATTCGTTTTAAACAACTTTCCTCAACGGTAACATTAAAAATTTTTCAGCAAATTTTCTGAAAGTAAGAAATAAAAGTAAGGAATTTCCTTAAATAAATTGAGTGCGATTGAATACAAAGACATTTATGAGGTTTTAGCATTTATTTTAGTATATTAACACTAGATTGTCCAAGGAAGTCATTTTGACTGCTTTTTAATTTCAATTAGAAAAGCAATGATGACACAATTTCTTAGAATTTTGTGACTTTTTGTACAACATATTATTTTTTTATGGATAATATTTACTAATAACTTGTTATATGAGCAATTCTACAAATAAACACCAATTAGGTGGCCAAAAAAAAATTTTTTTTTGGGGGGGGGCACACTATTTCTACATGAATTTTCTTCTTTTTTACACCCTAAAGAGGCAAGAAAAAATCGTGAGCATGAAAGTTTTTCTTTGTGACATACTTTAAATGTGACATACTCTTTCTGACATACACAGATAAATTTGAGCCATTTATTCAGATAAAACGATTTTTACATAAATATAATATTATTATAATGTCTCTCTAAAATGTATTTATAGAGATTTCATACTATAAGATTATATTTTAGTACAAAATTTGGCGTTTATATGTAGAATTGCTTTTATGAGCAATTCGTCGCTTTGAAACTTAACCGTAGTAACTCAAAAAAGCAAGTTTTTCAGGAGAGCGATTTCTAACTTTCCGCGTAAATGCGAATCGCGCCAATGCGATAACGATTTTTCTGCTCTCTAAATTAATTTTATGGAAATATGAAGATAACACGTTGTTTCTCTAAATGGGTGATTTTTTTACACAAAATGATCCAAATATCTCATTTTTCGATTTTTTTAGTTACTACGGTTTAGTTTCAAAGCAACGAATTTTACAAATATACGCAAATTAGGTGGCCAAACAAAAATTAAATTTTTTTTTTTGGGGGGGGGGGCACGCTATTTCTACATGAATTTTCTTCTTTTTTACACCCTAAAAAAGCAAGAAAAAATATTGAACATGAAATTTTTTCTTTGTGCATACTTTAAATGACAAAATACCAATTTTAAACTTTTCCCGATTTTTTCAATTTACGAACTTTGATTAAATTGTTTTATTTGTGTTTTTTATATTAAAATATAATCTTATAGTATGAAATCTCTATAAATACATTTTAGAGAGACATTATAATAATATTATATTTATGTAAAAATTGTTTTATCTGAATAAATGGCTCAGATTTATCTGAGTATGTCAGAAAGAGTATGCCACAAAGAAAAAATTTCATGTTCACGATTTTTTCTTGCCTTTTTAGGGTGTAAAAAAGAAGAAAATTCATGTAGAAATAGTGTGCCCCCCCACCCCCAAATTTTTTTTTTGGCCGCCTAATTGGCATTTATTTGTAGAATTGCTCATATAACTGTAAATAATGTAAAAAATTTGAATATTACAAATTTCTTTACACATTAGTTATTCTTTCACAATCCAGTCATTTTGACTGCTTTTGGGCAATATAGGTATTTCAGTCATTCTAGTGTTAAGCAGCATTTTCAAATTTCTTGTTAGAAACACGCTGAAAGGTTAAAAGGGAAAGTTATCCAAATTGCAATTTTGTACAAATGTAAATCCAATGTATGTCGGCTGTTCAGCACCGGGGACTAAATAAAATTCTCCATTTAAAATATTACGAATTTTAATAATATAAAGGTTTTAAAACCGAGAAATATTGCTAATTATTTAAATTTTAAAGTCTAGTTAATTGAGTAAAGTCATGAATTAAATTGATTTTTGGCGGCCTTAAATTTCAGCGGCCTTGACTGTCGTCGAGTTACTCATGGCTTTTGTTAATTTTAAAGGTTAGAATTTGTTTTTGGTAGGGAATTTTATCATGCTATAATTTTAGGGGATAGAGCGTTCTTCCCTCACATTGAGCATACATATTTCAGTCTAACTTTGCATGAATAATGGTACAATAGGAAACTTATGACAATAAAAATAGGAAACATAAACCTACATAAAAATAGGAAACATAAACATAGGAAACTAAAAATAAGAAGTATATACACCCTGTGGAACGTTTTATTCATATAAATTTCGGCACTATTTCATTTCAGTGGGCCGAAAAAAAAAGTACCTCAGAACCCACAATTAGTTAAGCACCCCTAGCGTCAATAATAGTTTTTGAGAGGAAAGAATTTTGCACTTCGTGCCGCGATGGCATAGGGGATAGAGCACTCGCTTGCCAATGACGTGTCGCAGGTTCGTGTCCCAGCGGCTGCTGGTTGATATGAATTATGCTCCTGGCTCACACTGACCACAGTGTTAAAATAAAATATCCTCAGTGGTAGAAGAATTTCTTTACCTTGGGAACTTTCTTTTAATGTTTGTGATATTTTTTATGACGGTTATAATTCTGTAATTTATAAATTTCAATGACTTTTACAATTCAAAAGCGACCGAAAGATTCATTTAAATGAAAAAATTCTTTTCGAAGCAAAAGACATTCTTTTACTTTATTTTTTTTTCGAAAGTTAAAATTAATCAATTGAGTTCCATTTTGATGGTGTTTGTTGTTGTTTACATTCGAAGTATACATTAGAGGTATGTATATGTATGATAATTCATCTACTTTTAAGCATGTATATTTTTATTTATTAATGTATTTTTTCTGACAGATACATATTGAAAGAAATAGAATAACGTAATATACGTATTAG